>CM067359.1:190108931-190439675 GCA_034401795.1 Chaetoderma sp. LZ-2023a
ATGGAAGAATCTACTTTATCCGTCAGTCATATGACGTCATAATCACATACGGGACGTGCAGGATGACGTCATATTCAATTACGTCATGAATGACTGGATCGGCCACTCAGGTATCTGACGTCATAATTAATGCACATCACCTGCTAGGCGACTCATAATCAAATGTCCGTCACGGCATATGTCCGACAGTAGGTCTAAGCATCTGAATCATATGTCTATTAATAGACATTCTGATGAATAGTTTGAAACTAATTGGACTGGGGTGCTGTGCCGGGTGGTGTGGTTGGGTGGGTGTAGGGGGAGTGTGTTGGGTGGGTGGGCTGGGATGGAGTATGGTGAGGTGGGTGTGGGTGGAGTGGGGTATTCAAAAGCTACCCGTATAGTTACCTTGAAATTGATTTTCTTGGATTTCAGGGATCAAAGCGTTAAACGTGAATCAAACGTGGCCACATTGTGGGCGGGGCCTATCTAAAAATGGGCGGAGCTCATCAATAAATAGGCGGGGAATATGTAGAAATCGATCTCGAGCTATTTGTGTAGGCTTGTGCCGTTGTGATTGGATATTGAATAATCTTGGACGAAAGATGTGACAAATATTAAGACGATCACCGCTCTCCACGCCTCTTTCAAGTGGGAGTGACGGCGGCTACCTCGCGCGGGAGTCTCTGAAACTACATCTCTTACAAGACAGCGGCGACTATAAAAAGCCGACGCCTTTCCGGAATTGTTCGCTTCAAGGCAGGAAACATAATCGATACCTGAGTGTTAGATTGAGTGATTTCTCTATATAATCAAAGCGAGCTAGCGAGAAAATCAGCTCACCTGTCTGTACTATTATAAAACATAAAGAGTATCTAAAATATTAACATTGAAATGAAATAATGCGCTTAAAGAAATTTTAAATAACTTTTGAACAATAGATTAAGCATACTAATAGAGATAATATAATAAAATTAAAAAATTAAATTGTTTTCAACATCACTTACGAACTTATGAACTTAAAAGTAAATTAAATGAAAAAATAATCTACTCAGTGAGCACCGTGTTATTGATATCGTCTGCCAATTCGTTGGAAAACGAATAACCCGGACATTTTGAATTTGTTGCAAAATGGACACACGTAGTAAGCAGAATTTTAATAGCGTCACATTCAGTCGTCTCGTGCCATGTGCCTTGGCCTTGCTATGCTTGACAGCGCTCATAGCGCCAGCTACTGCCAAACCATACACAGCAAGTGAAATGGATCTCTTCGACGACCAAGATAACGACAAACTGGAGGTGAGTCTATGATAGAAAATACACCCTCGAGGTGAGGAATCAGTAAAAATTTATGTGCAAACCCCGATTTGTAACGGGCCACCCGCAGAAAATTCTTGAAATTAGGTGCCCTGAGAAGTCTTATACAACACTAGAGTGTGTCCATTTCTAGATAGGCCTCGCCAATTTCTAGCGAAGCTCACCTACGTTTTTTACACGACGAAAATACTATGAAACCTGAATTCCTATAATCAAATTTTCAAGGTGACTACACGCTTAACATGTTGAATTTTTTAAAACTAATTTAAGTGAGCCTTGTTGCTGCCTATGGCAGCAACAGCGCCCAGTCAAATTAGTTTCAAAATATCCAACATAACGTGTATGTTATTCTCCAGTCTAATAACTACTGATTCGAGGACCGCTGAAACTTCTACACAATCCCGCTCAATGCTTCCTATAACCTCAAGCAACCTCACTAATAGATTACTGATGCTGACTGAAGTGTTCGACTGGATTGCAGGTTTATCAAGTATATAGGATAGGAAAAATAATAATGCTTAGAGACTATGGATGTTTGTCTAATTCAGCCTGTAAACATGCACTATCTACGGTAATTTAGTAAGTGGAATGTTCTCCAGCATCACGCTGTTTCTCAGTTTCTTGTTCTTCCACAATGCTAATCATGTCATCTACCTCCTCCAGTAAAGGACTATAACTAGCTTTTAATGACGTTTCCATATCAACAGAACCTACACCGACATTCTCGGAACATGAAGTTTCCTTATTCATATCTACATTCATTCTCGCAACACCATCGGACCGTACTAATTACGTCTGTCTGGAGTTATGACGTCACGGAGGATTAACCCTCTACCGGCGGGAGAATTGTTTACATTCTGAGGGATAGTCCCGTCACACGCTAAGATTGGTGGGTCATTTATAGCCAGCGTATACATAGTTAAGACTGGTTTAAATGTAGATACTAGGCACTGTATGAAAGGGAACTCGTGTTCAAACCAATCTCTCAATAGATTGCCCTGTACTGCAATGAGATGTGTTGCTAAGAACATGTGAACAGGGGCGTCATGCAAGACTCAAATTTGGGGGAGCACAGATGGAAATTGGTCCGGGTGGCACAGTTGTCATGTCAAAATCAACCCCTATCTTGAGGTTTAGCCAATAGTGTGGATCACGCAGGTCGCTATTCAGTGTCCCGACCACCAAGAAAATTTGTTTTTAAAATTATATTTTTTCAGAGACCATCTCCATCTACATAACTGGACACACATATTGGCATGTTGTTGCCTGAAAAATTATTCTGTATGTGCGCAGCTTCTCCTGGTAACATAATGGACATTTCCGGTTTTAGCTATGCCCCGCCCATCTCTAGCTAAGCTCCACCCTAACCTCGCTCGTGTTTTGATCGATCGATCTCTGAACACCATGACAATCAATTTCCAAAAAATTACACAGGTAAGCTGTTGAATATTTTTCAAAATATTCAACAGCATGTTTAATAAATAGCAAAGAATTACAAAGGCATACAATTTATACAACGTGTCGAACTCTTTGAGATTTGATGACGGTCTATATGGAACACTTTGTGACGTAATGATTGGGACGTCATCATACACGCGCTGAGCTGATTATGACGTCATACGAGGTCAGATGATGGATCGATACTCTGGAAAGGTGAATTGACTCATTTTAGAAAATCTGTATGTCAGTATGTCACATACGTGGTTTATACGGTCATATTTGCATACGACTAGAACACAATCTCAAATACCCACGCGTTCACCAACTTTAACACTATAACCCACACCTGCATCCTGCAGGATTCACAGGAATGAAGGCCAGAATAAATTCCATCTTACAATCCGCAATCATATGGGTAACACACATAGCCATGTATTTGAATTCCACCAAACTGTTTTGGTGGAAGTAGCAGGATGGGCAGACGGCCAGATGGAGGCGATTGCAATAGCCATGTCGGTTTCGTCAATACGCGCGATGATTTTATCCTTGCAAACGTGGATTTGCTTTATAAAATGCTCCGACAATAAGCCATTGCTTTAAGACAGCGAGGCAATCAAATCTGTAATGATTGTGGATAGAAGATAAAATCGGGTACATTTAGCAATTCGCCTTTCCAGTTTATCCATCCGTAATATGATGTCATAATCAACTAAGTGACGTGTAGGCTGACGTCATAATCATGGCGTAATGAATGATTCCAAATAGTCAGTCTTTAACGCTTAATAGTCCGACACGTACGAATTGTATGTCTGCTATTTAATAAACATGCTGTTGAATAGAGCTGCGCGATTTACCGATCTCCCATCGTAAACCGGTTCAATATGGTGACGGTTTGCAAACCGCCGTGATCGTGCTCAAACTGAAAAACCGAGATTAATTAAATTTTCGGGTTATCCAGTACTGATTAATCTTATTTAAAATTACAAATATCGCTGTTAAGTGATCGTCTGCCGTGGCCCCTGGTCCATCGCACCCCACCCCCATAAAACCAATATACGGTTCCAACCGGTTTGAAAATTGACATCGTCACCGGTTTGACATTATGCCATACCGCGCAGCCTTACAGTATTGAATATTTTGAAACTAATTTGACTGAGCGCTGTTGCTAATATTTTGAAATTAATTTTACTGTACGCTGTTGCCGCCATAAGCGCCAACAGCTCCCAGTCGAATTAGTTTCAAAATATTCAACCGGTTACCTGCCTAGTTTTCTGGAATTCGATAGTCAGGGAGTTCAGGGATCGATCGATCCCAACACGAAGGTGGTGTGGGTGGAGTTTTGATAGAGATGGGCGGAGCATAGCTAAAACTGGAAAGGTCCATTTCTGCTATCATTTCGTTTATGTCTGTAAGTATCGTACAACTTCTAATCTAAAATGGAGTTAAAGTTAATGTCACAGAGCGGTTTGGATTGTCTCGGATTCACATCTTATACACATATTTTATTGTCAATATTTTTGTGGCAGTCTGGGCTCATCCGGGCACCTCTTACACGACGCCACTGCATGTGAATCATGAATGACACGATTTAGTCAGTCTTAAATGCTTAATTGTCCGTCACGTTGTATGAATTGAATGTCTTTACTATTTAATAAACATGTTGAATATTTTGAAACTAATTTGACTCGGCGCTGTTGCTGCAGCTGCCATTGGCAGCAACAGCACCCATTGAAACTGGTTTCAAAATACTCAACAGCTTACCTGTTTAGTTTTCTGGAAATTGATAGTCAGTGAGTTCATGGATCGATCGATCCCAAGACGAGCGAGGCGTGGTTGGAGATTATCTAGAGATGGGCGGGGCATAGCTAAACCTGGAACGGTCCTTTGAAGGGTTTAATCGGTTGTATATCAGTGATTCGAGCAGCTTGAGAAATAATGCACGTATCGAGACACGGCGATTGCCATTGAATTGAAACAGGATTATTTTCTTTAAGTGTTGAGTTATAGTTTTATAATAAGCCTTGCAGTCACTGACATAGTCATGCAATTACAATATAGTCCCACCACTAGGTGTCGCATTGTAAATGGATATGTCCTAATTGCTGAAAAGGCCGCACAATCCCTATGACTGGCAGCAGTAGCATACGTTCTCTGTGATATGAGCACATGTGAGGTACTGTGTGAACTTCTGAGCACATAGATCACTACCTGGCTGGACAGTTACAATTACGGTCAAAATCAGCCACCACAGAATTCCGTATATTGTCAGGAACACACATCCGTGAAAGCATCGCCGGCAAATTAGGATTTTTATCCTAAGACATTGGTGTAATGGGCGCATTTGTCGGCAATTATGCTGGGCACTGCCGACAGTTGTGGGTTCGATTTCCCGTCAAGGCTAAATATCTTAATATAAATACCACGAATATTTGCATAACGTAACTTATTAAGTCATAGGTAGCAACATCACCCAGTAAAATTAGTTTCAAAATATTCCCAGTCAAGTTAGTTACAAACTATTCAACAGCTAACCTGTATATTATTCTGGAAATTGCTATTCAGGGAGTTCAGGGAACGGGCGAAGTGTGGGTGGAGCTTAGCTAAAGATGGGCGGACATAGCTAAAACTGGATTCCTTAATTAAGTACCAATGCCAAATTTGAATTAGATGAACCGTTCTGTGACGGTCTGCCAGACCACCACCTAACTGTCATATTAATATGAAGAACACCGAGGAGTAGATGGAAATATCGGTATCAACTCAAACCCAAGCACTTTAGCCAGAGTGGTCACATGCATTGAAACATTACCCACCAATGTAACAGGAGATGCCAAGAATTATAACATATCTGGAAGCTCAACTGCAGACCCCCTACTTGTAAAGCTGTCCGAACAATAGAGGACATTACGGCTCCTAATCTATCAAAGTGGCCAACGGAAATCCCACACAACGCTACGCCGAGAACGCAATTCTATGCCTCCATGTTCAGATCAGTGAGCAGCTGAGAGAACGTGCCAGCCTAGAGACGGGCGGGGCACAGCTAAAACTGGAAAGGTCCATTAAGCTATCTAATCTGATGTTTCTTCAATTGCTAATTAATATGCTTTGCAATCTCAGATTATTAAACTCACTCAGGATCTTTCTTCCTTCTTTATTTCTTTCTTTCTTTCTTTCTTTCTTTTTTATTCTTCGTCAAAAAGTTCTGACAGCATCATCCGATCAACTCCAAACTTAGTCAACTTCTGCTACCTAGTCTGGAATCGTGGGCTATTGAAAAGCATTTGGATCTGCTCTATAGGTTTTCAGCTACCCATCTTTGAGTGGGCAAAAAAGTCCATAAGGAAATGTATGCAGATTTTCAATATGTCTCATTGAAGTGCCACTACCCCTAGAGCTTTGCTCAGATCACTCCCATACCCGTCGAACTAACATACGCCCACTCACATCGCTTCGGCGTTCGATGACAGGATACGAGAGCGTAGTGGGATGGCGAGATCGTGCGATAGGACGATCTACCATACCGGGGTAGGATGTTACCCTTGGGGTCCTGAAGATGTTTGCCCACCTATAAAGTGACCTTGACCTTTGAACTTTGACCCACAATGTATAGAAAATGGCCCCATAGTGAAGGAATGGGGATTATCAGGATGGATATTTGAATTGCGACTACATCTAGAGTTTTGATCAGATAACAACCATACTTGGTCGGGATGTTACCATATGGGTCCTGAAGGGGTTGATTGATGTGGCCGGCACGTGCCTTAGTGGAAGGTATCACTTGAGCATCAAAATTACCAGTTTTCGTTATTGGCTGGCATGCACTCTCCTTCATTAGAGAAGATCACTGGACATATTAGAGGTTACCCTGTGACATCCTCTCATATTTGTATCGCCCCTGGATCACATACCCAGGTGGAGGGGTAGCCCTTGGCTATCCTGATTACAATTCAATATTGATTGTTCAACTACACGCACAGTTTTGATCGGATCACTGCCATACTTGGGTAGGATGTTACCCTTGAGGTCCTGAAGATGTCTTCCAACTTCAAATGTGATCTTGACCTATGAGCGTCATTGCACTTAATTTGGCGCCATATGGAACGAATTGGGATTCTCAGGATGGACATTTGAACTGCGACTACACCTAGAGTTTTGATCGGATCACTACCATACTTGGTGAGGATGTTGCCAGCGAAGACTTTTATTTTCATTTCAAAATGGCTACCAGACCTTTGACTCTCAATGTTTGGAATATGGTCCCATAAGGAATGAATGGGAATTTCAGGATAGATCTTTGAACTGCGACTACACCTAGAGTTGTGATCAGATCACTAACTTATTTAGTTGGGATGCTACTAAAGGAGGACTTTAAAAAAAAAAATTTTCAATGTGATCGCTATGTGAAAATTCTGGTCAAAAATACAAATTTTCGCGTTTTTTTGCAAAAATGAACTCATGCAACTTCAAAGAGCATGTTAGAAGACACACCTTATTTTATCCTGAGGGTCAAGGTGACCGCTTAGTGAACACCTATGGGAATTTCAAGCATTGATCTTTGATGTGTGACTACACATAGAGTTTTTATGCAATCAGCACCAGACTGTTCAATGGCCTTAGATGATGTCTTATACTATTTCTTCATGGCCAGACATCGCAGACTTACAGTTACTTCAGCAGATGTTATCTAATTAACGTTTCTAGTCTGACGGTCAGATTCTGACCTTTTCAAATTGCAACTTGGTTATGTTTCTTTGTCTACCTTTGAACCCTTTTATGATGAAGCCAGCCAAAACCGGCCTCTGTAGTGGTCTTGAGGAATGTCCATTTGCAGGACAAGAGAAGACTTTTTTTGAAAATTTACCACTGAAATGTCTGACTCTCTAACATAGCTAGTCATTCCAGTGGTAAATTTTCAAATATAGTCTTCTCTTGGCTTGCAAATGGACATTCAATAAGCACATATTTTGATATTCTTGAACAAATTTAGAAATTAAAACGGTTAAACCAGGATATGTGTATGTGATCTGATACAAGCGTCCCGAGTCTGTTCTGTAGACATTGGTATTAGTACAAAATATCCTGTCTGTAGTGGAATCCATTTCTACCTAAGCCCCGCCCATATCTAGCTAAGCTTCGCCCACGTTTTGTACTTGTTATGTTCTCAGAATCCCAATATCAAGGTAAACTGTTGAACAGTTCGAAACTAATTTGACTGGGAGATGTTACTGCGTATGTCAGTAACAGTGTCCAGTCAAATTAGTTTCAAAATTTTCATTGGAATATTTAGTAAATAGTAAATCCATCAAAGACATAGAATTCGTACACTTGACGGACTATCCCAGATTTATGACGAAATATTTCCGTCAATTTTGATTGTGACGTCAGCCTATGCCCCGCCTATCTTTAGCTAAGCTATGCCCACGCTTTTCCCGAATTGCGATCAATCGACCCCTGCACTCTCTGATTCTCAATTTCCAGAAAGCTATGCAGGTTAGCTGTTGAATATTTTGAAACTAATTTGACCGGATGCCGTTAACAACACCGCCCAGTTAGATTAGTTTCAAAATATTCAGCAGAACATTTATTAAATAGTAAAGACATAACATTCGTACAACGTGTCGGACAATTAAGCATTTAAGACGGGCCATTGATTATGACGTACGATACTTGATCGACAGCTCGGATTCATCCTTTAAGGTAACTGACGATTCAATAATCGTAGTTACTTGCATAATATCAGGGATTTAGACAATTTCTCAGGTCTTGTGTATAGAAGCAATTTTGCTTCAAGAGGGCGATGTTGAAATTGCCCGCGAGGTAGTATAAATTGTAAATAATTAATTAACAGATTTGATGACCTTTTTATTGTCACTATCAGGTGATCTGTGTACGACTGCAAGTATTCTATTTTTTCCTTTAGTTTTCGGACTCTTAATGAAGATTGTTTCAATACACTCGTCAATAATTGACAAATTCTTGCCCACGCCACCCCCAATCTTAGTTGCTCTGTCGTCTCTAAGTATGGGTACTCTGTTTTAGTAATTAAATTGTAGGAGAGTTTTTGTTGCAGCCATGTCTCCCTAATTCTAATAAGTTCAAACTGGCGAGTGCTGGTATCTAAAAATTCTTCATTCTATCGATGTTCCTTTGAAGCGGCCGCATATTCGAGTGGATTAGAGAGGGAACAGAGCTGAATCTTTAAACTGTAATTGACATTTATTCAGGTCATTCCGCATGGTCAGAATTTCGTAAATTAGATTTTATTTCCTCTCCATCGTCTTCAATATCTATATCACTCGACAGGGTACGGGCTATTTTTTTAATTTAATTTGGTTAAAACCTGGGATTCTGCAATTACAAATGTGTTAGCAGGGGTGAGTTCAGGAGTGTAAAATAATGTTCGGCGAACGGAAAATACTCGCGCTCCTGAATGGACCGCAGATAACGGATGAATAAGATCTGTCGGTTAAGTATATGATGTCATAATCAATTTATAAATTACGTCACTTGTAGGCCGACGTCACAATTATTATTTACAGAATTACTCTGTCATGAAGCTGGCATAGTCCGTCAAATGTATGAATCTCATGTCTTTAACGGATTTACTATTTAAGATTACCGTGTAATACACAAAGGCGTGGTTGCAGCCGTTCTAAGCTTGCCTGCACTGTCTTCTGTTTGTGTCAGGGTGGGCAAGAATGCTTTAACGAACAGACTAAACAAGTCCACCAGATGGCTGCACTATCGATTGAAACCACCATTTAGTTGCTAAAATGTACAGAAATTAGGATGTGGCCATGTTTTAACCATAAATGGCTGTGCGTTCGTGGCACAAACATGGCTGAAATCTTAATTTCATTCCTACTTGGCTTTCATCTCTGAACCTACATATTATATATGCTAAACATTTCTCCTTTTGTATGATGCACTTATTAATTAATCAGCCATTGCATTTCAAACGTGTCATTCTACCATCTAGAGCTAGTTAGTTCGATTCTTCAGCTTCATCATCTGCCTGGTGGCCTTGGTTAGTCTGGTTGTTAGAGCATTCTTGCCCTCCCTGACACGAACAGAAGACGGTACACGCAAGCTTAGAATGGCAGCAACCACACCTTTGTGTATTACATGATAGATCACTGTCACAGGAGCATCGTATCAATTTGAACAATTCTATTGGAGTGATAGGTGTATCGTCTGGAATTGTAGTTGGTTTAAGTGATGTGGACCCTTCTTGTCGTGACCAGTCATGGGCAGTTGGATCCAAGTCTGGTGGGTGCTGTTCCAATATATGCTTCCTTCCATACAGCAACTTGAAAGTGAGCACATTTCCATTGAAAGCTTCGTTAGTGGGAGGAAGAGAATTAAGTTTGGGAGCACAGGCCATACTTTGTCCTACTTTTGCTGACCACATTTTCTGACGTGCTTCTGTCAAACAAAGACACCGATACCGCCCATGATACGCTAACATGAATGGTTTGGCTTGGAGTATGACGTCTGATAAAGGTATTGTAGTATTATCTATATTGCCGAGAGAATGCTTACTACATTTCACAACATTGCGTGCTACAGCGTTGTAAATTCCAAAGTATGATTCCACAGTATCACACCCGGTGAGACAATGAGTATCCAATGAGTCTGGAATAATTGCACTGTATTTTTCTACACTTACGGTAACATCAATACGGGCATGACTCTGAGCTGGAGAAACCACAATGACATGTCCAGAAATACCACCACGCCATATAAAATGTAGCAAATTTTTAGAACAAATATCCTTGTGTCATCTGCCACTACAAGCGAAGTGTGAGCTCCTACACTTGTAACTTGCTGCACAATGAGAGTATCACCTTCCTCACGAGCCGATGCAATATCCTGTTGCCTGATAAGTACACCGCAGTTTATCTCGACTGGCACATGGTCCTTTCCAGAGAAAATAAGCTTATGAATCAAGAAGTCGTCCTTATGTGATGAAATATCTTCGCATATGAGGTCGATCAGCTGTGATTTGTTGGTGGTCACGGTCTTGGTTATCTTATGCGAAGCCAAAGCTGTCTCCCTTGTTCCCGCCATGTCTAGTAGATTCCTTTGTACTTCGGTCAAACACAGGGTAGACATTACCCGTCTTCAAACAATGACAAATGTAGCCGCGGCACCTGTCTAGATAGTCCTGCACTGCGCCACCCATCTAAAAATGTTACATCTATATCATTGTTTGCAAGACGGCTTGGTGATTCCACTTTACGTGAATTTTTCAGACTGGACTTTATTTTAGCTTCACGCACATGCCCATTTGCTTCGAACTTAGACGCAGGGTAAGGTGCTAACTCACGAGTCAAGCGTTTATTGCAATGCAGAACCCGAGTGCAACGAGTACTGGACTGTATTCCCATAGCCTGCGCGTAGAAACTTCGTTGTCGAATATTTTCGCATCATCCACATTGACAAATCCATCATGCCAGCTTTTCTCAAATGACTCCAGTTGAGTTTCCCGATATAAACTGAATTGTCAACATTTACAGACGAGTGAGTAACAAGTTTACCAGAATCAATATTAACTAGACCAAGGTGGTGTTGAGTTGGATCAAATGGATCAGTACAAAACTGCAAGTCTTTCTCGCAATTGTTTCAGGTCCTGTGCAACAGCCTTGATTGCCGCCTTGTGATAGATTTGCGTATGAGGTCTAATGTGTTTCACACAGAATCTGCAGCGGAGTGTTTGTTAATATGCACATTGTATGTTGATTTGTCCTATGCAATTTCCTTGCAATCTTGCAACACCTGTTTGGCGACCTTGTCAATATTGCTTCTGATATTGCCATCACTATCATCTTTTACCGATTTCAGCATCGTTGCAGCATTTTTCTGGTAGCCTGGTAGCAGAGTAGCAAAACCTTGCCTTGCCCAAAGTTCCTGGGTAAGGTACTTTTCCTTGCTGATAATTTATCTTTGGGATGTATATAAGGATACCCAGGAGGGTGTGGGATATTGACTCCAGAGGAATTCGGGAAATCCAAGATGGCCACCATGACACTTAAAATCGGCCATTTTCTGGTATAAACATCATTAAAATCTTGATTTCTCTACCGTTTAACAATTAAACATATAGTGTTTCCAATGAGTTCTGGATGTCTTAAACATGGTACACGAAACTTCAGTCATGTTTCTAAGGTTTTAGAGATATAAGAATTTTTAAATTTTCGCTAATATTCTAGTGTCATGGCGACCATCTTGGATATCTAGAATTGCTCAAGCAGGACAATCCCATAATCCCACAACCAGCTGGATCAATCTAAAAATAGAGGCGTGGCTTCTTCGAGAATACACCTCTAATGTAATGACCGGCCATCTTATTGCGTCATCATAACGACAACACTGCTGCACAGACTCCACTTCGAAGACCAGGCAGATCTGGACCCAGTCTATCTCTATAGCGGACTGCAAATTCCTGACCTCATTTTGTGTGCGACAGATTTGAACAGATTTGAATTTTACGACGAATTCAGAGGGAGTATTTTTCAGTTAACTACTTGTCATACAGACTACAATAGGCTTTATATCATATCGTTTTACGTGAATTAATATTGTCTGATATGAAGAGAGACAATACACTCTCAATACACACGAGATACTTTTCTCGATCTCGTATCGAAGGAGATCTCGCGAGATATGAATGGTACCTGGATATCAATATATAAAACCCAAAAACAAATAATCAGCAAAGAAAATCCTTTATCCGGGAATTTTGGGCCTGGCAAAATTGTGATACTCCGCTACCAGACTAGTAACGGACATAATACAACATAGAAACCATGATCGCTCAGAGCACTGACCAAGCACAGGGATGGTGATACATAAAGCTTGGGTGGATGAATGTACAGTCAAACAGATGGAAATAACAATCATATATGCTTATTTGAACACCAGTGTGGCAGGTAGTCGCCATTTTGCTTCAGATTTCAGTAGAGGATTCGTCACTCAAGCATCTGACGTCATTACAGATTAATTAACTTTGCAGCGAAATCACCTTTCCAGTTTAAACATCCATCATATACGTTAATATGACGTTATAATCAACTAAGTGACGTGTAGGATGACGTTATAATTAATTATGGCATGAATGACTTGATTTAACACTTAATAGTCCGACGCGTTGCACGAATTGTATGTCTTTTACCATTTAATAAATATACTGTTGAATATCCTGAAATTGATAGTCAGTGAGTTCAGGGATCGATCGATCGATCGCAAAACAAGCAAGGTATGGGTGGAGCTTAGCTAGAGATGGGCGGGGGCATAGCAAAAGCTGGAAAGGCCCGCTGGTTGTCACCGCCATCCCAGCTCGTTTCTCGTATCTCTTTCTTACGTCTTCCATCTGCGATCAATATGCGTCACCCATGTTAAGATTGTAAATGAGTTACCGCATAACACAAGAGGTACCCGCACTATAAGTAGATCAAGTTTGACGAAGTGCTGTTCAAATGAAAGCTGGCGGGAGATTGGTCTCACACTAATATGAACGAATTGAAGCATTGTGCATGCTGCCATTGACTACAAACTGACAAAGGTAGAGCGAGATTTGAGACCGGGAGACAGTGAGTGAATGAGGGAGGGCGGGAAGGGGGTGGGTATGGTCGGAGGGAGGTGTGGAGTCGGGAGAGAGAGAGAGAGAGAGAGAGAGAGAGAGAGAGAGAGAGAGAGAGAGAGAGAGAGAGAGAGGGAGTGGGGAGTGGGGAGTGGGGAGTGGGGAGGGGGAGGGGGAGGGGGAGAGGGAGAGGGAGAGGGAGAGGGAGAGGGAGAGGGAGAGGGAGAGAGAGAGAGAGAGAGAGAGAGAGAGAGAGAGAGAGAGAGAGAGAGAGAGAGAGAGAGCGATTGCATTAAAATTGTACAGATTACATGGAAACATGTTTATGTGAGAGGTTTCTCAGTTGTAAACATTCCTGTTTTCAATTAGGACTTCCCAGATTCAAAGCATCTTGTTATATACGTTCCTAATTTTGATGATTTAGTTTATCGTGGACTGTGCATTAGATGCTATTATGAAGTCTCTCACTCAAGCGTTACTATCTTCGCATTCATGGGCCAAACAATGGCCCTTTCCAATTTTAGTTATGCCGCGCCCATCTCTAACGAAGCTCCACCAACACCTCGCTCGTATTGGGATGGATCGATCCATGAACTCACTGACTATCAATTCCCAGAAAATTATATCGATTGGGTTAGTGTTTGAGTTAAACAAAGTTTATTTTAGTCTATGTGGGAGCCCAATAAGACATGTCTTATTAGCATGTCTCCAACTTACGTACACATATATTACATTAAATAAATCACGAGGCGAATAATAATATTGCCAACTGTCACAACAGTAATAACAACAATAACATTAATAATAACAATAATAATAATAATAATAAGAAGAAGAAGAAGAAGAAGAAGAAGAAGAAGAAGAAGAAGAAGAAGAAGGAGAAGAAGAGGAAGAAGGCTTTTCATGTACTTTATTTTGGATTCATAAAAAACGCTTTAATTTAATACATCACTTATTTATTATTTTTAAAAACATGTCATAGACAATATAAATATATTCCTGAATCAGTCTGAGCATCTTTTAAATAAACATTGTATTTATGAAGAATAATAAATATGTCAATATATCACAGATCTACGTCAATTTTGTAAAAATTTTGTAAAAACAACAATCCAATCCGTATAAAAAAACCCATTGGGAATCAGTCATCAAAATCATCAGTCATCAGTCATTAAAATGTAAAATGATGAAAGTGGACAAAATAATACTGAAAGGTAAATACCATTAAATGTTAACATACCGTCTTCAGTCTACAGACGAAGTAGTCAACTGCCCAAAAATTGTTAAAGTTTTCTAGTGACCCATTTTGCTGGTGGTATTTAAATTCAATAGTCACCCGAGCTCGCATTCGAGAAATACATTCTCGAAGGGCGTCCGTCTGACCATTGCCATCCATTAGACGCTGTCGTGTTACATAGGTAGCCATTTTAGCGTTTGCCATGATCCAATTGCATATACGATGTCTAATTTTACGTGCAGATTTAGACGAACAATGGGGGCATGGAAAGCCTTTGACATAATTCTCAGGCTTAAATTCATCAGTCAGTGTTAAAAATAGAATTGCTCGTCTAACAGCACACAAAAGTGGTTGGAGACGTGAACATGTTATAAAAAGATGTGCTAAATCTTCACGATCGCCACAGTAAACACATTTATCATTAATACAATATCCGGCCTTATATACAAAAACACCAGTGTTGAGTACCCCATGGAAAACCTTCCATGACAAATCTCCTTCGTAGTATGTACACGGATATTCATAAAAACAGAGACAATTATCTGTAAAATCAATATTTAGAGAAAGTAGATCTCTCCATATGTTACCTTTGGTATTATGTGAAATCGTTGAGTAACATTTTAATAAAAACATCTTGTAAAGTTCCTTCTTGCAAAGAGATGGTATCAATACAGTAAACACCGAGTCATCATTAATATTGCGTGATAATTCATAATTGTATACTGGGAATGTCAATAGGTCGATCTAATTGTTCAAACCATTCATTGGGTATGCTATCCCATAGAGTGTTCAAGTTTATATGAAACAATCGTCGAGACCTGTTGCCAATTTTAAGGAGTAAGTCTTCAAGTGAAATTCGTTTATCATTTACCAAAATATCAGCTAGAATGGTAGCATTCGGACTTATAAAATCTTCGTAGAAAAAGTAAATCCAGTGGATATATTCTTAATCAAAGGATTCAGGAACAGTGGTTCATTTAAAACATCGATTTTACAGCTTGGATGCGATGTTCTCATAACATTGAAGAAAAACCAAGAATTGAGCACACTTTTATAAAAGATAGGTATATTACGAATCATCTTTACATCCAATTGAATAGAGAAAATCTGCTAATCGTAATTTAGATTATGTATCTGTTTGAGAAAGTAGCTGCTAAACCTGAAACACGGAGGAAAAGCGAAACCGTTTTTAAAGGATTGTGCATACTGAATACGGAATGTCCGTATCCGAGATTCTAAATGCACGAGTCCTTATCCACCTGTGTCTAAAGGCAGAAACAGTAACTTTTTGGGAAGCCAGTGCTTTCCAGACCAGATGAAGTTAATTAACAGTTTTTGAATAGCATTAAAAATATTACCAGGGACACCGATAACAGCTAACCTATGCCAAAGCTTAGAAGCAGCAAGCAGGTTAGTAATAGTAATCCTACCTCTAAACGATAGAGCTTTTGATAACGGGAGCCAGTTAAGAAGTTTTGTGCTGATTTCATTTTCAGGATTTCCCCAATTTTGTTTGCAAAAATCCAAAGAATTGCCAATATAAATACCGAGAATCTTTAATCCATTGCTATTCCATATTAACCCCAAAGGCTCGTCAATACGCTCTTTCCATGAACCAACCCAAAAGCCTTCTGACTTTGAGTGGTTAATTTTCGCGGTGGAAGCAGACTCATATACATGTATCAAATTTCGCAATTTAATAAAATCATCATTACATGTACACAAGGCAGTTATATCATCAGCATAAGCTGAGCAAGAAACCCTTTCACCCGAGATATCAGGCAGGGCCACCCCTCTCAGTCCGTTATTTGAGCGCATCTTAGCTAAAAATGGTTCGATACAGATACTGTACAAATCGCCTGATAGGGAGCACTCCTGTCTGATACCACGGTCAAAAGAAACAGGCATAGATAACAAATTATTTATTTTCAGTAAACATGAAGTGTCATTGTAAAGAAGCTGAATGCATTTAACAAAAAATTAACCTAAGCCAAATACGCGCAATGTATTAAATAAATACTGGTGACTTACCCTTTCAAACGCCTTCTCCTGATCTAGGGATACAACGTCAAGAGGTAACGACATGAAATTTGAATACTCGACGACGTCTGTTATCAACCTAATGTTATTGGAGATCTTACGTCCTGGTACACAATAGCTTTGGTATATGTGAATAATTTCTGCGAGTACAGTACGTGTGCGATTATACAAGGCCTTGGAAAATATTTTCAAATCTACTCATAAAAGTGATACAGGTCTCCAGTTCTTTAAATTGGTTAAATCACCTTTCTTAAGTAATAATGTCACAACCGCTCGCCTGCATGAAATAGGTAATAATATGTCTTCAATTGATTCATTAAAAACATCAAGAAGATCAGAACCGATAGTTTCCCAAAAGGTTTTGTAAAATTCCGATGGTAGTCCATCAATTCCAGGAGCTTTGTTGTTATTGAGATTGTTAACAGCTTCAGTAAGCTCTGGTAGACTCAGGGCCCGATCTAACTCAATTCTGGAAAGCTCACTTAGATTAGGAAGGTTTTCAGACACTCTGCATGAGCTGGACTTCGCATATAATTCACCGTAGAAATCAGAGGCGTGGTTCAGAATATCCGTATAAGAATTAACCATTTCATCGGTTGGGATCTTCAACTGTGAAATAGTTTTATTCATCACACGTTTATTCTCAAGATTTAAAAAATATGTAGTAGGTCTATCTGATTCATTTATATGCTGGAATCGCGATCGAATCCAAGCACCCCTATTTTGCCCTTTGAGGAGAGTTGTTAATTCAGATTGCTTTTGGTTAATTACCTCTAATAATTCATTTGTTTTTTGGAATTTTGGCCGATAACTGATCAATTTCAGCTTGTAAGTCTGATCATCGCTCACGGAAAAGGACAGCTCGTTCTCGGGAATAACGCTGTGATAAAATACATGTATGTTTATTGGCCAATTCCCACCAGTCCTGTAGACAATCAAAATCACATTTTTTCCTTGCCAACCATTCCAGAAATCATTAATTAAAAGCACATAGTTTCTTTCACTCAACACAGTGGTATTCATGCGCCAATATGCGCTTTTCCGTTTTACACTTTTAAGCTGAAATATTGCTTTAACATAATCATGGTCAGAATTGGTGCAAGGAATTATGGAACAACTGCTTAAAACTGTCTAAAATTACAATGAATGTAAAAACGATCAAGTCTGGATGCAGTCCCATCGGACCTGTGCCAGGTGAAAATTTCAGATTGTGGATAGAGGCAGCGATATGCATCAGTAAGACTATTGCTTGTAATTAAAGATTTAAGCGCATCTGCAGCTGGAGGGTGTGGTTCTGTTGCTGATGTTCTATCTAACTCACAATCAAATGTACAGTTAAAATCACCGCCTAATAGTATAGGATATGGTTAGGACAATGTGGAAATATGAGTTTTTAGCATATCTATGCATTTCAATTTGTCATGAGAATCTGTGGGATTGTAAACATTAATCAAATGAAAATAGGTGCCATGTATGTTTGCTGTGACATGTAAGATTCTTCCCTGATCAACTGTGATCGTTTCAATGATATTTACATTTAACTTGGGTTTAAATATTATAGCAACACCAGCTGTCTTTGAATTAAAATGTGAAAAGACAGCTTGACCTCTCCATATAAGTCGCCATAGCGACTCATCCGGCTGAATTTTGTGAGTATCCTGGAGAAACACAATATCGGCAAATAAATCTTTGCGAAGTTCATTAAAAATACGAAATCTTTTAAAAGAGTCACGACAACCCCTCGTATTTAGTGTAACAATTGAGAGGGAAGTCATACTTAAAAATAATTGAATAAATCTTAGAACAAAGATACCCATAATTGTTTGGTGTAGAAAAGAAACTGTATTCAAGTTCGTTACTAGATTGACCATAGGCGGATACAATTAATTTTGTAAGCTACGGTGTAGCTTAGTGACTATTTTGGTGACACGAGACTTGAACGCAGATTCTAAGCCAGATTGTTTCTTCAATCGTATCAGCTGATGTATCAGTAACTTTAAGTTGGGTTGAAAGGCTTTGCATTTATCTATTACCTGTTTACTATATTTCACACTTTCTAGAAATAGTTTCACATCTTCAAGAGAGGGTATTACCTCCCTTGAATCAATAAAATCTGTCATGTCCGAAAGTTCTGAACCAATAGACATGCTGTCAGCGTCGCTGGTGTCCTCGTCCAGCAGTTCACCCTGAGATAAAGGCGGCATACCACCTGCTTCTATTCCAAGCCTGTCCGAATCACAATGATCATGTCCAGGTTTGAAAACTATAGATGCATTATTAACACTGGTTGCTCTCACCAAGGAGATATTTACATCGAGTTCACTTAGGATTTCTTGTGTCGACATAACAGTTTTTGCAGCTACACAACCATCGTCAGATAATAGAACAGGGTCGTGTAATTCCGATTCACGGTGAATTTGAATGGCAGTGACAGCAGAATCCGCATTGTCCGGCGTGTTGGAATTATCAGGTTCATCTGTGAACAGAGCTGAGTTTTGCTGAGTAGCCTGGTCCATTGAATTATCCGGCGGTGCACTGGTAATGTCCGCCTCATTAACCGTTTCAAGATCAGTGACAATTAAATCATCGCTCAAGACGCTATAGCGATTGGAAAACTGAGTCTTACGACGTTTATTCTGAGGTGATTTCTTAGGTGACGATTTACTGGCTTTATCAACTGGTTTATCGTTTCAATGTGATAGTGTTTGTGGAAACTTGTTATCATTTAGCACAAGATCGGAATTCGGTATGACGTCACGATTTTTATTGTTGACTGGCTCGTCCGCAACATTGTTGTTAAAGTTATCATGACCCACTGAATTGTCGTGAATGCCATTCAATGGGCAAAAGCGTTGAAGATGCCCCTTCTGTGCACATTTAAAACAGACAATCTCGTCCGCACTTATAAATAGTCTATGGGACCTTCCTATGTAAGGGATGTCCACAAACTCCGGTAATGGGGACTTTTCCATTACAATCTGGATCTGCCGTCCAAAGCTTTTCACATGTCTTAACTCTGGTGACTTGCAGCCTAAAGGTATTGGCCGGCAATTTCCGAGCACCTTTCCTTGGCTTTCCAACACTTGTTTAATAACAAAGTTCGGGATGTAGGGTGGGCCATTAGATATAATTAATCTCGTCGGCTCATTCTCCAAGGAATACACATTGTGTTAGCAGCCACCTACGTTTATACGGTCAAGACACAGTCTATTGACTTGTTGCTCCGTTTTGACATAAACCGCGATTCCTCCTTTAATTCGTGAAGCAGCTACAATATTCTCCGGCTTTACGACGGCGGCGGCGCCTTTCACGTAGGCCTCTACCGCCACACCAGCTAGACTATCAACGGGTACATCGTGTTTCCTATCAATACCCGCGAATGGTTCATAATCTAAAGCAGGGTGGTGACGGGGTCACCTCGAGTCTCTCTCAGGCGCTCTGCATAACTAACCTGTCTGGCCATTGTCCAAACACAATAGCCTAATCAAGTGTCCACTTCGGCCAATAGGCCGACTACCCAACGCTAATGGCGCTATAAGTTTTACAAGGATATACAGAGTTACGAAAACCAGAGAAAAATCAAATTATGGATGAACACATTAATAAAACACAAAGTTATTAACACAAACATAAGCACATACGCCTTAGCGGTTACAGAAGACAAAAAGTAAACACAACTGACAATTATAAACAGTCAACAAACGGACTAAACCGAGAGCTATTCTAAAACACGCATTTTCTCAAAGAAGAAGAAGAGGAAGAAGAAGAAGAAGAAGAAGAAGAAGAAGAAGAAGAAGGAGGAGGAGGAGGAGGAGGAGGATGCGGATGAGGAGGATAAGGAGGAGGAGAAGGAAGACGAAGACGAATAAGGAGGAGGAGGAGGAGGAGGAGGAGGAGGAGGAGGAGGAGGAGGAGGAGGAGGAGAGCTGTTGTAGGTAGCCTAATGATGACAGAATAGAATCTTCGCGAGAAGGAGAAAAGCATGGTTTGACGAATCACAAGGCGGTATAAGAAGAAAGGAGGAGCTCGATGTGCTGTAGTCACCCGTGCTGGTCCACGCTGCATGGTCATCCAGAAACACCCGCGGCTATAGATTTGTCGACACAATCCATGAGTGGTGTTTGTAATTACTGTAGGTCATTTAAACCGACAGGTGTCAGTAATATATTGACATAGAATGGTAGAAACCGTGATGTTTAACTCTACATCAACGTCAGTGCGGCCATATAGAAGTTGCTGGGTGGTTAGGGTTGTTGAGGAGATTTGGCTGGAGGCGAGCTCATTTTCAAAGGTGGTTCTTTGCTCGTTAAAAAGTGTACAGTAAAAAAGGTAATGCTTAACAGATTCATTAGGATGGCCGCAGGCGCAGCTGGCAGAGTCAGAGAGGAAGTTATCGAATAGATGTCTATTTAATCCGCTACAGCCATTACGAAGCCTACTTAAACATATATTAGCCACTCTTGAGCCGACGTGATACCACGGAGGGGAACTGGGAATACGAGACATTGCTCTTAGTTTGGCCTTGAATTCTGATAGGGTATTAGACATAGTAACATGTGCTGGAAGGGTGTTCCAGGCACGTACTGTTGCTGGGAAAAACGACTCGCGATAGAGTTCCGTTCGACATCTAACTGGGGTGAAAGAATTCGAGCGTCGGATATTGTAGGGGTTACGTGCTAGTATCAGTGGAGGGAGATAATCAGTCAAGGCCTCGCTCGGCATCCCATTGACAATTTTGTAAAACATGACTAATCTGTGAATGTCTCGTCGATGGGAAAGTGTTTCTATGTCAGTTTCTATGTACAAATCTTCGATATGAGGACTCCGTGTCACTCCGCTAATTGTCCTAAGAACATCCTTTTGTACGTTTTCTAGTCTGTTAACAAGATATTGTGGTAAATTATCCCAGACAGCATCAGCATATTCCAACGATGGCCTAATAAAGCTCTTATACATGATTTCGAGACATTCGCGGTCTAAGATGTAATTTAGTCCTTTGAGTAATGAAAGCTTGAGCTGAGCATTTGCTATATATTTTCCACACGGGTTAGTATTTATATTTAGCATGGCTATATTTGCACATTGCGTCGTCCCATGACATTTTAATGCTTATACTTATCTCATACTACCTTTAATAGGCGCTACGCCTGTAGGTAGATCATAATTAGGACTTATTTAGGTTTTGTAAGTAGGCACTGTTTACAGCAGAATACTTGATATGCATAGGCTCTTGAATGTACCAGAAACTACTCCAGAATTTGTCTAGTCTGTTAAAAAATTTTGACAAGGCTCATTTACTACACATTCTGATAAGTTATTCCAACTGTTAATAATACGATCTGGAAAAAATTGCTGCCTTATTGATTTATTTGATTGTTTATTTTTTAACTTTATGTTGTGACCCCGTGTGTTAGAATTCTGATCTAATTCCAGATATTGACATTTGGTATTGTAGGACTTGTGGAGATACTTATAAGTGTCTATCATATCTCCTCTCGAACGGCGGTAATATAGAGATGTAAGAGTTACAAGTTTCAGCCTTTGTCTTTTAGTGAAGGTACCATTCTCATGACTCTACGCTGTACAGCTTCTACATTAGCACACTCCTTATTCAGTAGGAGAGTGTGTCCACCTATCATTGTCTACGATCCTGGTATTAACCCTAAAATTCTATTGGCTCTCTTATCTTGGATTGCACATTGTTCACTAAATTTGAGCTGAAGACTATATTAATGCCTAAATCGTTTCCAGTGTTGGTTTCTTTTAGTTTTGCAGCTGCATTCCACAGCACTTATCTGAGTTTAACTGAATTTGCCATATGATACACCAATCTTCAATTTTACAAAGACCATTCTGAAGATTGGATGCATCATCTTCAGAATGAATTACTCTGTGGATTTGGTGGCCATCAGCAAATATCTGGATCGGTGAATAAACGGGTTTAACTACCCCAACCCCCACCAATGTCTAGCTAAGCAACACTCACATCTCGCTCATGTTGGGATCGATCGATCACTGAACTCCCTGACTGTTAATTTCTAGAAGACTACACGGGTAAGCTGTTGAATATTTTGCAACTAAGTTGACTGGGTGATGGTGCTGCCTATGGCATCAACAGCGCCCAGTCAAATTAGTTTCAAAATGTTCAACAGCATCTTTATTGAATAGTAAAGACATATAATTCGTACAACAACGATTAGTTCGTCATCAATTATTCGTTCGTGACGTACGTATCTACGTTATTCATGACGTCATTGATTATGACGTCATCCTCCAAATCATGGAGTCGATTATGACATCATATAATGGATGAATATACGTGAAAGGATGTCACTGCATAAATTTGCTAAACGTGCTTCTAGGCGACCTCGTGAAATTATGGAATGGTACACTCAAGTTAGGAATGGACCTGAGGGAGCTAAGGATTTCGGCTGATGACAAGACACTTTGGGCTAAATCGAAGAAGGGCTAATTGCAGCTGTAGGATGTTTCTACTACTAGAGCCGCAGAATACAGAAATCATACATATACTGGAAAGTTCCATTGCTATGTTTTGCCAGTTGATTTTACTGTAGTTAAAATCTCTCATAATAAGGAGATGACTCGGTTTTAGATTCACAACATTTCTTAATAGGTCGAGAAGGTTTGTATGAGTTTAAAATTGACTATTCGGGGACATACATATACATCCTTTGATAAAATGATCTGACACCAGTTGCCATCACCAAGGATTTGAATAGGACTAGCCTTTAATGTATTCTTAATATAGGTTGCGTCACATTTATGGTAAACCTCACTAAAGTTTGTAAATAAATCATTGTTTTCTATTGCACACTCACTGTCCTGGAAGTACGTCAACACTTTTAACCGTCTGGCTGCTGTGATTTTTGCAGATGACACATTGCATGGGTTATATCTCTGGATCTGCTCAATATTTTGAAAACAATTTGACTGAAAGTTGTTGGTGGCAGAGCCACCAAAAGCTTTCAGTCGAATTGTTTTCAAAATATTGAGCAAGTCAAGAATTATTGCTCAGTCAAATAATTGTCTGGTGGCTTGCAGCAGCGAGACAGTTAATCGGAATCTGCCAATCACATTTTCAAATGTGCTAATGACTTACATGAATGGCTTAGTTTGCAAGGACCTGGTCAAATAGAGAGTTATCTAAACGTGCTAAGTGAAAGTGAGTCACGTATCTATATTGATTAACGCAGTTTATCGTATAGACCACAGAGAGAACAGCGGCGTTGAGGTGTGAAATTGTGCAAAACATGGCATAATGAGCATATTATTAATGACCTACCAGACACGGACACGAGTAAGACCCATACACACGATAAGAGAGTTGAGTCAGATGCCTCAAACTATCGTCCGATATCCTTATTAAGCTGCATGGGAAACCTATTCACTACAATGCTGAACACCAGACTAAACACATATGCTGAAAAACATGAACTTATCTTAGATTAGAAAAATGACTTCAGAAAAGCCAGATCAGCCCTGGGCAATATATTTCCAGTATCTTTCATGCAACACCCTCTATTTTCTGAAAATATACACTGCTTTCTTGTTGACTTTAAACAGACGTTCGACACTGAAATGGTGTTTGGAGAAAATTGATAAAAGCGGATTCTTAGGAAAGTGTTTTAATGTCATCCACAGTATGTATCTATAAGTCAATAAACCCATTTGTCTTTTATAATTCGGATGACATGTCACGAGCCTTTGACACAATTAAACGCTCACTGATCCTAGATGTACTACAACAGGCCAGTTGCAATGAAGATGAGATGTGACCAGTGAGACGACTGCTTGCAGACACCAAGCTCAGAGTACGGGTCAAGACAATGAAGTCTGCAGAGCTTAGGACATCAATCGGCTCACCACAGGGAGATGGTCTATCCCATGTGCTTTTCAGTTGCTACCTCGCTGCTGCATTGAAATCTGTGTGGGAAAATTCCACAAGACCAAACCCCCAACTGGACACCGATGGTCAGACAGCATAATTTCCAGCGCTGCACTATACAAGATGTGTAGCACATCACCCTGTCCGTAAAACTCGCACAGCAAAGATGGTCCATGTTTAGCCATGTGCTAAGAATTCCCGAAGACACACCAGTATATGAAACCTTGGCGTTCGCTCTACTGGGAGCAAGCAAGTATAGAGCCAGGAGAGAATGTCATTGTATAAATCTCTTAAGCGTGCTGCAATGTGACCTAAAAAAACGGGACTTGGTACACCCAGATTAAGAATGTACCTTAAAAAGGACTGATTGCAGCTGTAGGATGTTTCTACTAATATAGCCGCAGAATACATTAATCATACATACATTCAGCTGCATCAGAAATATTTCCTTGTAAGATTGGTGTAAGCCAGTGAGGAAATTTACCAATTTTTCTTTTTTCAAGCGTCATGGAAAGCTATTTGGCAGTGTACCATATACTATGACTGCCATCAATCGGTGAAATTGATGATGACCTACACAAATAGCCTACTTATACTTATTTACACTCTTGTATGAAGATGACACTATAATAATGGCAGAATCTCCATCACCTTTCCAAAAGGCTTTAGATACATTTCCGTGTTCACATTGAATGTTAAAAGAAAAACAATGTTCTTAGTCAGTAATAAATGATCCTTTCATATATACACACTTATGACGAAATAAACGCAAGGGGACGACGGCTTGGTGTAGTGGCTAGCACTCAGGATTACATAACTGGAGAACCTGGTTCGTGCCTGAGCTATGCACTATCTCCACGTCGTTGGAAACATGGGCAATCGCCTTTGCTCATTGCCTCTCTCCATCCAGGAATATAAATTGGTACCAGTGACAAAGCTGGGGAAGTTACCAATAATAGACCGAAATAAAACCAGCATAGATATGGTGTGAATGAGACCGGGCATCAGGAACTCGATAGACGCCAATCAAACCAATACTTTGATGTAAGCATTGCTTTTTGAAGACTTGGTAGGGTGGATTGATCGGGTATGGGTGCAGATTAAAGTAATATTTTACCAATTTCCTCATTTTGGCTAAGAGTAAATTGTTAGGTATCTATTAAGTTACCATCATTGTAGTCGGTAGATGTGTTACTTTAGTGTTGTGAATTAGGAACGGAAGTGTTAAACATAGCATCGTTACTACTTGGGCGATATCAAAAGCTAAAAATTAATTTATATAAAATCAGACTAATTCACCTTTCCAGAGTATCAATCCATCTTCTGACTTCGAATGATGTCATAATCGTCTCACCGCGTGTATGATGACGTCACAATCATTACGTCACATAGGGTTCCATATAGACCGTCACCAAATCTCAAACAGTCCGACACGTTGCATCAATTGTATGTATTTGTAATTCTTTGCTATTTAATAAACACGCTGTTGAATATTTTGAAATTAATTTGACTGGGCGCGGTTGCTGCCTTAGGCAGCACCAGCACCCAGCCAAATTAGTTTCAAAATATTCAACAGCTTACCTGTGTAGTTTTTTGGAAATTGATAGTCAGGGTTTTCATACTTATTATTGAAATATTTCTATTTAAATTGATTGAATATTTGTTTCATTTTATAGTTATTACGTCATTTGTCCAAGTTCAAATAACCAACAATCGTTCAGTAATCATCATGGACGCTTAGTTTCTAGTTCCAAGGCCTGAGTCAACCAATCTCTCCCTCCCTCCCTCCCTCTCTCCCCTCTCTCTCTCTCTCTCTCTCTCTCTCTCTCTCTCTCTCTCTCCCCTCTCTCACTTCACTGAATCAACCAATTCATAACGCATAACGTAAGTATTAGAGTGGTTGAGTAGTTCATCAGTCTTTTGAATTACCTGGTATAAATTTCATTATTATTATGCTTACCGACTAGTGGTCAACTCGATATTAAAATACCATTGAACTTGTAATGCATAATCCTTGAATTAAAATATGCATTCAAATTGATTGTAAGTTTGATATGCTATTTGGTGATTGCCTCTTTAATAAATTAACCCTTAATGAAAACTAAGGGCTGATTGATTAAAATTTCAATCATCAAATTTCCAAAAATAATTTTCCCCCGCTTATTTATGTATTAATTTATTCAGTTTCTATATCCGTGCTTATAACGCATCACTGGCGCTTTTAAAATTTATTAAATACAGCGTTAGTTCACTACTCCATTCATACTATATCAATATCAATTCAGCTACTCCATCTTCTATGTAATGAATGAATGATTCAAGTTTTTTCTGTTTTCATAGTTTCATTTACAGAATTTTCTCTACCGCATGCAGATAACCATCTAATAGTAGCCTATCATTCCCAGATAGATTGATTTTCTGGTTCTGGTAAAGAAGTTTAAGCAGCTCTTGTCTTTTGAAAGAGATTGGAACTGTTTAACCTTAATTGCTAGAATTTGAATCGATGCATACCTGAATTGATCGGCCGTACTTTAGACTTCAACGTCATTAGATAGATCAACGATATTATTGTGGTCGGTTAATGAGGAGCTTTGGTGGTGACTGAGCAACGTGCAACTTTGACCAAGTCATACATATCTGAATTTTGATCATAACTTGATCACTGGTATATTGATACTATTGATCAAGTTTGGCCAAAAAGCAGAGACATGTGAGCTTTAAGTTTAATCCGGAAAGATCATCACCATTGTTTGCCATTATTTAATCCCAATAATGTATATAATTAGTTTTCTGCCATCATTTGTGCTTTGTGCACCCATTGACCTACATGAATTTCCACCACCTTTGCTGTATGTTATGTCGACATCCATTATCCCCGAGTTTCAGATCTCTGCTGGTTCTTATGCTTATAATAACGATAACGGTATAATGTCAATAAGTACATGAACGCGACTTAAGCGTTTTTCCCTTGCCTAATGGCGGTCTATTACGTTATTAGCCAATGGCGGAGATGGTGTCAATCTAGGTCACGTCTCGACGAACGCGTGTTAGTGAGGGGGCGGTAGCTCAGGCGGTAACAAGCAGAGCATTCGAATCTCGCGAGATCTCCGATACGAGATCGAGAAACGTATCTCGTATCTATTGAGTAGCCATTGGCGTAATGATTTCCACCAGAATATGGTAAAGAGAATTGAAACTTAAAAAGACACGGGCGCTACTCTCTTCATACCAGACAATATTATTTCACGGAAAACCAGATGATATAAAGCATATAGTAGTCTGTATGACAAGTCGTTACCAGAAAAATAGTTCCTCTGATTTCGTCGTAAAATTCAAATCTGTCGCACACAAAATGAGGTCATGAATTTGCTGACGTTGCGTAGATGCTGATATCACACGAACAACTGGATGGATCATTTTAATGTCTGTATCAAGCTAGTGATACAGAGGTTAAGATGATACCAATATCAACACGATCCACACTGTTGCTTTTATGGTCCGCTATAGAGATAGACTGGGTCCAGATTTGTCTGATCTCCGAAGTTGAGTCTGCGCAACAGAAATAAGATGGCTGGTCATTACATTAGGCAGCAACAACTTCCAGTCAGATTAGTTTCAAAATATTCAACAGGATAAGTATTACATAATAAAGAATGTAACTCATTGACACTTGCATGACCTCACACACTATTGCTCGAGGAGACAAAATGGTGGCGATCTCCGTTCATCATTTACGCGATATTACAAAACAGATAATTGTGATACAGATAAGGGAATGTGACAGGATATGAATGATATGCTATCTATAAACCATAATCTGTCGGTACAATACAACATTTGAGATGAGATTAGTATCACTTTAAAGGACATAATAAAAACACCCGTCGCTATCGAAAATAAATTGAAAGCATGGATGGGGTAAATTCCATTTTACTAATTCCAATTCAGTTCCGTTTCCACATCAATTTATTTGATCAATTCCAATTCCAATTCCACCCAGACAAGTTCAATTCCAATTCCAATTCCATTTGGTCAATTCCAAGTCCAATTCCAATTCCATACCACTATTTACTTTAGATCAACATTGTTATATTTTAACCCTTTAATGCCCAAGATTGGCCAAAAAAACTAGATTTATCATCAGCAAATGACCATTTGCAGGATAAGAGAAGACTATTTAAAAAAATTTAACAATGCAATGACTGGCTCAGTTATGGAATCAGTCATTCCACGGGTAAATTTCCAAAATAGTCTCTTAGCATACAAATGATCTTTCCTCAAGTCCGGTGCAGACATGGCAGAAGGCAATTTTGGGTGACTTCTCCTTTAATATTTAAAACAATTATTAAAATTGTTGTTGCCAATAGGTGTTTATATCTTTCAGTCAAATTATTGTCCAAAATGTCAACATTCAGCAGATCTTATTTTTAGTTCATTTGACTTAATTATAGCTTAATGTCGAGTTTTTTCTGATGAATATGACAACAGGTTAATGCCATGTCTAATTATTATAGATACATGTAAACCGTGCTATATAAACGTTTGCATTAAAAAGCATTAGAATACAATGTATATAGTACAGTACTGAGTGAGAGTACTGAGCACATGTATGGAGAGTTTGAATAACACCTCTAGTCCAGGTGTCTGTGTTTTAACAGCTGAGGCATTTCACAGAGAGGCTTGTTGAATAATTCCTTTGTTATATAGGAGGGGATAATTACAGGGCAATTATCTTGTAATGTACTGCTTACTCATTCCATGCAGATGATAATTATTACTTTACTGAACACTATTGCTAACATCTTGATGAATAATTTTAACACAATTTGGCTATCTTGGTTCTAGCTTATATATTTGAAATCATTTTAATTAATCTGTATAATTTTAAAGATGGTATGATTTCATAGAGATGAAAACCTTTTCCCAGGAATGCAGAATGATATAAGTTCAAGGTCAGTGGCTTTGCTTGAATAAAGGAGGTACAGAGCTCACATAGGATGAAAAGGTTAATTGGTTACAATTTATCAATTCCAATTCCAATTTCTGAGTCCTCAGATTTATCAATTCCAATTTCAATTCCAAAATTGAATTCGAATTGACTGATCAATTCCAATTCCAATTGGAATTGACCTCAACCCTGATTGAAAGCACTCAACCCCAAAAGCAAAGGCCCGAATGAAATACCATTGAGAATATTGTAAGGAGCTGCTAAAGGAATTAGTGGACCACTATGAGTAGTAGTGTCGGCGTCAAAATGATACCATCTCCCTCAACTGGATTTCCATTTAGACAAATGAGCCCCCACCTCCATCAACTGGATTTCCATTTAGACAAATGAGCCCCACCACCCTCTCAATCCCTGGGGTATAGGTTGCGGGGCCAGCACGGATCGCCGAATGGCCAGGGAGGTAGGATCATCCTGACACTACTACTACCAGGGGCTGAACGCCCATTTAGAGAAAAGCCTCCACAGTGATATACACCACTGATCGCCATCAACCACAGGGCCGGTCTCTCTCTCTCTCTATTCTGTGTAGGCTCAGACAAACACATAGTCTCTTTGCCAAAGTCGCATCGGCATGATGGGACCACCCATAGGGGCTTCCATCTACCTTGACAACGCTCACCTGGGATGGCCAGGTCGCCGATGAAGAGTACCACCACATATTGAAGGTCCAAGCCCTGTACTGCACGGAGAAACCTAAAGTGCGACAGCAATACCTCAAAGGCTCCAGCGGGTGGGTTGATATGGAGGAGTTAAAAAACGAGATGTTACGGCGAGGTCGCCCAGCTGGTCTCTGGAGTTGAGACGACTACAAATAGTGTGCTGCCTGTATGGTAGCTTTCAGAACACCAGCATAGATGGCCTTCCCACTGAACCTCACGACAGTCATCTGGAGCCAACCGCCCCTCCTGGGTACACCCTTGACTGGCCTGAGAGGTCTACTGGATGATATACCAGAGCTAACACCATTCTCCATCACAGTGGATGGACAGTCCCGAACCAGCTTCTCCGTCAACCCACGACCGCTGACCAACTGCCCCATCACCATCAAGGATGCGAAGCAAGCTCATACTTGGATGGCTGCTCCAAGCCTCTCATACTGGAATCAGCAGCTGAACTTTGCCGTGTGGTGTGCCACGGCAGGATGTGGAGTAAGTTCCACCCTGCTTCACTCCTATTCTGGTACTCCTCAAGCTGTGCTCATCGCCAGCTGTCTCAGATTCCTCGTGTACTTCACAGTGCGACGAATCCTCCATGAGCTGGGTGCATGCCTCCCTGATAGAAACACCTTCAACCCACAGCTCAACAGTCATAGCGTCTCAGCGGCCAGCAGACTACAGAGAGAGTTCAGTGCTCACCCTGACTATCGGTGGCATGGTGGTGACAACAGTGGTCTAGGGGTTATGTACGGTGACCCGAGACGTGACTACTCAGGATTTCCCTATCGAACACCTTGACGAGTAGGCCGTCGGAAGACAGCGACATTCTCATTCGATCCAGACTCTGACCCTGGAGAGCTGGTACAAAATATGCCCATCACTGGCTTGTGGCAGGACTATCCATATGTGTGGAAGTACTTTATCCCACACACCACCTCAGGCCTCACACCAGCAGGAATCGTTCAGATCAACCAGTCCCTGGAAGCACTGTGCTACTGCCTCCTTATGGCACAGACCCAGCTGCAGCAGTCCATAGATGTGTCAGCGGAGCAGAGGTCCAGACCATGTACATCAGTCTCGTTGAGGATATGATCATCGTGGCAGACCCCAGTAGTCTTATTGCTAAGTTCCAGCAGGGGTTGCCGAAGGCCCATCGCAAACTTGACGTTGCTATTTCACCACACCTACGGTTGATTCTGAGCAACATGATCGTGAACATCGAGGACCTCAAAGTCAGGGGCTATAACAACATGATAGTCGAGGGGAGTTCCCCTGGTGTCCACTTCGGCTTCAACACTGCCTTAAACGCACCCACACATAGTACGAGCCATAGAGTTGTTCTGACCCTGACACTGCAGCCAGTCGACACGGCAGCTCCAGGCGCCCAGACACTGCAGCCAGTCGCCCCGACACCACTTCCCATGGTAGCTCTATGTGGGGATCAGCCCTTTCCGCCGCTAGCAAATCAGCTATAAGACTATCCTGACTCTCTACAGTAGCAGTGGGGACCACGGTGAGACAATGAACCAGTTTGGCATGCCCTACAGCCCCTATACCCGCTGCCAACATGCACATCCAAGGGCTGGAGGGTTCGGCAGCGCATCCTTTTTCCAGATTGTAGTATCGAAGAGCCTTGTTCAGCTCTGAGTCCGGTGAGGCCATGGTGGTCTGCAACTGCTGGAACACATCTGACAGATACTCCCGATCCTTGTAGAAACCTTTAGCTCGCAGGAGTCGCTCGACGATACTCCCGCCCATCATAAGGTATTCGAGGAAGCAGATCTGTCCCTTGCCACATCCTAGATAGAGCTTCACAGCTGTCAGCTCCTCTGTCAGTTCAGCACTGGAGAGCTGAGCGAGCTCATCTGGTGTCGTCTTCTTGTAGTCCTTCAACTCCCTCCAGAAGACATCATAGTACTTCTCGCATAGTGTGAGCCCGGACATGTTTAAGATGTCTCAATAGAGAGATGAATATTCCTGAGTACCAACCCAGCCACCTGGCAGATGCAGACTGGGAAGATCTTATTAGCGCTCTCGACAGGGGATGCAGTTTAACCACGTTGTATACTCAGTGCTTAAACAATGACGTCAACAGTGCAGATCAGGAAGCAACTTCCCGAGAGCCAGGCGAGTCTTCAGAAGGTGGAGAACCTGCTGCGAACCAAGACACAGAAGTTACTGACCAAAGCAAAACCTCTGGCAGTCCATGTCGCCAGTAACGTAGCGGCGAATGTGGCCGTGGTGAAGATGACAGGGGGAAGTGAGGGTCTTCCTGCCGCCACTGCGGCTGTCCTCGCTACAGTGGTGAGTGGGGGTGGCCAGGCACTGTCTCTGAATAACTCACCCCATCCCAAACATCACCCTCAGTGGTGCCGCCTACACTGCTGCCGCCAAGATCATGGATGAACATGTTACACTAATTGAGGCTGCGGTTCTAGGGCTAGCAACGAGTGCAATGTCTGAGATCATCGTCGCCTACGTTTAACCCCTCTGAATAGTGAGAGATGGATCATGAGACCCCTTCAGCATATGAGGCATGGCATGCTGGAGGGTGGTGTGTAGCCCATAGTCGAGCACACGGACTGAGGATTGCCAATGCCCGGGAATGGTGGACTGCCCACAAGGTATGCCCCTGCAGAGAGGGCCAGTACCCTGAGCACTGCTACCTATTCCCTTGGCCGAGTCCGTGGTCCTCCTATGCCCAACTATTTCACTGGGGGTATGACTAGTAGGTTTAAGCCATCTGTATGTGACTATGACTCTGTCACTCACAGACCTAGAAGGCAAAGAGCTAGGCGATCTTGCTCACTTGGGCGAGGCATGCCTCGGTTCAGAGGACACTGTTGCCCCTATCTCCTTCCTAGACTTCGATGAGAAGATAGCCCTGCGGGAGATCCGAGGTACCATCCCAGCCAAAGATCTCATCAGGATCACTGATACGGTAGGAAAATCAGCCATTGACAAGGCCAAGACTGTATACAAGGGGATGGGCATGAAGACGAGGGCGACGATTTGAGGCATGCTCAGAGTCGATGAGGCTGGAGTCATCAATGTTATGGCTGAGTTCTATGCACAGGACCTGGTTAAGGATCTCCTGAGACCACGGAGCACATTCATCTAGGATGGAGTGAAGCTCAAGATAGGCACCCTCGGCCTGAGCAGTATCACTGTCGATGGCCAAACAGGTGCAGGTGCTATCGACAGCCTCCGGCTACCAGAGGTGAAGAAGTCAGGGTTCTTTGGTATGCCGATTAGAGAGAAATACTGTCATGAACAAAAAAATATTAAAATAATATACAGGTACAGTGAAAGTCGCCAAGAAGGCTAGTCAGACCATGTTCCTCATAACACCTGTGCTGAATTACCTCGTACTAGGTATGGGTCAACGCTTATGGGTTTACACAGGTCTAAGACCACAAGATAGTCATGGCTTCTCGTGCATGTATCATACAGCCCCTCTACGCTGTCTCCTCAGCTGCTGCTGGAATTTCATGCTTGATGCCTCCATCACATCCTTGATATCCGCCGGAGGTGCAGGATTCCCCGCTCTGCAGGCGAAAGAGCTGGTGCAGGAAGTACTGCCATTTAGTCCCCCAGATATAGACGAGGCTACCGCCGACCAAGTGCTAACCATCCTCCACACGTATGTCTGTACCATTCGACAGTAGGTCGGCCGATGCTGGCTGGCCAGGTGGTGCTGATCATTGCCCCGTCAGGACATGGGAAAAGCATCTTGCTGCGGGCTCTACATTCTCAATACATCCTTCTGGTTTCTGACTCCGCCTCTGAGGCAGTTGACAGTAATGATCAATGGTACAATGGCCCAATCACCAAGACGCAGAACCTGCAAGCACTGATGGAGAAGCTGCTGGCAGCCCGACTGACAGAACCACTTGTTCTAATTATCGATGACCCTGCAATGGACCAGAAGACAGTCACCTACTCCAGCAACATCACCAGGCGCATCTGGCACACAAAGATAACTGTCTTCATCCTCTTTCAGAAGTACACTCATGAGATCTCACCAGACATCCGCCACAATGCTTGGTTGCTATACTTCAGCTCCAAATGTGGACGTGCCCTGCTCGAGACCATATACGACAGCCTAACCCTCAAGGAGACCAAAGGGGACTTTATCGCAGGTGTACAGAGGGCAGCTGAGCTGTACCACTTCATCTTCAGCAACAAGGAGACAGGTGAGCTGTCACATTTCAAGCCATCTCTGGAAAAGGCGCAGACCTTCACCTACAAGCTGAATCCAGCCGGGGAACTAGTCTGCTCTACGCGTCATCGCTGACAGACTGCCGCGGCTGCTGCAACCTTTTTCATTCATCAGAAGGCTGCATGATCTCCGCTACTTCATCCGCGGTCTCTGCTACTTCGTCAGATGCTTGAGGAACTTCGTCAGAAGCTTGAGGAACTTCGTCAGAAGCTTGAGGAACTTCGTCGCTTAAACTCTACCAACTGAGGGTCAGGGTCTAGTGCTCTCTTCTTCTGGAACTTCTCACGGAAGCTTCACTTTGTCCATGCACGGCAAGCATCTGACTTGTGAGCGGATTTGATGAGGTAGTCCTGGTAGTTATCTGGGAATTTCAGAAATGATGCCAGATCACTGGCCAATCTCCTGCGCCCTTCTTCGTTGAAGATGTGCTAAACAGCCTCCTTGCGGCCAACAGTGAACCCCTCCTGAGTACCTTCTGCATGAGTGGTGTCATGGCTCTCCACTACAGTGGTACTGACCTCCGCCCTGAAGTAGTTACTTGCTCCAGACTGGAGGCTATCCAGCATATCTTGCTCTTCTTGGCTATGGAAGCTAAATACAGCAGCCCACTTCCCAACCATTACTAGATCCTTCGGATCGACCCTCGCCTTTTGGAGAGCTAGAATAACAGGACTGTTGGTTAGGGCAACAGGAGGTAGGTCGAGTCTCCTGCCCTGGGTGCTGTCAAACTTCCGGTAGTAATGGCAGTACTTCCTGCACCAGCTATCAGACACTCCGCTGGTCACAGCTCTAGAGGAGCGAACAAGGGAGAGGAGTGCCTACCACCTGATGCTCTGGTTCGGTACCTGTATGAGCCTGGTGAGCTGGAAGGTGGTCGACGGCGTGCAACAGATCCTAACTGGTCGATAGATGTTCACAGGCTTGACAGGTATGTGACGGCGGAGGGGCGGCCTACACTGTACTACCTAGCACGCCAGCACGGAGTGCCTAGGCACCCATTTGTCGTAGAAGAGCTTCAGCTAGTCCCTGAAGACACACAGCTACCACTCCCTAGGGTGCTAACATGATACTCGATGGGCTCGGTATAGACCCCATCTGGCAGCACATGGCGCTTATCATAGTATCAGAGGTTTTCCTGCGCATACGTCACCATACCCTGGTTGCGCATGCGTAGGCCTCGGTGTTTAGCTCTGTCCAACCCGCCATGTAGGGCGCTGTAGACCCTCTGCCAAGAGACCTCATTCTGCCACTTTGACATTCCCTTAGCCAAGCACTTACTTGCAGCTACGCTCTCCACGTAGTAGCATTTGGAGCAGAGAGCGATGCCATGAGAGCCTTCGAACTCGAGCTTGAACAGTCCCGGAGTCTGTCCAGACCATTTGTCCCTCAGGGCGAATGACGTCGTCGAGGTTGGAGCCCGCTATAGCGATATACACAGAGTCAGTGTCCATCTGCAGGTACTCAAAGCTGTCACGGGCTACGTAACGATCAAGGAAGTCATAATAGAACTTCGTGAGCTCATAAACGGCCATCCCAACCTGGGAGGGCTTTCGAATTGTGATTCTCGGCTTGCGACTCTGGAGCTCGTATGACTCACTGATCCCCTCGAGATCTTCGAACCATGCACTACGCAGGGTATTGTCTACCACGTGTTCATCCTTCGTGAAGCTGGTGTTGCTATGATGTTCTAGGGCCTCGATGAGCTTCCTGTACGCACCGTTGCCAAGGAGTTTGACGAGATCTGCCAAGAGCACTTTGCTCTTATCTACATCTCTCGAACGCGGGCCTTCGTAACATTCTCCATGAACCACTCGAATGGGCACTTGGCCTCATAGTCTATGGTGCAGTATACAGCAGTGATCTCCAGGCCATGGGTTACATACCACTTGAGGGTCGGGGCGTACAGCAGCCGCTTCTTAACAGAGGGCACCGACCAGCTTCTGGGTGGTGGGCCACTTCCTCCCTGTTCGCCCTAGATATGCCAGCATCTCAGGCGAGATTGCCTCTACCGGGATCTCGCAGTTATAGATGAGAGGAGGCATATCCTCGAACTATGCCCACAGAGCCTTGGGGACCTCTATATCCACCTCAGCAAACCCAAACCAGCTGTCTGCTAGGAGAGCCTCCTTAAAGCTAGCTACCCCACTGGCCCCGGACCAATGGCGCACTTTCTCCTTACCACATGGCATCTCTTTGGCCATCGTTGACAGGTACAGAGCATTTGCGTCGTAGCCGAGTAGACGCTGGCAGACACGCTCACTCTGGCGGATTCGAGTCACACCGGCCTCATGGTATCTGGTGAACACGATGCTGGGACCGCCAACAGCAGCACCCTTCAGCATCTCGTAGGCTTCCTTGTCCAGTGAATAGAGGCTAACATCCGGCATGTGCTGAGCTGAACGTAGGAGGTACTGCAGTGACACACCTGGGAGAGACAACGCATCTTTGAGGATGTCTATTTCTCATTCTGTGTAGAACTCCCGCATCCACATTAGGGCTTCGATGAATGGACTGACGTCCAGGTTGTTGTAGTATCGCAGCCAGCCGACGAATGTCCACATTCCATGCTCGCTGAATGTCTGGTTACACTGTTCCCACTCTGTTCACGTCAAGCGGTAGCCCCCCCCCCCCCTTGAGCTTAGATGTCCATGCTGAGTAGTCAGGAAGCCATGGATAGTTGTGTGTCAAACCATTCACATGGGAGCCAGCTCTTCTGCTGTGTACACCCATAAGCTTTGACCCATACCTCGTACGAGACTCCTGGGCCGAGGTAGTTCAGCACATCGAGAAACCGTAGCTTAGGTGTGATGAGGAACATGGTCTGACTAGCCTTCTTGGCGACTTTCAGTGTACCTGTACTGTCAGTCAGCTCATCGACAAAGTACTTCTTGATGAGGTTCAGGTCATACCGCCAAGAGTTGAACCCCAGTACAGGCACTTGATCACACTAATCGTTAATCAGTCGCTGCTGTTGCTTTGGGAGCGTGTCCAGGTCTGTCAGTATGTACTGTGCCCTAACCCTTGTCCGGATTACAGATGCTCGCCATTTGATATCCAGCATGAACTCTCTGATCAGTTCTTTGGGGTCAGGATTGCAGAGGTGAGTGGGCTCACTCATGGCGCCCTCTAAGGAGCCAGCAACTGACACAGAGATAGGTATGTGAGTACTCTCTATCGTGAAAGTCTCCGTAGGATGAGTCTTGATACCATATAGGAGTGCTTCGAAGTCGTAAACTATGAAATGTGGGTATTGGACAGTCCAAACTCGTTTATGGACGCTTGTGCAGCGTTTTATACAGCCCTCCCACTGTACCACAAGCGTGCATCCAGAGGCTCTCAGCTTCTCCTCTCTCAGGACTGTCTTGCAGTATCTTTGTTCAGCATCCTCACCTCGCTGGTGTTGTGGACACCCGTGCCAGTGACAGCCATGGAACTGGTAAACGGTGTTGGTGGTCGGGTCATAACCATCTACGGGAGCGCCCTCGATCCAACGCTCGCCACCATGCCCACACTCTACATGGTGGATGTGTACGCCTCTGTTTCTCGACTCATACTCGATCCAATGAGTAGCCGCTGAACTGGATGGTTGGGGCGGATAGAAGGCTTTCTCATACGCAGACTGTAGCGCCTGAACCTTCTCGCTAGGACACACGATTTTTGTTTTGCCGCCTGTACAGTGATCAGCGTGGTGTTGAAGATGGCATGCCTTTGTAAACCTCTGCTGACAGTGAATGCAGACTAGTGTATGTGCCAGCGTGGAGATGTTCTTGATGTAGAAGGCGTGGTGGGCCCACACTCCGATGGTCATGGTGTCACGGTAGTGAGCCGCTTGCCTGATCATGTGCCAGGTTCCCTCTTCAGTTGGTTCATACATGCGAATCCCGATATTGGCGAAGAACTCTACATTATCTAGCTGATCCAGCGAGGTCTTGCGGACATCAGGTACTGTCTTGCCATAGAACTGTGTGGCAAGCTCTCATGCAGGAGCTGTACTTCTATCAGCTCTCGCTCCTCGGTGGACTGCTAGACATCTCCAGAGACACATGTTGTCCCTGTAGGTGTCGAGGGCAGTCATACTCTTCCTCTGTCGTAGCCAGTCTGGGAGGGGGCCTGTCCCAAGCAGAGGTTGCGGTCGATGACAGCCCTGACCTCAACATTGATTGATCGAACGAAAGCCGACTTGGTGTTGGGTCGATCGATATTGTCTGTGTCGAGGCGGGCTTGCTCTCTTGCTGCCACCCAGTCCCGAGCTGCTCCTATCGTGTTCAGCCACGGGCTCCCTGGATCATTCTTGTGGAAGAGCATCACCCTACCGTCTTCGATGTGACGGATGCGATAGGTATGGGTGTAGCGGAGGTGGAAGGCACTCTGGACAGTCTGTTGGATCTTTTGCATGATCTGGCCTGTGAGGTCTCCTTCTAGACCTCTGAAGAATTTCCAGCATACTGCCCAGCGTCCTCTATCCTCTGTCTCCCTTTCGCCGAGGTGCTGGTCGAGAATGTGTTCGCCTTCTCGCCTCATGCTCCGGGCTAAGGGTTCAGACCTCGACCCCCTTATGCTCAGACCTTGGCATTGCTTTAACGATCCTGTGCTCGAGAGTTAAGTGCGCCAGTGGATGGGCCTCCATCCGCCTCGCTACAGTCTTGGCTCGCAAGCTAGCAGTCACCTCCTCGGCCAAACTGACGACGCTCACGTATCCGCTGCGCTTTCTTGTGGGGATTCCAAGGAGCCTCTTTGGTAAGCGCTGGAAACCTTCCCATATTCATTGCTTTGGAGAGTTGCTTCTGCCACTCCTTGGCACGGACCTGTCCGATCATCTGGAGCAGGTCGGCTTTCTTGGCCTTAGAGTCGACTCTAAGGCCAAATTGCTTTGCAATAGCGCGAAGCTGTGCAACAGTACTCATTGTGTATATCCCTGTGGATGCGTGCATAGGGTGCGGGATCACCCTGTGTTGGAGAGTTAAGGGCTCCAGTGAATGGGCTTCCATCCTCCTCGCTACAGCCTTGGCTCACAAGCTAGCAGTCACCTCCTCGTCCAACTGACTAAACTCACGTATCCACTGTGCTTTCTTGTGGGGATTCCAAGGATCCTCGGTAAGCGCTCGAAACCTTCCCGTATTCATTGCTTGGGAGAGTTGCTTCTGCCACTCCTCTGCACGGACCTGATCGATCATCTGGAGCAGGTCGGCTTTCTTGATCTTAGAGTAGCCTCTAAGGCCGAATTGCTTTGCAATAGCGCGAATCTGTGCAACAGTACTCATGGTGTATATCCCTGTGGATGCCTGTCTCTAAATGGGCGTTTCGACCCTATTATGTGTGGCGATCAGTACCTGTGGGTGGTGTACATCCCCTGGCTGGGTGTTCAGACCTATTATGTGTGGTGCTGGCGATCAGTACCTGTGGGTGGTGTATATCCCTGTGCATGCCTGTCTCTAAACGGGCGTTCAGACGCTATTATGTGTGGCGATCAGTACCTGTGGGTGGTCTATACCTCCCTGGCAGCCATTCGGCGATCCGTGGTGGCCCCTGCAACCTATGCCCCAGGGATTGAGAGGGTGGTAGGGCTCATTTGTCTAAATAGAAATCCAGTTGAGGGCGGTGGGGGCACATTTGTCTAAATGGAAATCCAGTTGAGGGAGGTGGTATCATTTTGACCCGGACACTACTACTCTATGCATAATTTTCAACAAGTCTCTAGAAGAAGGCGCGTATTACCTGACATCTGGAAACTGGCAAATGTAAGCTGAATAAACGAAAAGGTACCAAAATGACACAAGTAAGGTCCAAGAGTCATTTATAAGGGACAGCATTGTAAATTTTCTGGAAAATTTCTGCCATTCTATTTATCAAGGATCAGAATGGTTTCAGACACAACAAATCCTGTAAAATTCAACAGCTAGAGTACCTCGGAGATATAACAGTCAAACTTGATTCAAATGAACCTGTCGATGCACTATATTTAGACTTCTCAAAAGCAATTGATACCATGCCTCGTAAACGACTTTAAACAAAACTGAGAAGCCACAGCATTGGTGACAATTTAGTAAAATGGATCGGGAACTACCTTATGTAATAGAAGACTGAGAGTAGGATCACTCGGGGTCGTCTTAAGGGCACCTTGGGACCGGGCCAAAGTAATTGTGGGTACGCCCGTGAGTGCCTGAGTGAGTGCATGTGTGCGTGAGTTAATACATGTGTGTGTGAGTGAGCGTGCGCGCACGCGAACGTGCATGCGTGCGTGTATCTGGAGCTATAACATTATAATGTGACAAAAAACGGAGACCGAGGTTGTGCAATCTCTCATTGCTCTTGCTTTATTTAAAATATATATGTGCCATCGGGCACAATTTGAGATATTAATATGTCTCATAGACAGGCAGACAGGCAGGCATGCAAGCGGGCGGGAAGGCTGGCAGGCAGGTAGGTAGACAGGAAGACAACCATGCAGGCAGACAGGCAGATACGCAGGCAGGTATGTAGGCAGGTGGGTGACATGTTTTGAATTAATTAGTACTACTTGACCAAAGTCTGGAAGAAACATTCAACCCAGATATGGTTTTGGCCACGAAAGCTATCCCGAACCAAACACCATCAACAACCCAATTGCCGGAGGTGACCATCTGCGACTCGCACGCACAAGGAAGCCAGCTGGAATAATACACATTTTAATTGGCCCAGCAACAAATTCATGTGGGACCACATGGCATATCCTTTACTGATGACGTGAACAAGACTGTCAAACCGTCTGAGGGAGATCAATCTGACAACAGCTGAGAGATCTATCCCACGGGGTCTTTGATTAATGACTGCTCATATTGGAGTTTGAAACAGGATAAACTACGGTACCGGTACAGAAACATATCTTGATAGCGCTATCTGACAGATTTAAGGAGACTTCGTCTTTTAAAATGAAAACCCTACATTAGTTGAAGGACGAATTCAAGAATACATGCAAAGCTTCATGTCTCAGGCTAGATTATGCCAGTGAGAGAAAGTTAGGAGTAAAGGATGACACACTCATAACAAGGAATGCAGACTAAAAGATGGCACACTCATAACAAAGAATGCAGACTAAAAGATGCCACACTCACACCAAAGAATGCAGACTAAAAGATGCCACACACATAACAAGAATGCAGACTAAAAGATGCCACACTCATAACAAAAAATGCAGACTAAAAGATGCCACACTCATATTAAAGAATGCAGACTAAAAGATGCCACACTCACACCAAAGAATGCAGACTAAAAGATGCCACACTCATAATAAAGAATGCAGACTAAAATGCCACACTCATAACACAGAATGCAGACTTAAAGATGCCACACTCATAACAAGGAATGCAGACTAAAAGATGCCACAATCACACCAAAGAATGCAGACTAAAAGATGGCACACTCATAACAACGAATACAGACTAAAAGATGCCAAACTCACAACAAAGAATGCAGACTAAAAGATGCCACACTCACACCAATGAATGCAGACTAAAAGATGCCACACTCACACCAAAGAATGCAGACTAAATGATGCCACACACATAACAAAGAATGCAGACTAAAAGATGTCATACTCATACCAAAGAATGCAGACTAAAAGATGCCACACTCATAATAAATAATGCAGACTAAAAGATGTCACACTCACACCAAATAATGCAGAGTAAAAGATGCCATACTCACACCAAAGAATGCAGACTAAAAGATGCCACACTCACACCAATGAATGCAGACTAAAAGATGCCACACTCATAACAAAGAATGCAGGCTAAAAGATGCCACACTCACACAAAGGAATGCAGACTAAAAGATGTCACACTCACACCAAAGAATGCAGACTAAAAGATGCCACACTCATCACAAAGAATGCAGAGTAAATGATGCCACACACATAACAAAGAATGCAGACTAAAAGAAGCCACACTCATAACAAAGAATGCAGAGTAAATGATGCCACACTCATAACAAAGAATGCAGACTAAAAGATGCCACACTCATAACAAAGAATGCAGACTAAAAGATGCCACACTCATAACAAAGAATGCAGACTAAAAGATGCCACACTCAGAACAAAGAATGCAGACTAAAAGATGCCACACTCACACCAAGGAATGCAGACTAAAAGATGTCACACTCATAACAAAGAATGCAGAGTAAATGATGCCACACTCATATCAAAGAATGCAGACTAAAAGATGCCACACTCATAACAACGAATGCAGACTAAAAGATGCCACACTCATAATAAAGAATGCAGAGTAAATGATGCCACACTCATAACAAAGAATGCAGACTAAATGATGCCACACTCATAACAAAGAATGCAGACTAAAAGATGTCACACTCATAACAAGGAATGCAGACTAAAAGATGCCACACTCATACCAAAGAATGCAGACTAAAAGATGCCACACTCATAACAAAGAATGCAGACTAAAAGATGTCACACTCATAACAAAGAATGCAGACTAAAAGATGCCACACTCATAACAAAGAATGCAGACTAAAAGATGCCACACTCATAACAAAGAATGCAGACTAAAAGATGCCACACTCAGAACAAAGAATGCAGAGTAAAAAATGTTGCACTCATAACAAAGAATGCAGACTAAAAGATGTCATACTCATACCAAAGAATGCAGACTAAAAGATGCCACACTCATAATAAATAATGCAGACTAAAAGATGTCACACTCACACCAAATAATGCAGATTAAAAGATGCCACACTCACACCAAAGAATGCAGAGTAAAAGATGCCACACTCACACCAATGAATGCAGACTAAAAGATGCCACACTCATAACAAAGAATGCAGGCTAAAAGATGCCACACTCACACAAAGGAATGCAGACTAAAAGATGTCACACTCACACCAAAGAATGCGGACTAAAAGATGCCACACTCATCACAAAGAATGCAGAGTAAATGATGCCACACACATAACAAAGAATGCAGACTAAAAGAAGCCACACTCATAACAAAGAATGCAGACTAAAAGAAGCCACACTCATAACAAAGAATGCAGAGTAAATGATCCCACACTCATAACAAAGAATGCAGACTAAAAGATGCCACACTCATAACAAAGAATGCAGACTAAAAGATGCCACACTCATATCAAAGAATGCAGACTAAAAGATGTCACACTCATATCAAAGAATGCCGACTAAAAGATGCCACACTCATATCATAGAATGCAGACTAAAAGATGTCATACTCATAACAAAGAATGCAGACTAAAAGATGCCACACTCATAACAAAGAATGCAGACTAAAAGATGCCACACTCAGAACAAAGAATGCAGACTAAAAGATGCCACACTCACACCAAGGAATGCAGACTAAAAGATGTCACACTCATAACAAAGAATGCAGAGTAAATGATGCCACACTCATATCAAAGAATGCAGACTAAAAGATGCCACACTCATAACAACGAATGCAGACTAAAAGATGCCACACTCATAATAAAGAATGCAGAGTAAATGATGCCACACTCATAACAAAGAATGCAGACTAAATGATGCCACACTCATAACAAAGAATGCAGACTAAAAGATGTCACACTCATAACAAGGAATGCAGACTAAAAGATGCCACACTCATACCAAAGAATGCAGACTAAAAGATGCCACACTCATAACAAAGAATGCAGACTAAAAGATGTCACACTCATAACAAAGAATGCAGACTAAAAGATGCCACACTCATAACAAAGAATGCAGACTAAAAGATGCCACACTCATAACAAAGAATGCAGACTAAAAGATGCCACACTCAGAACAAAGAATGCAGACTAAAAGATGCCACACTCACACCAAGGAATGCAGACTAAAAGATGTCACACTCACACCAAAGAATGCAGACTAAAAGATGCCACACTCACACCAAAGAATGCAGAGTAAAAGATGCCACACTCACACCAAGGATGGCAGACTAAAAGATGCCACACTCATAACAAAGAATGCAGACTAAAAGATGCCACACTCATAACAAAGAATGCAGACTAAAAGATGCCACACTCATAACAAAGAATGCAGACTAAAAGATGCCACACTCATAACAACGAATGCAGACTAAAAGATGCCACACTCATAACAAAGAATGCAGAGTAAAAGATGCCACACTCATAACAACGAATGCAGACTAAAAGATGCCACACTCATAACAAAGAATGCAGACTAAAAGATGCCACACTCATAACAAAGAATGCAGACTAAAAGATGCCACACTCACACCAAGGAACGCAGGCTAAAAGATGCCACACTCATAACAAAGAATGCAGACTAAAAGATGGCACACTCATAACAAAGAATGCAGACTAAAAGATGCCACACTCATAACAAAGAATGCAGACTAAAAGATGCCACACTCATAACAAAGAATGCAGACTAAAAGATGTCCCACTCATATCAAAGAATGCAGACTAAAAGATGCCACACTCATAACAAAGAATGCAGACTTAAAGAATGCCACACTCACACCAAAGAATGCAGACTAAAAGATGCCACACTCACACCAAAGAATGCAGACTAAAAGAAGCCACACTCATAACAAAGAATGCAGAGTAAATGATGCCACACTCATAACAAAGAATGCAGACTAAAAGATGCCACACTCATAACAAAGAATGCAGACTAAAAGATGCCACACACATAACAAAGAATGCCGACTAAAAGATGCCACACTCATATCATAGAATGCAGACTAAAAGATGTCACACTCATATCAAAGAATGCAGACTAAAAGATGCCACACTCACACCAAAGGATGCAAAGTAAAAAATGTCATACTCATAACAAAGAATGCAGACTAAAAGATGCCACACTCATAACAAAGAATGCAGACTAAAAGATGCCACACTCAGAACAAAGAATGCAGACTAAAAGATGCCACACTCACACCAAGGAATGCAGACTAAAAGATGTCACACTCATAACAAAGAATGCAGAGTAAATGATGCCACACTCATATCAAAGAATGCAGACTAAAAGATGCCACACTCATAACAACGAATGCAGACTAAAAGATGCCACACTCATAATAAAGAATGCAGAGTAAATGATGCCACACTCATAACAAAGAATGCAGACTAAATGATGCCACACTCATAACAAAGAATGCAGACTAAAAGATGTCACACTCATAACAAGGAATGCAGACTAAAAGATGCCACACTCATACCAAAGAATGCAGACTAAAAGATGCCACACTCATAACAAAGAATGCAGACTAAAAGATGTCACACTCATAACAAAGAATGCAGACTAAAAGATGCCACACTCATAACAAAGAATGCAGACTAAAAGATGCCACACTCATAACAAAGAATGCAGACTAAAAGATGCCACACTCAGAACAAAGAATGCAGACTAAAAGATGCCACACTCACACCAAGGAATGCAGACTAAAAGATGTCACACTCACACCAAAGAATGCAGACTAAAAGATGCCACACTCACACCAAAGAATGCAGAGTAAAAGATGCCACACTCACACCAAGGATGGCAGACTAAAAGATGCCACACTCATAACAAAGAATGCAGACTAAAAGATGCCACACTCATAACAAAGAATGCAGACTAAAAGATGCCACACTCATAACAAAGAATGCAGACTAAAAGATGCCACACTCATAACAAAGAATGCAGACTAAAAGATGTCCCACTCATATCAAAGAATGCAGACTAAAAGATGCCACACTCATAACAAAGAATGCAGACTAAAAGATGCCACACTCACACCAAAGAGTGCAGACTAAAAGATGTCACACTCATATCAAAGAATGCAGACTAAAAGATGTCACACACATAACAAAGATTGCAGACTAAAAGATGCCACACTCATATCAAAGAATGCACACTCATAACAACGAATGCAGACTAAAAGATGCCACACTCATAACAAAGAATGCAGAGTAAAAGATGCCACACTCATAACAACGAATGCAGACTAAAAGATGCCACACTCATAACAAAGAATGCAGACTAAAAGATGCCACACTCATAACAAAGAATGCAGACTAAAAGATGCCACACTCACACCAAGGAACGCAGGCTAAAAGATGCCACACTCATAACAAAGAATGCAGACTAAAAGATGGCACACTCATAACAAAGAATGCAGACTAAAAGATGCCACACTCATAACAAAGAATGCAGACTAAAAGATGCCACACTCATAACAAAGAATGCAGACTAAAAGATGTCCCACTCATATCAAAGAATGCAGACTAAAAGATGCCACACTCATAACAAAGAATGCAGACTTAAAGAATGCCACACTCACACCAAAGAATGCAGACTAAAAGATGCCACACTCACACCAAAGAATGCAGACTAAAAGATGTCACACTCATATCAAAGAATGCAGACTAAAAGATGTCACACACATAACAAAGATTGCAGACTAAAAAATGCCACACTCATATCAAAGAATGCACACTCATAACAACGAATGCAGACTAAAAGATGCCACACTCATAACAAAGAATGCAGAGTAAAAGATGCCACACTCATAACAACGAATGCAGACTAAAAGATGCCACACTCATAACAAAGAATGGAGAGTAAATGATGCCACACTCATAACAAAGAATGCAGACTAAATGATGCCACACTCATAACAAAGAATGCAAACTAAAAGATGCCACACTCATAACAAAGAATGCAGACTAAAAGATGCCACACTCATAACAAAGAATGCAGACTAAAAGATGTCACACTCATGCCAAAGAATGCAGACTAAAAGATGCCACACTCATATAAAAAATGCAGACTAAAAGATGCCACACGCATAACAAAGAATGCAGACTAAAAGATGCCACACTCATAACAAAGAATGCAGACTAAAAGATGGCCCCCTCATAACAACGAATACAGACTAAAAGATGCCAAACTCACAACAAAGAATGCAGACTAAATGATGCCACACTCACACCAATGAATGCAGACTAAAAGATGCCACACTCACACCAAAGAATGCAGAATAAATGATGCCACACACATAACAAAGAATGCAGACTAAAAGATGTCACACTCATACCAAAGAATGCAGACTAAAAGATGCCACACTCATAATAAATAATGCAGACTAAAAGATGTCACACTCACACCAAATAATGCAGAGTAAAAGATGCCACACTCACACCAAAGAATGCAGAGTATAAGATGCCACACTCACACCAATGAATGCAGACTAAAAGATGCCACACTCATAACAAAGAATGCAGGCTAAAAGATGCCACACTCACACAAAGGAATGCAGACTAAAAGATGTCACACTCACACCAAAGAATGCAGCCTAAAAGATGCCACACTCATCACAAAGAATGCAGCGTAAATGATGCCACACTCATAACAAAGAATGCAGAGTAAATGATGCCACACTCCTAACAAAGAATGCAGACTAAAAGAAGCCACACTCATAACAAAGAATGCAGAGTAAATGATGCCACACTCATAACAAAGAATGCAGACTAAAAGATGCCACACTCATAACAAAGAATGCAGACTAAAAGATGCCACACACATAACAAAGAATGCCGACTAAAATATGCCACACTCATATCATAGAATGCAGACTAAAAGATGCCACACTCATATCAAAGAATGCAGACTAAAAGATGCCACACTCACACCAAAGAATGCAAAGTAAAAAATGTCATACTCATAACAAAGAATGCAGAGTAAAAAATGTTACACTCATAACAAAGAATGCAGAGTAAATGATGCCACACACATAACAAAGAATGCAGACTAAAATATGCCACACTCATAACAAAGATTGCAGACTAAAAGATGCCACACTCATATCAAAGAATGCAGACTAAAAGATGTCACACACATAACAAAGATTGCAGACTAAAAAATGCCACACTCATATCAAAGAATGCACACTCATAACAACGAATGCAGACTAAAAGATGCCACACTCATAACAAAGAATGCAGAGTAAAAGATGCCACACTCATAACAACGAATGCAGACTAAAAGATGCCACACTCATAACAAAGAATGCAGAGTAAATGATGCCACACTCATAACAAAGAATGCAGACTAAATGATGCCACACTCATAACAAAGAATGCAAACTAAAATATGCCACACTCATAACAAAGAATGCAGACTAAAAGATGCCACAATCATAACAAAGAATGCAGACTAAAAGATGTCACACTCATGCCAAAGAATGCAGACTAAAAGATGCCACACTCATATAAAAAATGCAGACTAAAAGATGCCACACGCATAACAAAGAATGCAGACTAAAAGATGGCCCCCTCATAACAACGAATACAGACTAAAAGATGCCAAACTCACAACAAAGAATGCAGACTAAAAGATGCCACACTCACACCAATGAATGCAGACTAAAAGATGCCACACTCACACCAAAGAATGCAGACTAAATGATGCCACACACATAACAAAGAATGCAGACTAAAAGATGTCACACTCATACCAAAGAATGCAGACTAAAAGATGCCACACTCATAATAAATAATGCAGACTAAAAGATGTCACACTCACACCAAATAATGCAGAGTAAAAGATGCCACACTCACACCAAAGAATGCAGAGTAAAAGATGCCACACTCACACCAATGAATGCAGACTAAAAGATGCCACACTCATAACAAAGAATGCAGGCTAAAAGATGCCACACTCACACAAAGGAATGCAGACTAAAAGATGTCACACTCACACCAAAGAATGCAGACTAAAAGATGCCACACTCATCACAAAGAATGCAGCGTAAATGATGCCACACACATAACAAAGAATGCAGCCTAAAAGAAGCCACACTCATAACAAAGAATGCAGAGTAAATGATGCCACACTCATAACAAAGAATGCAGTCTAAAAGATGCCACACTCATAACAAAGAATGCAGACTAAAAGATGCCACACACATAACAAAGAATGCCGACTAAAATATGCCACACTCATATCATAGAATGCAGACTAAAAGATGCCACACTCATATCAAAGAATGCAGACTAAAAGATGCCACACTCACACCAAAGAATGCAAAGTAAAAAATGTCATACTCATAACAAAGAATGCAGAGTAAAAAATGTTACACTCATAACAAAGAATGCAGAGTAAATGATGCCACACTCATAACAAAGAATGCAGACTAAAAGATGCCACACACATAACAAAGAATGCAGACTAAAATATGCCACACTCATAACAAAGATTGCAGACTAAAAGATGCCACACTCATATCAAAGAATGCAGACTAAAGGATGCCACACTCATAACAAAGAATGCAGAGTAAATGATGCCACACTCATATCAAAGAATGCAGAGTAAATGATGCCACACTCATATCAAAGAATGCAGACTAAAAGATGCCACACTCATAACAACGAATGTAGACTAAAAGATGCCACACGCATAACAAAGAATGCAGACTAAAAGATGCCACACTCATAACAAAGAATGCAGACTAAAAGATGGCCCCCTCATAACAACGAATACAGACTAAAAGATGCCAAACTCACAACAAAGAATGCAGACTAAAAGATGCCACACTCACACCAATGAATGCAGACTAAAAGATGCCACACTCACACCAAAGAATGCAGACTAAATGATGCCACACACATAACAAAGAATGCAGACTAAAAGATGTCACACTCATACCAAAGAATGCAGACTAAAAGATGCCACACTCATAATAAATAATGCAGACTAAAAGATGTCACACTCACACCAAATAATGCAGAGTAAAAGATGCCACACTCACACCAAAGAATGCAGAGTAAAAGATGCCACACTCACACCAATGAATGCAGACTAAATGATGCCACACTCATAACAAAGAATGCAGGCTAAAAGATGCCACACTCACACAAAGGAATGCAGACTAAAAGATGTCACACTCACACCAAAGAATGCAGACTAAAAGATGCCACACTCATCACAAAGAATGCAGCGTAAATGATGCCACACACATAACAAAGAATGCAGACTAAAAGAAGCCACACTCATAACAAAGAATGCAGAGTAAATGATGCCACACTCATAACAAAGAATGCAGACTAAAAGATGCCACACTCATAACAAAGAATGCAGACTAAAAGATGCCACACTCATAATAAAGAATGCAGAGTAAATGATGCCACACTCATAACAAAGAATGCAGACTAAATGATGCCACACTCATAACAAAGAATGCAGACTAAAAGATGTCACACTCATAACAAGGAATGCAGACTAAAAGATGCCACACTCATAACGAAGAATGCAGACTAAAATATGCCACACTCATAACAAAGAATGCAGACTAAAAGATGCCACACTCATATCAAAGAATGCGGACTAAAAGATGCCACACTCATAACAAAGAATGCAGACTAAAAGATGCCAAACTGATACCAAAAAATGCAGACAAAATATGCCACACTCATAACAAAGAATGCAGACTAAAAGATGCCACACTCATAACAAAGAATCCAGACTAAAAGATGCCACACTCATAACACAGAATGCAGACTAAAAGATGCCAAACTCATAACAAAGAATGCAGACTAAAAGATGCCACACTCACACCAAGGAATGCAGAGTAAAAGATGCCACACTCACACCAAAGAATGCAGACTAAAAGATGCCACACTCACACCAAAGAATGCAGAGTAAAAGATGCCACACTCACACCAAGGAATGCAGACTAAAAGATGCCACACTCATAACAAAGAATGCAGACTAAAAGATGGCACACTCATAACAAAGAATGCAGACTAAAAGATGCCACACTCATAACAAAGAATGCAGACTAAAATATGCCACACTCATAACAAAGAATGCAGACTAAAAGATGCCACACTCATAACAAAGAATGCAGACTTAAAGAATGCCACACTCACACCAAAGAATGCAGACTAAAAGATGCCACACTCACACCAAAGAATGCAGACTAAAAGATGCCACACTCACACCAAAGAATGCAGACTAAAAGATGTCACACTCATATCAAAGAATGCAGACTAAAAGATGTCACACACATAACAAAGATTGCAGACTAAAAGATGCCACACTCATATCAAAGAATGCACACGCATAACAACGAATGCAGACTAAAAGATGCCACACTCATAACAAAGAATGCAGAGTAAATGATGCCACACTCATATCAAAGAATGCAGACTAAAAGATGCCACACTCATAACAACGAATGCAGACTAAAAGATGCCACACTCATAATAAAGAATGCAGAGTAAATGATGCCACACTCATAACAAAGAATGCAGACTAAATGATGCCACACTCATAACAAAGAATGCAGACTAAAAGATGTCACACTCATAACAAGGAATGCAGACTAAAAGATGCCACACTCATAACAAAGAATGCAGACTAAAATATGCCACACTCATAACAAAGAATGCAGACTAAAAGATGCCACACTCATATCAAAGAATGCGGACTAAAAGATGCCACACTCATAACAAAGAATGCAGACTAAAAGATGCCAAACTGATACCAAAAAATGCAGACTAAAATATGCCACACTCATAACAAAGAATGCAGACTAAAAGATGCCACACTCATAACAAAGAATCCAGACTAAAAGATGCCACACTCATAACACAGAATGCAGACTAAAAGATGCCAAACTCATAACAAAGAATGCAGACTAAAAGATGCCACACTCACACCAAGGAATGCAGAGTAAAAGATGCCACACTCACACCAAAGAATGCAGACTAAAAGATGCCACACTCACACCAAAGAATGCAGAGTAAAAGATGCCACACTCACACCAAGGAATGCAGACTAAAAGATGCCACACTCATAACAAAGAATGCAGACTAAAAGATGGCACACTCATAACAAAGAATGCAGACTAAAAGATGCCACACTCATAACAAAGAATGCAGACTAAAAGATGCCACACTCATAACAAAGAATGCAGACTAAAATATGCCACACTCATAACAAAGAATGCAGACTAAATGATGCCACACACATAACAAAGAATGCAGACTAAAAGATGTCATACTCATACCAAAGAATGCAGACTAAAAGATGCCACACTCATAATAAATAATGCAGACTAAAAGATGTCACACTCACACCAAATAATGCAGAGTAAAAGATGCCACACTCACACCAAAGAATGCAGAGTAAAAGATGCCACACTCACACCAATGAATGCAGACTAAAAGATGCCACACTCATAACAAAGAATGCAGGCTTAAAGATGCCACACTCACACAAAGGAATGCAGACTAAAAGATGTCACACTCACACCAAAGAATGCAGACTAAAAGATGCCACACTCATCACAAAGAATGCAGAGTAGATGATGCCACACACATAACAAAGAATGCAGACTAAAAGAAGCCACACTCATAACAAAGAATGCAGACTAAAAGAAGCCACACTCATAACAAAGAATGCAGAGTAAATGATGCCACACTCATAACAAAGAATGCAGACTAAAAGATGCCACACTCATAACAAAGAATGCAGACTAAAAGATGCCACACACATAACAAAGAATGCCGACTAAAAGATGCCACACTCATATCATAGAATGCAGACTAAAAGATGTCACACTCATATCAAAGAATGCAGACTAAAAGATGCCACACTCACACCAAAGGATGCAAAGTAAAAAATGTCATACTCATAACAAAGAATGCAGACTAAAAGATGCCACACTCATAACAAAGAATGCAGACTAAAAGATGCCACACTCAGAACAAAGAATGCAGACTAAAAGATGCCACACTCACACCAAGGAATGCAGACTAAAAGATGTCACACTCATAACAAAGAATGCAGAGTAAATGATGCCACACTCATATCAAAGAATGCAGACTAAAAGATGCCACACTCATAACAACGAATGCAGACTAAAAGATGCCACACTCATAATAAAGAATGCAGAGTAAATGATGCCACACTCATAACAAAGAATGCAGACTAAATGATGCCACACTCATAACAAAGAATGCAGACTAAAAGATGTCACACTCATAACAAGGAATGCAGACTAAAAGATGCCACACTCATACCAAAGAATGCAGACTAAAAGATGCCACACTCATAACAAAGAATGCAGACTAAAAGATGTCACACTCATAACAAAGAATGCAGACTAAAAGATGCCACACTCATAACAAAGAATGCAGACTAAAAGATGCCACACTCATAACAAAGAATGCAGACTAAAAGATGCCACACTCAGAACAAAGAATGCAGACTAAAAGATGCCACACTCACACCAAGGAATGCAGACTAAAAGATGTCACACTCACACCAAAGAATGCAGACTAAAAGATGCCACACTCACACCAAAGAATGCAGAGTAAAAGATGCCACACTCACACCAAGGATGGCAGACTAAAAGATGCCACACTCATAACAAAGAATGCAGACTAAAAGATGCCACACTCATAACAAAGAATGCAGACTAAAAGATGCCACACTCATAACAAAGAATGCAGACTAAAAGATGCCACACTCATAACAAAGAATGCAGACTAAAAGATGTCCCACTCATATCAAAGAATGCAGACTAAAAGATGCCACACTCATAACAAAGAATGCAGACTAAAAGATGCCACACTCACACCAAAGAGTGCAGACTAAAAGATGTCACACTCATATCAAAGAATGCAGACTAAAAGATGTCACACACATAACAAAGATTGCAGACTAAAAGATGCCACACTCATATCAAAGAATGCACACTCATAACAACGAATGCAGACTAAAAGATGCCACACTCATAACAAAGAATGCAGAGTAAAAGATGCCACACTCATAACAACGAATGCAGACTAAAAGATGCCACACTCATAACAAAGAATGCAGACTAAAAGATGCCACACTCATAACAAAGAATGCAGACTAAAAGATGCCACACTCACACCAAGGAACGCAGGCTAAAAGATGCCACACTCATAACAAAGAATGCAGACTAAAAGATGGCACACTCATAACAAAGAATGCAGACTAAAAGATTCCACACTCATAACAAAGAATGCAGACTAAAAGATGCCACACTCATAACAAAGAATGCAGACTAAAAGATGTCCCACACATATCAAAGAATGCAGACTAAAAGATGCCACACTCATAACAAAGAATGCAGACTTAAAGAATGCCACACTCACACCAAAGAATGCAGACTAAAAGATGCCACACTCACACCAAAGAATGCAGACTAAAAGAAGCCACACTCATAACAAAGAATGCAGAGTAAATGATGCCACACTCATAACAAAGAATGCAGACTAAAAGATGCCACACTCATAACAAAGAATGCAGACTAAAAGATGCCACACACATAACAAAGAATGCCGACTAAAAGATGCCACACTCATATCATAGAATGCAGACTAAAAGATGTCACACTCATATCAAAGAATGCAGACTAAAAGATGCCACACTCACACCAAAGGATGCAAAGTAAAAAATGTCATACTCATAACAAAGAATGCAGACTAAAAGATGCCACACTCATAACAAAGAATGCAGACTAAAAGATGCCACACTCAGAACAAAGAATGCAGACTAAAAGATGCCACACTCACACCAAGGAATGCAGACTAAAAGATGTCACACTCATAACAAAGAATGCAGAGTAAATGATGCCACACTCATATCAAAGAATGCAGACTAAAAGATGCCACACTCATAACAACGAATGCAGACTAAAAGATGCCACACTCATAATAAAGAATGCAGAGTAAATGATGCCACACTCATAACAAAGAATGCAGACTAAATGATGCCACACTCATAACAAAGAATGCAGACTAAAAGATGTCACACTCATAACAAGGAATGCAGACTAAAAGATGCCACACTCATACCAAAGAATGCAGACTAAAAGATGCCACACTCATAACAAAGAATGCAGACTAAAAGATGTCACACTCATAACAAAGAATGCAGACTAAAAGATGCCACACTCATAACAAAGAATGCAGACTAAAAGATGCCACACTCATAACAAAGAATGCAGACTAAAAGATGCCACACTCAGAACAAAGAATGCAGACTAAAAGATGCCACACTCACACCAAGGAATGCAGACTAAAAGATGTCACACTCACACCAAAGAATGCAGACTAAAAGATGCCACACTCACACCAAAGAATGCAGAGTAAAAGATGCCACACTCACACCAAGGATGGCAGACTAAAAGATGCCACACTCATAACAGAGAATGCAGACTAAAAGATGCCACACTCATAACAAAGAATGCAGACTAAAAGATGCCACACTCATAACAAAGAATGCAGACTAAAAGATGCCACACTCATAACAAAGAATGCAGACTAAAAGATGTCCCACTCATATCAAAGAATGCAGACTAAAAGATGCCACACTCATAACAAAGAATGCAGACTAAAAGATGCCACACTCACACCAAAGAGTGCAGACTAAAAGATGTCACACTCATATCAAAGAATGCAGACTAAAAGATGTCACACACATAACAAAGATTGCAGACTAAAAGATGTCACACTCATATCAAAGAATGCACACTCATAACAACGAATGCAGACTAAAAGATGCCACACTCATAACAAAGAATGCAGAGTAAAAGATGCCACACTCATAACAACGAATGCAGACTAAAAGATGCCACACTCATAACAAAGAATGCAGACTAAAAGATGCCACACTCATAACAAAGAATGCAGACTAAATGATGCCACACTCACACCAAGGAACGCAGGCTAAAAGATGCCACACTCATAACAAAGAATGCAGACTAAAAGATGGCACACTCATAACAAAGAATGCAGACTAAAAGATGCCACACTCATAACAAAGAATGCAGACTAAAAGATGCCACACTCATAACAAAGAATGCAGACTAAAAGATGTCCCACTCATATCAAAGAATGCAGACTAAAAGATGCCACACTCATAACAAAGAATGCAGACTTAAAGAATGCCACACTCACACCAAAGAATGCAGACTAAAAGATGCCACACTCACACCAAAGAATGCAGACTAAAAGATGTCACACTCATATCAAAGAATGCAGACTAAAAGATGTCACACACATAACAAAGATTGCAGACTAAAAAATGCCACACTCATATCAAAGAATGCACACTCATAACAACGAATGCAGACTAAAAGATGCCACACTCATAACAAAGAATGCAGAGTAAAAGATGCCACACTCATAACAACGAATGCAGACTAAAAGATGCCACACTCATAACAAAGAATGCAGAGTAAATGATGCCACACTCATAACAAAGAATGCAGACTAAATGATGCCACACTCATAACAAAGAATGCAAACTAAAAGATGCCACACTCATAACAAAGAATGCAGACTAAAAGATGCCACACTCATAACAAAGAATGCAGACTAAAAGATGTCACACTCATGCCAAAGAATGCAGACTAAAAGATGCCACACTCATATAAAAAATGCAGACTAAAAGATGCCACACGCATAACAAAGAATGCAGACTAAAAGATGCCACACTCATAACAAAGAATGCAGACTAAAAGATGGCCCCCTCATAACAACGAATACAGACTAAAAGATGCCAAACTCACAACAAAGAATGCAGACTAAATGATGCCACACTCACACCAATGAATGCAGACTAAAAGATGCCACACTCACACCAAAGAATGCAGAATAAATGATGCCACACACATAACAAAGAATGCAGACTAAAAGATGTCACACTCATACCAAAGAATGCAGACTAAAAGATGCCACACTCATAATAAATAATGCAGACTAAAAGATGTCACACTCACACCAAATAATGCAGAGTAAAAGATGCCACACTCACACCAAAGAATGCAGAGTATAAGATGCCACACTCACACCAATGAATGCAGACTAAAAGATGCCACACTCATAACAAAGAATGCAGGCTAAAAGATGCCACACTCACACAAAGGAATGCAGACTAAAAGATGTCACACTCACACCAAAGAATGCAGCCTAAAGGATGCCACACTCATCACAAAGAATGCAGCGTAAATGATGCCACACTCATAACAAAGAATGCAGAGTAAATGATGCCACACTCCTAACAAAGAATGCAGACTAAAAGAAGCCACACTCATAACAAAGAATGCAGAGTAAATGATGCCACACTCATAACAAAGAATGCAGACTAAAAGATGCCACACTCATAACAAAGAATGCAGACTAAAAGATGCCACACACATAACAAAGAATGCCGACTAAAATATGCCACACTCATATCATAGAATGCAGACTAAAAGATGCCACACTCATATCAAAGAATGCAGACTAAAAGATGCCACACTCACACCAAAGAATGCAAAGTAAAAAATGTCATACTCATAACAAAGAATGCAGAGTAAAAAATGTTACACTCATAACAAAGAATGCAGAGTAAATGATGCCACACACATAACAAAGAATGCAGACTAAAATATGCCACACTCATAACAAAGATTGCAGACTAAAAGATGCCACACTCATATCAAAGAATGCAGACTAAAAGATGTCACACACATAACAAAGATTGCAGACTAAAAAATGCCACACTCATATCAAAGAATGCACACTCATAACAACGAATGCAGACTAAAAGATGCCACACTCATAACAAAGAATGCAGAGTAAAAGATGCCACACTCATAACAATGAATGCAGACTAAAAGATGCCACACTCATAACAAAGAATGCAGAGTAAATGATGCCACACTCATAACAAAGAATGCAGACTAAATGATGCCACACTCATAACAAAGAATGCAAACTAAAATATGCCACACTCATAACAAAGAATGCAGACTAAAAGATGCCACACTCATAACAAAGAATGCAGACTAAAAGATGTCACACTCATGCCAAAGAATGCAGACTAAAAGATGCCACACTCATATAAAAAATGCAGACTAAAAGATGCCACACGCATAACAAAGAATGCAGACTAAAAGATGGCCCCCTCATAACAACGAATACAGACTAAAAGATGCCAAACTCACAACAAAGAATGCAGACTAAAAGATGCCACACTCACACCAATGAATGCAGACTAAAAGATGCCACACTCACACCAAAGAATGCAGACTAAATGATGCCACACACATAACAAAGAATGCAGACTAAAAGATGTCACACTCATACCAAAGAATGCAGACTAAAAGATGCCACACTCATAATAAATAATGCAGACTAAAAGATGTCACACTCACACCAAATAATGCAGAGTAAAAGATGCCACACTCACACCAAAGAATGCAGAGTAAAAGATGCCACACTCACACCAATGAATGCAGACTAAAAGATGCCACACTCATAACAAAGAATGCAGGCTAAAAGATGCTACACTCACACAAAGGAATGCAGACTAAAAGATGTCACACTCACACCAAAGAATGCAGACTAAAAGATGCCACACTCATCACAAAGAATGCAGCGTAAATGATGCCACACACATAACAAAGAATGCAGACTAAAAGAAGCCACACTCATAACAAAGAATGCAGAGTAAATGATGCCACACTCATAACAAAGAATGCAGTCTAAAAGATGCCACACTCATAACAAAGAATGCAGACTAAAAGATGCCACACACATAACAAAGAATGCCGACTAAAATATGCCACACTCATATCATAGAATGCAGACTAAAAGATGCCACACTCATATCAAAGAATGCAGACTAAAAGATGCCACACTCACACCAAAGAATGCAACGTAAAAAATGTCATACTCATAACAAAGAATGCAGAGTAAAAAATGTTACACTCATAACAAAGAATGCAGAGTAAATGATGCCACACTCATAACAAAGAATGCAGACTAAAAGATGCCACACACATAACAAAGAATGCAGACTAAAATATGCCACACTCATAACAAAGATTGCAGACTAAAAGATGCCACACTCATATCAAAGAATGCAGACTAAAGGATGCCACACTCATAACAAAGAATGCAGAGTAAATGATGCCACACTCATATCAAAGAATGCAGAGTAAATGATGCCACACTCATATCAAAGAATGCAGACTAAAAGATGCCACACTCATAACAACGAATGTAGACTAAAAGATGCCACACGCATAACAAAGAATGCAGACTAAAAGATGCCACACTCATAACAAAGAATGCAGACTAAAAGATGGCCCCCTCATAACAACGAATACAGACTAAAAGATGCCAAACTCACAACAAAGAATGCAGACTAAAAGATGCCACACTCACACCAATGAATGCAGACTAAAAGATGCCACACTCACACCAAAGAATGCAGACTAAATGATGCCACACACATAACAAAGAATGCAGACTAAAAGATGTCACACTCATACCAAAGAATGCAGACTAAAAGATGCCACACTCATAATAAATAATGCAGACTAAAAGATGTCACACTCACACCAAATAATGCAGAGTAAAAGATGCCACACTCACACCAAAGAATGCAGAGTAAAAGATGCCACACTCACACCAATGAATGCAGACTAAATGATGCCACACTCATAACAAAGAATGCAGGCTAAAAGATGCCACACTCACACAAAGGAATGCAGACTAAAAGATGTCACACTCACACCAAAGAATGCAGACTAAAAGATGCCACACTCATCACAAAGAATGCAGCGTAAATGATGCCACACACATAACAAAGAATGCAGACTAAAAGAAGCCACACTCATAACAAAGAATGCAGAGTAAATGATGCCACACTCATAACAAAGAATGCAGACTAAAAGATGCCACACTCATAACAAAGAATGCAGACTAAAAGATGCCACACTCATAATAAAGAATGCAGAGTAAATGATGCCACACTCATAACAAAGAATGCAGACTAAATGATGCCACACTCATAACAAAGAATGCAGACTAAAAGATGTCACACTCATAACAAGGAATGCAGACTAAAAGATGCCACACTCATAACAAAGAATGCAGACTAAAATATGCCACACTCATAACAAAGAATGCAGACTAAAAGATGCCACACTCATATCAAAGAATGCGGACTAAAAGATGCCACACTCATAACAAAGAATGCAGACTAAAAGATGCCAAACTGATACCAAAAAATGCAGACAAAATATGCCACACTCATAACAAAGAATGCAGACTAAAAGATGCCACACTCATAACAAAGAATCCAGACTAAAAGATGCCACACTCATAACACAGAATGCAGACTAAAAGATGCCAAACTCATAACAAAGAATGCAGACTAAAAGATGCCACACTCACACCAAGGAATGCAGAGTAAAAGATGCCACACTCACACCAAAGAATGCAGACTAAAAGATGCCACACTCACACCAAAGAATGCAGAGTAAAAGATGCCACACTCACACCAAGGAATGCAGACTAAAAGATGCCACACTCATAACAAAGAATGCAGACTAAAAGATGGCACACTCATAACAAAGAATGCAGACTAAAAGATGCCACACTCATAACAAAGAATGCAGACTAAAAGATGCCACACTCATAACAAAGAATGCAGACTAAAATATGCCACACTCATAACAAAGAATGCATACTAAAAGATGCCACACTCATAACAAAGAATGCAGACTTAAAGAATGCCACACTCACACCAAAGAATGCAGACTAAAAGATGCCACACTCACACCAAAGAATGCAGACTAAAAGATGCCACACTCACACCAAAGAATGCAGACTAAAAGATGTCACACTCATATCAAAGAATGCAGACTAAAAGATGTCACACACATAACAAAGATTGCAGACTAAAAGATGCCACACTCATATCAAAGAATGCACACGCATAACAACGAATGCAGACTAAAAGATGCCACACTCATAACAAAGAATGCAGAGTAAATGATGCAACACTCATATCAAAGAATGCAGACTAAAAGATGCCACACTCATAACAACGAATGCAGACTAAAAGATGCCACACTCATAATAAAGAATGCAGAGTAAATGATGCCACACTCATAACAAAGAATGCAGACTAAATGATGCCACACTCATAACAAAGAATGCAGACTAAAAGATGTCACACTCATAACAAGGAATGCAGACTAAAAGATGCCACACTCATAACAAAGAATGCAGACTAAAATATGCCACACTCATAACAAAGAATGCAGACTAAAAGATGCCACACTCATATCAAAGAATGCGGACTAAAAGATGCCACACTCATAACAAAGAATGCAGACTAAAAGATGCCAAACTGATACCAAAAAATGCAGACTAAAATATGCCACACTCATAACAAAGAATCCAGACTAAAAGATGCCACACTCATAACACAGAATGCAGACTAAAAGATGCCAAACTCATAACAAAGAATGCAGACTAAAAGATGCCACACTCACACCAAGGAATGCAGAGTAAAAGATGCCACACTCACACCAAAGAATGCAGACTAAAAGATGCCACACTCACACCAAAGAATGCAGAGTAAAAGATGCCACACTCACACCAAGGAATGCAGACTAAAAGATGCCACACTCATAACAAAGAATGCAGACTAAAAGATGGCACACTCATAACAAAGAATGCAGACTAAAAGATGCCACACTCATAACAAAGAATGCAGACTAAAAGATGCCACACTCATAACAAAGAATGCAGACTAAAATATGCCACACTCATAACAAAGAATGCAGACTAAAAGATGCCACACTCATAACAAAGAATGCAGACTTAAAGAATGCCACACTCACACCAAAGAATGCAGACTAAAAGATGCCACACTCACACCAAAGAATGCAGACTAAAAGATGCCACACTCACACCAAAGAATGCAGACTAAAAGATGTCACACTCATATCAAAGAATGCAGACTAAAAGATGTCACACACATAACAAAGATTGCAGACTAAAAGATGCCACACTCATATCAAAGAATGCACACGCATAACAACGAATGCAGACTAAAAGATGCCACACTCATAACAAAGAATGCAGAGTAAAAGATGCCACACTCATAACAACGAATGCAGACTAAAAGATGCCACACTCATAGCAAAGAATGCAGACTAAATGATGCCACACTCATAACAAAGAATGCAAACTAAAAGATGCCACACTCATATAAAAAATGCAGACTAAAAGATGACACACGCATAACAAAGAATGCAGACTAAAGGATACCACACTCACACCAAAGAATGCAGACTAAAAGATGCCACACTCACACCAAAGAATGCAGAGTAAAAGATGCCACACTCACACCAAGGAATGCAGACTAAAAGATGCCACACTCATAACAAAGAATGCAGACTAAAAGATGGCACACTCATAACAAAGAATGCAGACTAAAAGATGCCACACTCATAACAAAGAATGCAGACTAAAAGATGCCACACTCATAACAAAGAATGCAGACTAAAAGATGTCCCACTCATATCAAAGAATGCAGACTAAAGGATGCCACACTCATAACAAAGAATGCAGAGTAAATGATGCCACACTCATATCAAAGAATGCAGAGTAAATGATGCCACACTCATATCAAAGAATGCAGACTAAAAGATGCCACACTCATAACAACGAATGTAGACTAAAAGATGCCACACGCATAACAAAGAATGCAGACTAAAAGATGCCACACTCATAACAAAGAATGCAGACTAAAAGATGGCCCCCTCATAACAACGAATACAGACTAAAAGATGCCAAACTCACAACAAAGAATGCAGACTAAAAGATGCCACACACATAACAAAGAATGCAGACTAAAAGATGTCACACTCATACCAAAGAATGCAGACTAAAAGATGCCACACTCATAATAAATAATGCAGACTAAAAGATGTCACACTCACACCAAATAATGCAGAGTAAAAGATGCCACACTCATACCAATGAATGCAGACTAAAAGATGCCACACTCACACCAAAGAATGCAGACTAAATGATGCCACACACATAACAAAGAATACAGACTAAAAGATGTCACACTCATACCAAAGAATGCAGACTAAAAGATGCCACACTCATAATATATAATGCAGACTAAAAGATGTCACACTCACACCAAATAATGCAGAGTAAAAGATGCCACACTCACACCAAAGAATGCAGAGTAAAAGATGCCACACTCACACCAATGAATGCAGACTAAATGATGCCACACTCATAACAAAGAATGCAGGCTAAAAGATGCCACACTCACACAAAGGAATGCAGACTAAAAGATGTCACACTCACACCAAAGAATGCAGACTAAAAGATGCCACACTCATCACAAAGAATGCAGCGTAAATGATGCCACACACATAACAAAGAATGCAGACTAAAAGAAGCCACACTCATAACAAAGAATGCAGAGTAAATGATGCCACACTCATAACAAAGAATGCAGACTAAAAGATGCCACACCCATAACAAAGAATGCAGACTAAAAGATGCCACACTCATAATAAAGAATGCAGAGTAAATGATGCCACACTCATAACAAAGAATGCAGACTAAATGATGCCACACTCATAACAAAGAATGCAGACTAAAAGATGTCACACTCAAAACAAGGAATGCAGACTAAAAGATGCCACACTCATAACAAAGAATGCAGACTAAAATATGCCACACTCATAACAAAGAATGCAGACTAAAAGATGCCACACTCATATCAAAGAATGCGGACTAAAAGATGCCACACTCATAACAAAGAATGCAGACTAAAAGATGCCAAACTGATACCAAAAAATGCAGACAAAATATGCCACACTCATAACAAAGAATGCAGACTAAAAGATGCCACACTCATAACAAAGAATCCAGACTAAAAGATGCCACACTCATAACACAGAATGCAGACTAAAAGATGCCAAACTCATAACAAAGAATGCAGACTAAAAGATGCCACACTCACACCAAGGAATGCAGAGTAAAAGATGCCACACTCACACCAAAGAATGCAGACTAAAAGATGCCACACTCACACCAAAGAATGCAGAGTAAAAGATGCCACACTCACACCAAGGAATGCAGACTAAAAGATGCCACACTCATAACAAAGAATGCAGACTAAAAGATGGCACACTCATAACAAAGAATGCAGACTAAAAGATGCCACACTCATAACAAAGAATGCAGACTAAAAGATGCCACACTCATAACAAAGAATGCAGACTAAAATATGCCACACTCATAACAAAGAATGCAGACTAAAAGATGCCACACACATAACAAAGAATGCAGACTTAAAGAATGCCACACTCACACCAAAGAATGCAGACTAAAAGATGCCACACTCACACCAAAGAATGCAGACTAAAAGATGCCACACTCACACCAAAGAATGCAGACTAAAAGATGTCACACTCATATCAAAGAATGCAGACTAAAAGATGTCACACACATAACAAAGATTGCAGACTAAAAGATGCCACACTCATATCAAAGAATGCACACGCATAACAACGAATGCAGACTAAAAGATGCCACACTCATAACAAAGAATGCAGAGTAAATGATGCCACACTCATATCAAAGAATGCAGACTAAAAGATGCCACACTCATAACAACGAATGCAGACTAAAAGATGCCACACTCATAATAAAGAATGCAGAGTAAATGATGCCACACTCATAACAAAGAATGCAGACTAAATGATGCCACACTCATAACAAAGAATGCAGACTAAAAGATGTCACACTCATAACAAGGAATGCAGACTAAAAGATGCCACACTCATAACAAAGAATGCAGACTAAAATATGCCACACTCATAACAAAGAATGCAGACTAAAAGATGCCACACTCATATCAAAGAATGCGGACTAAAAGATGCCACACTCATAACAAAGAATGCAGACTAAAAGATGCCAAACTGATACCAAAAAATGCAGACTAAAATATGCCACACTCATAACAAAGAATGCAGACTAAAAGATGCCACACTCATAACAAAGAATCCAGACTAAAAGATGCCACACTCATAACACAGAATGCAGACTAAAAGATGCCAAACTCATAACAAAGAATGCAGACTAAAAGATGCCACACTCACACCAAGGAATGCAGAGTAAAAGATGCCACACTCACACCAAAGAATGCAGACTAAAAGATGCCACACTCACACCAAAGAATGCAGAGTAAAAGATGCCACACTCACACCAAGGAATGCAGACTAAAAGATGCCACACTCATAACAAAGAATGCAGACTAAAAGATGGCACACTCATAACAAAGAATGCAGACTAAAAGATGCCACACTCATAACAAAGAATGCAGACTAAAAGATGCCACACTCATAACAAAGAATGCAGACTAAAATATGCCACACTCATAACAAAGAATGCAGACTAAAAGATGCCACACTCATAACAAAGAATGCAGACTTAAAGAATGCCACACTCACACCAAAGAATGCAGACTAAAAGATGCCACACTCACACCAAAGAATGCAGAATAAAAGATGCCACACTCACACCAAAGAATGCAGACTAAAAGATGTCACACTCATATCAAAGAATGCAGACTAAAAGATGTCACACACATAACAAAGATTGCAGACTAAAAGATGCCACACTCATATCAAAGAATGCACACGCATAACAACGAATGCAGACTAAAAGATGCCACACTCATAACAAAGAATGCAGAGTAAAAGATGCCACACTCATAACAACGAATGCAGACTAAAAGATGCCACACTCATAGCAAAGAATGCAGACTAAATGATGCCACACTCATAACAAAGAATGCAAACTAAAAGATGCCACACTCATATAAAAAATGCAGACTAAAAGATGACACACGCATAACAAAGAATGCAGACTAAAGGATACCACACTCACACCAAAGAATGCAGACTAAAAGATGCCACACTCACACCAAAGAATGCAGAGTAAAAGATGCCACACTCACACCAAGGAATGCAGACTAAAAGATGCCACACTCATAACAAAGAATGCAGACTAAAAGATGGCACACTCATAACAAAGAATGCAGACTAAAAGATGCCACACTCATAACAAAGAATGCAGACTAAAAGATGCCACACTCATAACAAAGAATGCAGACTAAAAGATGTCCCACTCATATCAAAGAATGCAGACTAAAAGATGCCACACTCATAACAAAGAATGCAGACTTAAAGAATGCCACACTCACACCAAAGAATGCAGACTAAAAGATGCCACACTCACACCAAAGAATGCAGACTAAAAGATGCCACACTCACACCAAAGAATGCAGACTAAAAGATGTCACACTCATATCAAAGAATGCAGACTAAAAGATGTCACACACATAACACAGATTGCAGACTAAAAGATGCCACAATCATATCAAAGAATGCACACTCATAACAACGAATGCAGACTAAAAGATGCCACACTCATAACAAAGAATGCAGAGTAAAAGATGCCACACTCATAACAACGAATGCAGACTAAAAGATGCCACACTCATAACAAAGAATGCAGAGTAAATGATGCCACACTCATAGCAAAGAATGCAGACTAAATGATGCCACACTCATAACAAAGAATGCAAACTAAAAGATGCCACACTCATATAAAAAATGCAGACTAAAAGATGACACACGCATAACAAAGAATGCAGACTAAAAGATGCCACACTCATAACAAAGAATGCAGACTTACGGATGCCACACTCATAACAAAGAATGCAGACTAAAGGATACCACACTCACACCAAAGAATGCAGACTAAAATATGCCACACTCACACCAAGGAATGCAGACTAAAAGATGTCACACTCACACCAATGAATGCAGACTAAAAGATGCCACACTCACACCAAAGAATGCAGAGTAAAAGATGCCACACTCACACCAAGGAATGCAGACTAAAAGATTTCATACTCGCACCAAAGAATGCAGGCTAAAAGATGCAACACTCACACCAAGGAACGCAGGCTAAAAGATGCCACACTCATAACAAAGAATGCAGACTAAAAGATGGCACACTCATAACAAAGAATGCAGACTAAAAGATGCCACACTCATAACAAAGAATGCAGACTAAAAGATGTCCCACTCATAACAAAGAATGCAGAGTAAATGATGCCACACTCATAACAAAGAATGCAGACTAAAAGATGCCACAGTCATAACAAAGAATGCAGACTAAAAGATGTCACACTCATATCAAAGAATGCGGACTAAAAGATGCCACACTCATATCAAAGAATGCGGACTAAAAGATGCCACACTCATATCAAAGAATGCAGACTAAAAGATGCCACACTCATATCAAAGAATGCGGACTAAAAGATGCCACACTCATAACAAAAATTGCAGACTAAAAGATGCCACACTCATAACAAAGAATGCAGACTAAAAGATGTCACACTCATATCAAAGAATGCAGACTAAAAGATGCCACACTCATATCAAACAATGCGGACTAAAAGATGCCACACTCATAACAAAAATTGCAGACTAAAAGATGCCACACTCATATAAAAAATGCAGACTAAAAGATCTCACACTCATAACAAAGAATGCAGACTAAAAGATGCCTCACTCATAACAAATAATGCAGACTAAAAGATGCCACACTCATAACAATGATTGCAGACTAAAAGATGCCACACTCATATAAAAAATGCAGACTTAAAGATGCCACACTCATAACAATGAATGCAGACTGAAAGATGCCACACTCATACCAAAGAATGCAGACTAAAAGATGCCACACTCATAACAAAGAATGCAGACTAAAAGATGCCAGACTCACACCAAAGAATGCAGACTAAAAGATGCCACACTCATATCAAAGAAGGAAGACTAAAAGATGCCACACTCATATCAAAGAAGGAAGACTAAAAGATGCCACACTCATAACAAAGATTGCAGACTGAAAGATGCCACACTCATAACAAAGAATGCAGACTAAAAGATGTCACACTCATAACAAAGAATGCAGACTAAAAGATGTCACACTCATATCAAAGAATGCAGACTAAAAGATGCCATACTCATAACAAAGAATGCAGACTAAAAGATGCCACACTCATAACAAAGAATGCAGACTAAAAGATGCCACACTCATAACAAAGGAGGCCGACTAAAAGATGCCACACTCATATCAAAGATTGCAGACTAAATGATGCCACACTCTTACCAAAGAATGCAGACTAAAAGATGCCACACTCATAACAAAGAATACAGAGTAAAAAATGCCACACTCACACCAAAGAATGCACACTAAAAGATGCCACACTCATATCAAAGAATGCAGACTAAAAGATGCCACACTCATAACAAAGAATGCAGACTAAAAGATGCCACACTCACACCAAAGAATGCAGACTAAAAGATGCCACACTCATAACAAAGAATACAGAGTAAAAAATGCCACACTCACACCAAAGAATGCACACTAAAAGATGCCACACTCATATCAAAGAATGCAGACTAAAAGATGCCACACTCATAACAAAGAATGCAGACTAAAAGATGCCACACTCATAACAAAGAATGCAGTCTAAAAGATGCCACACTCAGAACAAAGAATGCAGAGTAAAAGATGCCACACTCATAACAACGAATGCAGACTAAAAGATGCCACACTCATAACAAAGAATGCAGACTAAAAGATGCCACACTCATAACAAAGAATGCAGACTAAAAGATGCCACACTCACACCAAGGAACGCAGGCCAAAAGATGCCACACTCATAACAAAGAATGCAGACTAAAAGATGGCACACTCATAACAAAGAATGCAGACTAAAAGATGCCACACTCATAACAAAGAATGCAGACTAAAAGATGTCCCACTCATATCAAAGAATGCAGACTAAAAGATGCCACACTCATAACAAAGAATGCAGACTAAAAGATGCCACACTCACACCAAAGAATGCAGACTAAAAGATGTCACACTCATAACAAAGAATGCAGACTAAAAGATGCCACACTCACACCAAAGAATGCAGACTAAAAGATGCCACACACATAACAAAGATTGCAGACTAAAAGATGCCACACTCATATCAAAGAATGCAGAGTAAAAGATGCCACACTCATAACAACGAATGCAGACTAAAAGATGCCACACTCATAACAAAGAATGCAGAGTAAATGATGCCACACTCATAACAAAGAATGCAGACTAAATGATGCCACACTCATAACAAAGAATGCAAACTAAAAGATGCCACACTCATAACAAAGAATGCAGACTAAAAGATGCCACACTCATAACAAAGAATGCAGACTAAAAGATGCCACACTCATAACAAAAATTGCAGACTAAAAGATGACACACTCATATAAAAAATGCAGACTAAAAGATCTCACACTCATAACAAAGAATGCAGACTAAAAGATGCCTCACTCATAACAAATAATGCAGACCAAAAGATGCCACAATCATAACAAAGAATGCAGACTAAAAGATGCCACAGTCATAACAAAGAATGCAGACTAAAAGATGTCACACTCATATCAAAGAATGCGGACTAAAAGATGCCACACTCATATCAAAGAATGCGGACTAAAAGATGCCACACTCATATCAAAGAATGCAGACTAAAAGATGCCACACTCATATCAAAGAATGCGGACTAAAAGATGCCACACTCATAACAAAAATTGTAGACTAAAAGATGCCACACTCATAACAAAGAATGCAGACTAAAAGATGTCACACTCATATCAAAGAATGCAGACTAAAAGATGCCACACTCATATCAAACAATGCGGACTAAAAGATGCCACACTCATAACAAAAATTGCAGACTAAAAGATGCCACACTCATATAAAAAATGCAGACTAAAAGATCTCACACTCATAACAAAGAATGCAGACTAAAAGATGCCTCACTCATAACAAATAATGCAGACTAAAAGATGCCACACTCATAACAATGATTGCAGACTAAAAGATGCCACACTCATATAAAAAATGCAGACTTAAAGATGCCACACTCATAACAATGAATGCAGACTGAAAGATGCCACACTCATACCAAAGAATGCAGACTAAAAGATGCCACACTCATAACAAAGAATGCAGACTAAAAGATGCCAGACTCACACCAAAGAATGCAGACTAAAAGATGCCACACTCATATCAAAGAAGGAAGACTAAAAGATGCCACACTCATATCAAAGAAGGAAGACTAAAAGATGCCACACTCATAACAAAGATTGCAGACTGAAAGATGCCACACTCATAACAAAGAATGCAGACTAAAAGATGTCACACTCATAACAAAGAATGCAGACTAAAAGATGTCACACTCATATCAAAGAATGCAGACTAAAAGATGCCATACTCATAACAAAGAATGCAGACTAAAAGATGCCACACTCATAACAAAGAATGCAGACTAAAAGATGCCACACTCATAACAAAGGAGGCCGACTAAAAGATGCCACACTCATATCAAAGATTGCAGACTAAATGATGCCACACTCTTACCAAAGAATGCAGACTAAAAGATGCCACACTCATAACAAAGAATACAGAGTAAAAAATGCCACACTCACACCAAAGAATGCACACTAAAAGATGCCACACTCATATCAAAGAATGCAGACTAAAAGATGCCACACTCATAACAAAGAATGCAGACTAAAAGATGCCACACTCACACCAAAGAATGCAGACTAAAAGATGCCACACTCATAACAAAGAATACAGAGTAAAAAATGCCACACTCACACCAAAGAATGCACACTAAAAGATGCCACACTCATATCAAAGAATGCAGACTAAAAGATGCCACACTCATAACAAAGAATGCAGACTAAAAGATGCCACACTCATAACAAAGAATGCAGTCTAAAAGATGCCACACTCAGAACAAAGAATGCAGAGTAAAAGATGCCACACTCATAACAACGAATGCAGACTAAAAGATGCCACACTCATACCAAAGAATGCAGACTAAAAGATACCACACTCATAACAAAGAATGCAGACTAAAAGATGCCACACTCACACCAAGGAACGCAGGCCAAAAGATGCCACACTCATAACAAAGAATGCAGACTAAAAGATGGCACACTCATAACAAAGAATGCAGACTAAAAGATGCCACACTCATAACAAAGAATGCAGACTAAAAGATGTCCCACTCATATCAAAGAATGCAGACTAAAAGATGCCACACTCATAACAAAGAATGCAGACTAAAAGATGCCACACTCACACCAAAGAATGCAGACTAAAAGATGTCACACTCATAACAAAGAATGCAGACTAAAAGATGCCACACTCACACCAAAGAATGCAGACTAAAAGATGCCACACACATAACAAAGATTGCAGACTAAAAGATGCCACACTCATATCAAAGAATGCAGAGTAAAAGATGCCACACTCATAACAACGAATGCAGACTAAAAGATGCCACACTCATAACAAAGAATGCAGAGTAAATGATGCCACACTCATAACAAAGAATGCAGACTAAATGATGCCACACTCATAACAAAGAATGCAAACTAAAAGATGCCACACTCATAACAAAGAATGCAGACTAAAAGATGCCACACTCATAACAAAGAATGCAGACTAAAAGATGTCACACTCATGCCAAAGAATGCAGACTAAAAGATGCCACACTCATATAAAAAATGCAGACTAAAAGATGCCACACGCATAACAAAGAATGCAGACTAAAAGATGCCACACTCATAACAAAGAATGCAGACTAAAAGATGGCCCCCTCATAACAACGAATACAGACTAAAAGATGCCAAACTCACAACAAAGAATGCATACTAAAAGATGTCACACTCACACCAATGAATGCAGACTAAAAGATGCCACACTCACACCAAAGAATGCAGACTAAATGATGCCACACACATAACAAAGAATGCAGACTAAAAGATGTCACACTCATACAAAAGAATGCAGACTAAAAGATGCCACACTCATAATAAATAATGCAGACTAAAAGATGTCACACTCACACCAAATAATGCAGAGTAAAAGATGCCACACACACACCAAAGAATGCAGAGTAAAAGATGCCACAATCACACCAATGAATGCAGACTAAAAGATGCCACACTCATAACAAAGAATGCAGGCTAAAAGATGCCACACTCACACAAAGGAATGCAGACTAAAAGATGTCACACTCACACCAAAGAATGCAGACTAAAAGATGCCACACTCATCACAAAGAATGCAGCGTAAATGATGCCACACACATAACAAAGAATGCAGACTAAAACAAGCCACACTCATAACAAAGAATGCAGAGTAAATGATGCCACACTCATAACAAAGAATGCAGACTAAAAGATGCCACACTCATAACAAAGAATGCAGACTAAAAGATGCCACACACATAACAAAGAATGCCGACTAAAAGATGCCACACTCATATCATAGAATGCAGACTAAAAGATGCCACACTCATATCAAAGAATGCAGACTAAAAGATGCCACACTCACACCAAAGAATGCAAAGTAAAAAATGTCATACTCATAACAAAGAATGCAGAGTAAAAAATGTTACACTCATAACAAAGAATGCAGAGTAAATGATGCCACACTCATAACAAAGAATGCAGACTAAAAGATGCCACACACATAACAAAGAATGCAGACTAAAATATGCCACACTCATAACAAAGATTGCAGACTAAAAGATGCCACACTCATATCAAAGAATGCAGACTAAAGGATGCCACACTCATAACAAAGAATGCAGAGTAAATGATGCCACACTCATATCAAAGAATGCAGACTAAAAGATGCCACACTCATAACAACGAATGCAGACTAAAAGATGCCACACTCATAATAAAGAATGCATACTAAAAGATGTCACACTCACACCAATGAATGCAGACTAAAAGATGCCACACTCACACCAAAGAATGCAGACTAAATGATGCCACACACATAACAAAGAATGCAGACTAAAAGATGTCACACTCATACAAAAGAATGCAGACTAAAAGATGCCACACTCATAATAAATAATGCAGACTAAAAGATGTCACACTCACACCAAATAATGCAGAGTAAAAGATGCCACACACACACCAAAGAATGCAGAGTAAAAGATGCCACAATCACACCAATGAATGCAGACTAAAAGATGCCACACTCATAACAAAGAATGCAGGCTAAAAGATGCCACACTCACACAAAGGAATGCAGACTAAAAGATGTCACACTCACACCAAAGAATGCAGACTAAAAGATGCCACACTCATCACAAAGAATGCAGCGTAAATGATGCCACACACATAACAAAGAATGCAGACTAAAACAAGCCACACTCATAACAAAGAATGCAGAGTAAATGATGCCACACTCATAACAAAGAATGCAGACTAAAAGATGCCACACTCATAACAAAGAATGCAGACTAAAAGATGCCACACACATAACAAAGAATGCCGACTAAAAGATGCCACACTCATATCATAGAATGCAGACTAAAAGATGCCACACTCATATCAAAGAATGCAGACTAAAAGATGCCACACTCACACCAAAGAATGCAAAGTAAAAAATGTCATACTCATAACAAAGAATGCAGAGTAAAAAATGTTACACTCATAACAAAGAATGCAGAGTAAATGATGCCACACTCATAACAAAGAATGCAGACTAAAAGATGCCACACACATAACAAAGAATGCAGACTAAAATATGCCACACTCATAACAAAGATTGCAGACTAAAAGATGCCACACTCATATCAAAGAATGCAGACTAAAGGATGCCACACTCATAACAAAGAATGCAGAGTAAATGATGCCACACTCATATCAAAGAATGCAGACTAAAAGATGCCACACTCATAACAACGAATGCAGACTAAAAGATGCCACACTCATAATAAAGAATGCAGAGTAAATGATGCCACACTCATAACAAAGAATGCAGACTAAATGATGCCACACTCATAACAAAGAATGCAGACTAAAAGATGTCACACTCATACCAAGGAATGCAGACTAAAAGATGCCACACTCATAACAAAGAATGCAGACTAAAATATGCCACACTCATAACAAAGAATGCAGACTAAAAGATGCCACACTCATATCAAAGAATGCGGACTAAAAGATGCCACACTCATAACAAAGAATGCAGATTAAAAGATGCCACACTGATACCAAAAAATGCAGACTAAAATATGCCACACTCATAACAAAGAATGCAGACTAAAAGATGCCACACTCATAACAAAGAATGCAGACTAAAAGATGCCACACTCATAACAAAGAATGCAGACTAAAAGATGCCACACTCATAACAAAGAATGCAGACTAAAGGATGCCACACTCACACCAAGGAATGCAGACTAAAAGATGCCACACTCACACCAAAGAATGCAGACTAAAAGATGCCACACTCACACCAAAGAATGCAGAGTAAAAGATGCCACACTCACACCAAGGAATGCAGACTAAAAGATGCCACACTCATAACAAAGAATGCAGACTAAAAGATGGCACACTCATAACAAAGAATGCAGACTAAAAGATGCCACACTCATAACAAAGAATGCAGACTAAAAGATGCCACACTCATAACAAAGAATGCAGACTAAAAGATGTCCCACTCATATCAAAGAATGCAGACTAAAAGATGCCACACTCATAACAAAGAATGCAGACTTAAAGAATGCCACACTCACACCAAAGAATGCAGACTAAAAGATGCCACACTCACACCAAAGAATGCAGACTAAAAGATGCCACACTCACACCAAAGAATGCAGACTAAAAGATGTCACACTCATATCAAAGAATGCAGACTAAAAGATGTCACACACATAACAAAGATTGCAGACTAAAAGATGCCACACTCATATCAAAAAATGCACACTCATAACAACGAATGCAGACTAAAAGATGCCACACTCATAACAAAGAATGCAGAGTAAAAGATGCCACACTCATAACAACGAATGCAGACTAAAAGATGCCACACTCATAACAAAGAATGCAGAGTAAATGATGCCACACTCATAACAAAGAATGCAAACTAAAAGATGCCACACTCATAACAAAGAATGCAGACTAAAAGATGCCACACTCATAACAAAGAATGCAGACTAAAAGATGTCACACTCATGCCAAAGAATGCAGACTAAAAGATGCCACACTCATATAAGAAATGCAGACTAAAAGATGACACACGCATAACAAAGAATGCAGACTAAAAGATGCCACACTCATAACAAAGAATGCAGACTAAAAGATGCCACACTCATATAAAAAATGCAGACTAAAAGATGCCACACGCATAACAAAGAATGCAGACTAAAAGATGCCACACTCATAACAAAGAATGCAGACTAAAAGATGGCCCCCTCATAACAACGAATACAGACTAAAAGATGCCAAACTCACAACAAAGAATGCATACTAAAAGATGTCACACTCACACCAATGAATGCAGACTAAAAGATGCCACACTCACACCAAAGAATGCAGACTAAATGATGCCACACACATAACAAAGAATGCAGACTAAAAGATGTCACACTCATACAAAAGAATGCAGACTAAAAGATGCCACACTCATAATAAATAATGCAGACTAAAAGATGTCACACTCACACCAAATAATGCAGAGTAAAAGATGCCACACACACACCAAAGAATGCAGAGTAAAAGATGCCACAATCACACCAATGAATGCAGACTAAAAGATGCCACACTCATAACAAAGAATGCAGGCTAAAAGATGCCACACTCACACAAAGGAATGCAGACTAAAAGATGTCACACTCACACCAAAGAATGCAGACTAAAAGATGCCACACTCATCACAAAGAATGCAGCGTAAATGATGCCACACACATAACAAAGAATGCAGACTAAAACAAGCCACACTCAATACAAAGAATGCAGAGTAAATGATGCCACACTCATAACAAAGAATGCAGACTAAAAGATGCCACACTCATAACAAAGAATGCAGACTAAAAGATGCCACACACATAACAAAGAATGCAGACTAAAAGATGCCACACTCACACCAAAGAATGCAAAGTAAAAAATGTCATACTCATAACAAAGAATGCAGAGTAAAAAATGTTACACTCATAACAAAGAATGCAGAGTAAATGATGCCACACTCATAACAAAGAATGCAGACTAAAAGATGCCACACACATAACAAAGAATGCAGACTAAAATATGCCACACTCATAACAAAGATTGCAGACTAAAAGATGCCACACTCATATCAAAGAATGCAGACTAAAGGATGCCACACTCATAACAAAGAATGCAGAGTAAATGATGCCACACTCATATCAAAGAATGCAGACTAAAAGATGCCACACTCATAACAACGAATGCAGACTAAAAGATGCCACACTCATAATAAAGAATGCAGAGTAAATGATGCCACACTCATAACAAAGAATGCAGACTAAATGATGCCACACTCATAACAAAGAATGCAGACTAAAAGATGTCACACTCATAACAAGGAATGCAGACTAAAAGATGCCACACTCATAACAAAGAATGCAGACTAAAATATGCCACACTCATAACAAAGAATGCAGACTAAAAGATGCCACACTCATATCAAAGAATGCGGACTAAAAGATGCCACACTCATAACAAAGAATGCAGATTAAAAGATGCCACACTGATACCAAAAAATGCAGACTAAAATATGCCACACTCATAACAAAGAATGCAGACTAAAAGATGCCACACTCATAACAAAGAATGCAGACTAAAAGATGCCACACTCATAACAAAGAATGCAGACTAAAAGATGCCACACTCATAACAAAGAATGCAGACTAAAGGATGCCACACTCACACCAAGGAATGCAGACTAAAAGATGCCACACTCACACCAAAGAATGCAGACTAAAAGATGCCACACTCACACCAAAGAATGCAGAGTAAAAGATGCCACACTCACACCAAGGAATGCAGACTAAAAGATGCCACACTCATAACAAAGAATGCAGACTAAAAGATGGCACACTCATAACAAAGAATGCAGACTAAAAGATGCCACACTCATAACAAAGAATGCAGACTGAAAGATGCCACACTCATAAAAAGAATGCAGACTAAAAGATGTCCCACTCATATCAAAAAATGCAGACTAAAAGATGCCACACTCATAACAAAGAATGCAGACTTAAAGAATGCCACACTCACACCAAAGAATGCAGACTAAAAGATGCCACACTCACACCAAAGAATGCAGACTAAAAGATGCCACACTCACACCAAAGAATGCAGACTAAAAGATGTCACACTCATATCAAAGAATGCAGACTAAAAGATGTCACACACATAACAAAGATTGCAGTCTAAAAGATGCCACACTCATATCAAAAAATGCACACACATAACAACGAATGCAGACTAAAAGATGCCACACTCATAACAAAGAATGCAGAGTAAAAGATGCCACACTCATAACAACGAATGCAGACTAAAAGATGCCACACTCATAACAAAGAATGCAGAGTAAATGATGCCACACTCATAACAAAGAATGCAAACTAAAAGATGCCACACTCATAACAAAGAATGCAGACTAAAAGATGCCACACTCATAACAAAGAATGCAGACTAAAAGATGTCACACTCATGCCAAAGAATGCAGACTAAAAGATGCCACACTCATATAAGAAATGCAGACTAAAAGATGACACACGCATAACAAAGAATGCAGACTAAAAGATGCCACACTCATAACAAAGAATGCAGACTTACGGATGCCACACTCATAACAAAGAATGCAGACTAAAGGATACCACACTCACACCAAAGAATGCAGACTAAAATATGCCACACTCACACCAAGGAATGCAGACTAAAAGATGCCACACTCACACCAAAGAATGCAGAGTAAAAGATGCCACACTCACACCAAGGAATGCAGACTAAAAGATTTCATACTCACACGAAAGAATGCAGGCTAAAAGATGCAACACTCACACCAAGGAACGCAGGCTAAAAGATGCCACACTCATAACAAAGAATGCAGACTAAAAGATGGCACACTCATAACAAAGAATGCAGACTAAAAGATGCCACACTCATAACAAAGAATGCAGACTAAAAGATCTCCCACTCATAACAAAGAATGCAGAGTAAATGATGCCACACTCATAACAAAGAATGCAGACTAAAAGATGCCACAGTCATAACAAAGAATGCAGACTAAAAGATGTCACACTCATATCAAAGAATGCGGACTAAAAGATGCCACACTCATATCAAAGAATGCGGACTAAAAGATGCCACACTCATATCAAAGAATGCAGACTAAAAGATGCCACACTCATATCAAAGAATGCGGACTAAAAGATGCCACACTCATAACAAAAATTGCAGACTAAAAGATGCCACACTCATAACAAAGAATGCAGACTAAAAGATGTCACACTCATATCAAAGAATGCAGACTAAAAGATGCCACACTCATATCAAAGAATGCGGACTAAAAGATGCCACACTCATAACAAAAATTGCAGACTAAAAGATGACACACTCATAACAAAGAATGCAGACTAAAAGATGTCACACTCATATCAAAGAATGCAGACTAAAAGATGCCACACTCATATCAAAGAATGCGGACTAAAAGATGCCACACTCATAACAAAAATTGCAGACTAAAAGATGACACACTCATATAAAAAATGCAGACTAAAAGATCTCACACTCATAACAAAGAATGCAGACTAAAAGATGCCTCACTCATAACAAATAATGCAGACCAAAAGATGCCACACTCATAACAATGATTGCAGACTAAAAGATGCCACACTCATATAAAAAATGCAGACTTAAAGATGCCACACTCATAACAATGAATGCAGACTGAAAGATGCCACTCTCATAACAAAGAATGCAGACTAAAAGATGCCACACTCATACCAAAGAATGCAGACTAAAAGATGCCACACTCATAACAAAGAATGCAGACTAAAAGATGCCAGACTCACACCAAAGAATGCAGACTAAAAGATGCCACACTCATATCAAAGAAGGAAGACTAAAAGATGCCACACTCATAACAAAGATTGCAGACTGAAAGATGCCACACTCATAACAAAGAATGCAGACTAAAAGATGTCACACTCATAACAATGAATGCAGACTAAAAGATGCCACACTCATATCAAAGAATGCAGACTAAAAGATGCCACACTCATAACAACGAATGCAGACTAAAAGATGCCACACTCATAACAAAGAATGCAGAGTAAATGATGCCACACTCATAACAAAGAATGCAAACTAAAAGATGCCACACTCATAACAAAGAATGCAGACTAAAAGATGCCACACTCATAACAAAGAATGCAGACTAAAAGATGTCACACTCATGCCAAAGAATGCAGACTAAAAGATGCCACACTCATATAAGAAATGCAGACTAAAAGATGACACACGCATAACAAAGAATGCAGACTAAAAGATGCCACACTCATAACAAAGAATGCAGACTTACGGATGCCACACTCATAACAAAGAATGCAGACTAAAGGATACCACACTCACACCAAAGAATGCAGACTAAAATATGCCACACTCACACCAAGGAATGCAGACTAAAAGATGTCACACTCACACCAAAGAATGCAGACTAAAAGATGCCACACTCACACCAAAGAATGCAGAGTAAAAGATGCCACACTCACACCAAGGAATGCAGACTAAAAGATTTCATACTCACACTAAAGAATGCAGGCTAAAAGATGCAACACTCACACCAAGGAACGCAGGCTAAAAGATGCCACACTCATAACAAAGAATGCAGACTAAAAGATGACACACTCATAACAAAGAATGCAGACTAAAAGATGCCACACTCATAACAAAGAATGCAGACTAAAAGATCTCCCACTCATAACAAAGAATGCAGAGTAAATGATGCCACACTCATAACAAAGAATGCAGACTAAAAGATGCCACAGTCATAACAAAGAATGCAGACTAAAAGATGTCACACTCATATCAAAGAATGCGGACTAAAAGATGCCACACTCATATCAAAGAATGCGGACTAAAAGATGCCACACTCATATCAAAGAATGCAGACTAAAAGATGCCACACTCATATCAAAGAATGCGGACTAAAAGATGCCACACTCATAACAAAAATTGCAGACTAAAAGATGCCACACTCATAACAAAGAATGCAGACTAAAAGATGTCACACTCATATCAAAGAATGCAGACTAAAAGATGCCACACTCATATCAAAGAATGCGGACTAAAAGATGCCACACTCATAACAAAAATTGCAGACTAAAAGATGACACACTCATATAAAAAATGCAGACTAAAAAGATCTCACACTCATAACAAAGAATGCAGACTAAAAGATGCCTCACTCATAACAAATAATGCAGACCAAAAGATGCCACACTCATAACAATGATTGCAGACTAAAAGATGCCACATTCATATAAAAAATGCAGACTTAAAGATGCCACACTCATAACAATGAATGCAGACTGAAAGATGCCACTCTCATAACAAAGAATGCAGACTAAAAGATGCCACACTCATACCAAAGAATGCAGACTAAAAGATGCCACACTCATAACAAAGAATGCAGACTAAAAGATGCCAGACTCACACCAAAGAATGCAGACTAAAAGATGCCACACTCATATCAAAGAAGGAAGACTAAAAGATGCCACACTCATAACAAAGATTGCAGACTGAAAGATGCCACACTCATAACAAAGAATGCAGACTAAAAGATGTCACACTCATAACAATGAATGCAGACTAAAAGATGCCACACTCATATCAAAGAATGCAGACTAAAAGATGCCATACTCATAACAAAGAATGCAGACTAAAAGATGCCACACTCATAACAAAGAATGCAGACTAAAAGATGCCACACTCATAACAAAGGAGGCCGACTAAAAGATGCCACACTCATATCAAAGATTGCAGACTAAATGATGCCACACTCTTACCAAAGAATGCACACTAAAAGATGCCACACTCATATCAAAGAATGCAGACTAAAAGATGCCACACTCACACCAAAGAATGCACACTAAAAGATGCCACACTCATATCAAAGAATGCAGACTAAAAGATGCCACACTCATAACAAAGAATGCAGACTAAAAGATGCCACACTCACACCAAAGAATGCAGACTAAAAGATGCCACACTCATAACAAAGAATACAGAGTAAAAAATGCCACACTCACACCAAAGAATGCACAATAAAAGATGCCACACTCATATCAAAGAATGCAGACTAAAAGATGCCACACTCATAACAAAGAATGCAGACTAAAAGATGCCACACTCATAACAAAGAATGCAGACTAAAAGATGCCACACTCATAACAAAGAATGCAGACTAAAAGATGTCACACTCACACCAAAGAATGCAGGGTGAAAGATGCCACACTCACACCAAAGAATGCAGAGTAAAAGATGCCACACTCACACCAATGAATGCAGACTAAAAGATGCCATACTCATAACAAAGAATGCAGGCTAAAATTTGCCACACTCACACCAAGGAATGCAGATTAAAAGATGTCACACTCACACCAAAGAATGCGGACTAAAAGATGTCACACTCATAACAAAGGATGCAGACTAAAAGATGTCACACTCACACCCCAAAGAATACAGAGCCCCGTTAAATTTTGGCATTCTCTGAAAAGAAAGGATCTTCTTTTGGATCGTACCATACATAAAGAAATCTGCATCATGTTTCACCTTAATCAGGGTTAGATTACAGCGCGTATCAAGCCCTGGGAAAAGTGCCAAATGTATAGAACGATCCATTTCTATCCATGAACCTTGAATCTTCTTGGTAAATTCCTCCACATATGGAGCACCTCCTTTCAGGAGTAGAAACTTCACGTTGTGTCCGCCCATTTCTATTTATGCTGCGACCACCTTTTACGCGTGCTGGGATCGATTGATTTACTTTGAACTGTGAATTCGCGGAATCGCAATTTCAAAGTAATTATACAGATAAGCTGTCTAATGTATCGAAACTAATTTGACTGGGTGGTGTTGCTGCCAGTCACATTAGTTTCACAATATTCAACAGAATGTTTATTAAACAGTAAATCCATCAAAGGCATGCGATGCGTACACTTGACGGACTATTAACTATTCGTGACGGAGCAGGATACGTCATTCATTATGGATTTTGATTGTGATGTCAGCCTTTCATGTGACATAATTGTCCATAACGTCATATACTTAAGTAACAGATCGGATCTTTGTCTGAAGGAATATTCATTATTTTATAAGTTATACCAGGCAGAAGGCTTTATAAACATTACGCTTTGACTGATAATGATTTTCCCATTTGCCACCCTTTATGACGTTTTTTCCCTGATAATGCGTATACATGATAACCGTTGGGCCACGTGACTGGTATCCACTTGTAGCGTCATCTGTTTCACTTAACCCTTTAAACGTTGAATTTGTTCAAGAAAATTGCAATCTTTTCAAAGAAAATGTCAATTTGCAGACCAAGAGAAGACTATTTTCGAAAGTTTAGCACTGGAATGACTGGCTCTGTTATCGAGCCAGTCATTCCAGTAGTAAATTTTCAAAAACAGTCTTCTCTTTGTCTGCAAATTGACATTTTTCAAGACCACTATACAAGCCGATTTTGGCTGACTGGCATTGTATCGAGCTATGCGCTGTGCCGAGTTCCCACCCTTAATTTCTAGACTCAAATCCTGTCACTTATTGGTCATCGTACTAACATACGCCCACTCCCCCGGAAAATTTTCCAGTCTAGATGCTGTCAGATGGTATCCTGTCAAAAAAAAAAATTTTGGGGTGGGGGTTGGTGTGGTCTTCCCCCCAAGCCGCCCACACCCCTTGTCTACGCCCTTGATCAAAACCATGGCAAGTAATAATAGTCTGGCGTAGACCGCTTGGCACACGTAAATAATCACGGCAATTGGCTGCCGACATTGGCGTAGGAATAGCTAGAATAGGGGTCAATTCGTGATTTTGCCTACTTATATTGTATTCAATAGTTTTCTTCTGATGCAAAAATATGAAAATTAGACAGTTTATTTGAGCTTTCACTAGAACTAACCGAGCATAATGTGACCTTAGTTTCTGGAACCAGTATCCATTAGTCACTCGTGCAGTATCTCGTGGAATGGAATAGGCGTCACCTTAAACATAATACGTAAGCAAAGTTATTACAATAACAGAAGTAGTAATGGATGGCGCTGTGCGTTATTGTTCTTCCCAGCAGGAGGTCTTCGAGAACAATGGGTTTTTCATGAGATCAAAGGAAAAGCTAGTGGAATGGATTGTTGATAACAATGGCGTACAGCGGTACACACATTCTAGAGAACAATGACGCACAGAACGCCACGTTTTCTCGATAACAATGACGCACAGCCGCACACGTATTTGAGATTCAGCATCACTCTGGAATGTTCTATTTTTTTAATTAGTTAACCCTTAAAAGTTTAAAAGTTGTGTATTTTACGTTTAAACGTGGTGGCAGTGCGCCTCCCTCCATGGTTATCTACCGTTGTAAAAATAATAGAGTTTGATGAGTGATAATAGTAGAGAGCGGTATTGATAATAGTAAAATAATAGAGTTTAAGAGGTGGTCTGATAATGGAGGTCGTAGGAGGATGAGGAGGAGGAGGAGGAGTTTGAGGATGAATGCTATGGCGGCCAGCCGGTCTCTGCCCGGCGCTGTTCTCTGTGCGTATTTAAGCGCGCCTGTCTAGTTCGCTGTCGCTATTTGTGCTTTTATAAAGAAACGTATAGAGATTTTAAGAGAATAATTTAAAAAAACATTTTATATTAACGAGGAGTAAATTGCGTTAAAGACATAACAAAATGGCAGATAATTTAAGCGCCGATATTAAAGAATGTGAAGATGCTGTTAATGTGATTTTGCAGCAGATGCGTGACTCTGATGCGGCAAGATTAAACCTGGATCAACCCTATTCACCTAATGAACATGTGGATAATCTTTTAAATCTGGGTTCTATGTTGTATGAACCCAACTTTTCAATTCTGCATGTATCTGATGAACATAACGACATTGCATTACGCGAAGTCATTCATGAACTGTCTGATACCGATGCTGAGTTTTTCAATTATTTGGACGATTTATACGATTATGATGTAATCATACCTGAGCAACCTGCTTCGATCGATGATCAAACCATACATACTATAACTGAACAATCTATTCCTGATCTGAGTACCGTACCATCATCATTTGTTAATTATCCTCATAACGAATGTGAGGTAATTGATTCTAATTATTCGACCGATGTACGTGATGGACACGATCTAGATTTAATTGACGTTGTGCCTTTCGCTAATGACCTATCTCAGGATTTAGTATGCCTTCTTAATGATTGCGATATACATTTATTCGACGATGCATCCCTTCATGACTTTCATGTGCCTTCATCTAATGACCTATCTTAGGATTTAGCATGCCTTCCTAATGATTATGTATGTATTGTGTCTTCATCTAATGACATATCACTGGATTTAGCATGCCTTCCTAATGATTACGACCTAAATTTATTTGATAATGCGCCAGTTCCTGTACGTATTGAGCCTTCTACTAATGACATATCACTGGATTTATCAGGCCTTCCTAACAATTCCGACCTAAATTTATTTGGTGTCGTGGCAGTTCCAGACTGTATTGTGCCTTCTTCTAATGACATATCGCTGGATTTATCATGTCTTCCTAACGATTCCGACCTAAATTTAGGTGATGATGTGCCAGTCTGTATCGCGCCTATGGCTAATGACTTATCTCTGGATATAGCATACCTTCCTAACGATTCTGCTTATCGCATCGATGATCCTACTTATCAACCTCTTATTGACACATGTGCAAATTATTCGACAGATAAAATTAGTCTCATCACTGATGAAATCAGTCGATGTATATCAGAAAATATAGTGCTTACAGATGATCTACTTAATCATTATTTGCAATGCGTTCACCACGAGCACGCACAAATCGGAGGGTCGGTAGTTGATTATACCGAATATATTTCACGGAGACTGTTCGCAAATACTGCAGTAAAAAGTTTCATCTCGAAGGTACTGAATATAATGTATCTTTTAAAAGTTATCCTATAGCCGATACACCACTTTCTCATTCTGAGTTCGTGTCAGGTGTCTTTCAATCTTTGCTCGATACGTATAGCGAATATAGTAATGTTCAGCCGAATGATCATGTGAGAATCGAGTTGATTCACCGATCTTTGAAAATGCCGATAGCGATGGATTTTAGGCTATGGAATGAAATTACGCCTGACATAATTTTAGAATCAGTGGAAAAAGTCATTCAGTCAAATACTGATTGTAGGTTATCAGAGGGTTTTGAATTTCACGTTTTTCGTGTAGAGGGCTACAACTCGGGTGGTCGAAATGATACTCTCCTAGGTGCGAGCGATTCTAGACATTTAAATTTATTAAATTTACATTCATCTGATTTAGAGGCATACATGTGTATAAAAAAAAGTATCATACCCGTATGCGTCGAATATCCATTCTGTTTCGCGGCAGGAATATTTTTAGGAATACAATTTATTGAGAAAATGAACAAATTAATCTCTGCAAAAGAATGGAATAATTTGATACGTAATAAACCATATTTGACGCATATGGCGCGTGAATATCATACAGCTTGTAGTATTCCTGTACGCGAAATTAATAGTACTGATTGGAACAAATTTCAGGAACATTTTCGCAATCTATTCAAGTCTACTCAGAGTCAACGCATGAATGCCTATTCCGTTGCGATTCTCCGAGTTTACCACGCATAAATCTTATGCATTCAGAACATGATAATCATATATCCTTAATCACGTCTATGGCTGCATTTCTTATGGTACGTAATTACTGTATGTGGTGTAATGCGTCATACTCTAATGATCACTCATGCGCTGCGCGCTGTCGTAGTTGTCAGACACTTTATTCTGATAAAGGATCTTGCAGTTCTACAGACGCTACGCATAAGATAATGTGTACTGATTGTCATCGTAAGTTTTATAACCGTCAATGTATGTCGAACCACCTCTCTAATGGTATCTGCGAAATGGTGAAGGCGTGCCCCCACTGTTTCAGTCACATACGTAAAGATGACGATGAACATGTATGCGGTATGACAAAATGTCACGCGTGTAAAGAAAAGTATGTTATTACTGAAAATCATACATGTTATCATAAAGTAATTGAAGAACCTATTATGTCATTATCCCATGCACGCTCTATGCATACGAATGCCGACAATTGTAGTTTCGAATGTTTTCAAAAATACATCATCTACGATACAGAAACATATTTATCACCTATCGACAGTAGCAATACTAATATTCTAGCCGAGCATAAAGTCAATCTCGTGGTTGCCAACATATGCTGTGATGCGTGCCTCAAGCAACCACTCGAAGACGATTGCTCCACATGTCATCGAGGCACGAATTATGGATATGTTCGCTTTCACGGGTTAGACGTGGTGGATCAGTTCATTAGATGGCTGACACATGTTAAGGCTGTGAGTGATGGTAAACGAATCGCTAGGAAATATGTTTTCTCTGACTACTTGGTGATCGCTCACAACGCTCGCGCCTATGATTCCCTTTTACTCCTTCAATGCATTTGCAAAACCACTAATCCACATCTTAAACCTACAACTATTATCATGCGCGGTCGTTCAGTTCTCTCATTTGACATAGGTACTATTCGGTTTATCGATTCAATTAACTTTTTTCCCCTTTCGTTACATAAGGTTGGCGATGCTTTTAATCTTTCTGTTTGAAAGGGGACATTTCCCCATCAGCTCAACACGCCTCAATATTGGGGTCAGGTAATACCATTTCCCGAGAGGGAGATATTATGTCCACAAAATATGAATGTGAATGAATTAATCGAATTTGATCGATGGTACAACGAGCAGATATCTTGATACGAGCGCTACGATGTCGATAAAAATCTCATCGAATATTGTAATGATGACGTAACCGTCCTACGTTTAGCCATGTCTAGATTTAAGACTTTATTTTCTGAATCGACGGATGGCCAAAACCCATTTGTGACAGGGATAATGCTAGCGGGAGCGTGTAATGCGGCCTATCACGCTTTATGGCTTCGACCTGAGAGCGTACAGATTATACCTCATTTCTCACTAAGAGCAAAACGTGCTTATAGTGTTTTGGGTGTAGAATGGATGGAATGGGTCAGTCAATGCGAGGGTCACCAAATCGCGCATGCGCTAAATGGCGGTGATCAGAAAATATGCGGACATATGTGGATGGAATCGATGTATCTGAAAATATTCTTTACGAGTTCTTAGGTTGTAAATTCCACGGACATGAGTCTGCTTGTTGCAGTGATAAGCGTGATACGACATATACACCATATGGCGATCAGACATATGAAGAAGCATATTCCACGCTTCAATGTCACATTTCTTTGAATCGCGTGGCTATACGGTGAGAATTGTGTGGGAATGCGTCTTTAAGAAACAAGTCGCTGATTCCCCCGAGCTAAATGATTTTATCACCGAATTGGACTTAGCACACCCAATATCACCATGTGATGCGCTATTCGGTGGTCCTACATCTGTGATTCGTTTATTTATGGAAGCGGATGCGCATACCACACTCGAATATTTAGACTGCGTTTCCATGTATCCTTCAGTGATGAAACAATGTTGTTTTCCAGAAGTGTCATATACGGTTCTAAGAGGCGATGACTTGAGTGATAAGACGGTGCATGACTTCTTTGGTCTTATTAAATGCAAAGTCCTTCCACCTCATGATTTATACTTTCCCGTGCTACCTGCTCGAATAAATTTGCGCTTCATGTTTGTACTATGCGACGAATGCGCAAAAAATGAACAATCTTCTGTATGCGAACATATGGAAGAACAGCACAGTTTATGCGGAGCATGGACCACTCCAGAGTTACAGCTAGCTATACGCAACGGTTATGTAATAAAAAAAATGTATGAAGTATGGCATTATCACGCGTCATTGCAATATGAGCCATCTGGCGACGATGGCTTATTTTCAGAATACATTAACCGTTTTCTGAAAATTAAACAGGAAAGTAGCAGTTATCCTGATTGTGAAAAGGCGAATTACGTGGCTGACTATTATAAACATGAAGGAATACAGCTTGACCATGCCAAAATATTGTATAACCCGGGTTTATGCTTTGTCGCTAAATCCTGTTTGACTATTTAGTGGGGACGATTTTCTCTTCGTGATCATAAAAAGAATAGCATGATATCAACACGTAAAGGTCTACTCTCCCTTCTGAATGATAAAAGCAAAACTGTAGGCTCCATTACATTCCTGAACGATAGTCTTCTAATGGCCTCCTATTTGGTCAATGACGAGTACGTTCAGTCACCATTAAATACCAACTGTATTCTTGCATCTTTCGTGACAGCCTATGGACGAATAAAACTGTACAAAGTCTTGTCCTTACTCGGATGCCACATAGCCTATCACGATACGGATTCGGTGGTATTTAGTATATGTGAAGTTGAGCCCACCATTCAAGAACGAAGTGGGTATCTAGGTTCTTGGATGAGTGAAATCCCCTCCGATTACGAATTAACAAGTTTTTGTGCACTTGGTCCAAAAAGCTATAGTTATGAAACGAAGCGTCGAGGTGATCCATCGACCATTAAACAGGTGACGAAGGTTAAAGGTTTAACGCTCGGTACCCATCAATCAAAACAAGTTAATTTTGATACAATGAAAAAATCCATTGAACAAATTATAAACGATGGTGGAATTACAGATAGTAATAGCATACTATTAAGCTATCCATCAAAGATCACATGCACCGATCATTTTAGAATTCTTTCAGTAAATAGCAGTAAGATTTTCAGACCTGTCTTTAAAAAACGTATTTTGAAACTGGGAGATTTATCATCAGTACCATACGGTTACACTAGCATAATATAAATAGCAACAGTGCTCTTTTTTTCAGTCAGTACGTAAACAATGTCGGTGTCATCCATGTCCGCCGAAGCCACACTAGCTGCTCGCGCTATGATAACAAATATTGCTAGTCTGTGTAATGCCGATAAGGATAACATGGGTACGTTGATTATGAGGAGCATGCGGTTCACTTTAAGAGATGACAAAATTAATGCTGTAAGAATTATACTCATGTCTGAAATTAGCAAAGGTTTATTAACCGAATATGGGATAGACATAGTGCATTGGGTTCGTGTATTATTGCTGCGAAGCTAGATTCATCGATGTATTTCTCATTCATAGCTTATGCTTAGTTATTGTACGCATTACAAGCCTTATATTACCGCAAAAATATTATGACTGAAAGTTGTTGTCATCCGCCATGAACTTACAGTCAGATAGTTTTCAAAATACTGTGCGCATCCAGCGATAATACGCATCGACTTTAGTGTATCGAGTCTCTCATCCGTATAATGGTTAAAAGTTGGTCGTGCATGTTATTGCTCATAAAGTGTGCGATGGTAGAAGACGGTGTCTTGTACCACGTGAATATGTACATTATTGATGGAACAAATGCGCTCCATAAATTCAAATTAAGCGCGTCTATGTATGTCATTGTAATGCATGTGGTCCTCTGTACGCCATTGTATGCATGGTATTTACGCCAGATGTCATTCAATCCGTGTGTGGCTGTTCGTTATTGTTACTAATGATATATAAATGCATCAGTTTCACGCTATGATTATTCGTTCTCCACGATGTCGTCTGATCCTTGCTTTAAATATTTAAATCGCTCGGCGTTTTGGTGTGATCTTGGTAATTCGTGTAAAGCGCAAACAATACGTTTTGGCGAAAAGTGGTGTATCGATCTACAGCAGTTTCATCCTGACAGTTATCCCACTAAACTTGGTTTATATCTCAGCGTAGCAGCGTTTAAACAGCTGTTACAGATCATACCCGATCTTGAAGATGCGGTAAAACGTGCGTGCAAAAAAGAAGGCATACTATTTACATATTCTTTGGACAATTCTGTTCGTATTTCTATCTGTGACGAATTTCCGTGTATTGACATACGCTATTTTTTCTGCTCTGACGCAGAACCATGTGCCACACATTGCGGATTATACCTGCAAGACAACGAGTGGGAATTATTGATACAGAACGTGAGTAATTTGCTGGCAGCATTACCTAACTTTTACGTGCCACCCAACGTGAGCGGTGACGAGTTGTTTAGCATGATACCTCAGTGCTTTTATGGTGTGAAAAAGCGAGAACATGAATAACATTCCAACCACTAGTGATTCTGCAGAGATGTCTAATCACGATACGCTTACTACGGACGCTATATACCTCGATGAGGTTTTAAGCGATGATGAACTAAATCTCGTCGATGATGATACCATCAAATTGTGTCACTATTGTAAAACTATGGGGCATCCACACAATTATTGCCCTACGGATCATGTGCAAATGATTAGTCAGAAATTATTCACATCCATGCTGTGTGAAAAGATACATTCGTTGGTTGTGCGAGATTGTTACGGATGTCTAGTAAATCATCCGACTCAACGTGAACATTCATGTTTAGGGATTGATGTTGACTGTAATCTAATTGACAATTTTGAACTGTATAATGAGGCAGCATTATTAGAAATGGACGAAGACGAATATTGCGCTCGACTAGCCTGCCATTACTATATATGCGAACATTGTACTGATTTGTACCGTATGTGTATGACGGAATGGTATAGGTACATTGTGGATGTAATATATGAAAAACAGATGTTGTCGCCATAACTATAATTAATATTAATTTATTTAGTTTTATTTAAAATTAACCGTGTTTTTAAACATTAAAACACGCGGATAATTTTTAATAAAATCAAAAACGTATTTTATTTTATTTTTAAAAATAACACAATTAATTGTTTTATTTTGTCAATCGTAGCTTTGTAAAATATGTTGTATTTTGTGTGTTTTTTCGTATCTTTGTAACGATATGTATTATTGATGTCTGTATTAATTAAAAAGTTTTAAAATCGGATTTCGCTTGTGCAGTACTAGCACCTAGCTCTCTATCTCTTTATCTGTCGCTAGCAACTCGCTAGTCACTCTCCTGCCTCCTCTGCATGCATTGGTATGCCCGCTTTTCACTTGACAGAGGCACTTGATGGCACGTGCCATCGCTATTCTTTAGAGAAGAATGGTCCAGGTGAATGAATAATAGAGTGAGCTGAATAGCGCATACTTAAATAAAACACCATTAGACGGTTTTTGTTCGATTTCATGACAAAATATTCACTGAATATTGTGTTTATTTTTGTAACTATTTAAAGATGTTATGGATTCGTCGCACAGTATCTGATGTCATAATCATACACTTAAATGTTCATAGCATTTCTGCTCCATAGTGTGTATATGACGACACAATTCTTAAACGTACATAGCATTTCTCCTACGTCACCAGTATCTGACGTCACAATCATAGCATTTCTCCTGATTTTATGATACAATTTTTAAATGGACATAGCATTCCTCCTACGTCTCGAGTATCCGAGGTTGCAATCATAGTATTTCTCATAATTTTACATAACAATTCTTATATGTACACAGCATTTCATCTACGAGTATCTGACATCACAATCATAGCATTTCTCATAATTTTACGTCACAATTCTTAAATGGACATAGCATTTCTCCTGCATTACGAGTATCTGCCGTTGCAATCATAGCATTTCTAGTAATTTATGGGACATTCTTAAATGGCCATAGCATTTCTCTTGTCATGAGTATCCGATGTCACAATTCGTAATGTTTGCTAACCAGTAAGCATTGATAAGGTATTCGCAGAAGAGTAACTACATATTACATCGTAGTGATGGTTCACATGCATCCACATACGCCTAAGGTATATATATATATGTGCATGAGCATATACCTTCTTAGTCGTACATGGACACACATGTGATGACGCAATGGCATCAACGCTTGACTGCAATACGTCATTACGTCGCCCATTTACTATGATTGTCTGCGGTCCAACACAGTGCAGTAAAACTGAGATGATAAAAGCACTAATAAGAGATCTCTATGCCATTACTCCCCCTCCACAGAGGATTGTGTACTGCTACGGTGCGTGGCAAGATGGGTATAACGATTTGGCAAAAGAAGTTGAATTTAAAGAGGGTGTGAATGTTGAACTAGACAGAAGTTGCAGAACATTGGTGGTGCTCGACGATTTGATGAATAAATGCGACGAGAATGTAGCTGACCTATTTACAAAACGTTCACACCATGAGAATTGTAGCGTAATATTTGTCGCACAAAATCTGTTTCACAAGTCTCACAATCAATGCGACTTATCAGTTAACTGTCACTACATGGTATTGTTTAAGAATCCACGTGATGCGTCATCCATTCGTTCTTTATCTAATCAGATGTACCCAGGCAATACAAAGTATTTGATCGAATCATATAAGGACGCTACACATGAACCTCACTCATATCTACTCCTAGATTTGAAACAGACGACACCTAACAATATCAGACTCCATTCATCTGTTCATCCGAAGGAGGGGTGCTCCATTTACATACCTAAGAAAAATGGCATCACGTAAAACGGAACGCCATTTACCTATGCTGCAATATTTGGCTAAAGTAAAGCCTTCAATCAGAAATGATGTAATCAAACAGTGTTCGAACGAATTGGTGGATGTACTATGTGAATCATGCCTAAACATATTACGTGGGAATGTTCATCTCACTAAAATACGATACAAGCAGCTGAGTAAATACAAAGCGAAAATGCGTACGCTGACTAGTCGCGGTGTGCCATATGCACGTAAAAGAAAATTGCTACAAACAGGCAGATTTTTAGGCACTTTATTACCAGAGGTGATCGGTATGCTAGCGCCATTAATTGGTAAACTGTTCACGTGAAAAGATGGAACATACACGTAAAATGGCACTAGTTCCTAACGAATTGATAGGTAATTTAAATGAACAGAGTAAAATATCATTGCTACAGACAGATCCATCGATACATAAAGCTATTAGTCTCGACAACGAGATATCCAATATATTAACCAGACACGGTCTGACTGAAAATGAAAAAGCAAAATCATATTCGCAAGTATTGGATAAGTATAGGCATTACAATCAGCAAACGCAAGGACAACAACAATATCAACCGTTACCTCTACAGCCCATAACTAACTATGATGCACTGCCCGCACAAATACTTGAACGTACGATGAGGGGAATACCAAAAACGTACAAGACAAAAGCCAGTGGAGTAATTGATATTTTACGTTCAGTTCCTGAACGTTTTCACATTAATGATTTGGGCGAAGTGACAATAGAGGGTACGTTTTTCCCAAACAGTAATGTACTCGACCTGCTTACAAACGTAGTAGCGCATGGGTGTAAACCTCTTATGGCTGGTATGCGTGATCAAGTGGAGGGAAAGTTTCTTAATCTGTTACGCGACCTAAACATACCCCGCAGATTTGTATGGCAAGAGAAAACGATGGGACAGATATATAATGGTGCAGAAAAGGATGTTAGCGCCAGTGAGTACACGTCTACGCCCGTGAGCAAAAGAATATGTAGAAAGAGTTCTCTAGCGGACATCAGGAAGAAAAAGCGGCATTCAATTCCGGTGTGGGTAAATTTAGATAAGTCATGAATGATGCTAAATTGGCGAAAGTATATTTTCATCCGAAACATTACGCATCTTTTGGTGGGAAAGAAAAGCTATATAATGCATTCAAAGGTAAAATACCTCACAACTACATCGACAAATGGTTAAAACACCAAGAAGTATATACCCTACACAGACCGCGGAGAACAAAGTTTGACAGGTGAAAAATAAGAGTTTCAGCCGTTGATGAACTATGGCAGGCAGATCTATGCTCGATGGGCATGCTGGCAAAAGAGAACAACAATGTGTTATATTTGCAATGCGTAGTTGATGCCCTTTCAAAATATTCATGGGTGGAATGCCTGTTTAGTAAAACGACGTCAGCAGTCAAGAAAGGGTTAGAATCAATATTGGAGCATACTGAGCGTCGCCCACATGCTATTCAAACAGACAAAGGGGGTGAGTTCATAAACCGTGTAATGAAAAAATATTTGAAAGATAATGGAATACATTTCTACACTTCTCAAAATGAAATGAAAGCGGCAATGGTAGAGCGTTTTCAACGCTCACTGAAGGGTCGAATATACAGATACATGACGCATAAAAATACACGAAAGTATATCGATGTATTACCTAGTTTAGTCACAGCGTACAATAACACAATGCTTTCTAGTAGACACATGGCTCCTACCGAAGTCAACCATAGTATGGAGTTAATCGCGTGGAGAAATATATATGGAAAGAAGACGAAGAAACGTTCCAAATCTAAAAATAGCCCTACTCAAGGCGACCATGTTAGAATATCACAAGCAAAAATGCCATTTGAAAAAGCATATTGCGGGCAATGGAGTCGCGAATTGTTTAAGCTGTGTGAGGTGCTTACAGACAAATATCCATACTTATATAAATTAGAACACTATGTAGGTGACCCGATTATTGGTACTTTTTATCGTGATGAGATACAGCAAGTGATAGAAGAAAATGATAAAGAGTATGCCATGGAAAAAATACTTAAACGTAGAAAACATAAAAGGGACAACGCGAGTATCTGGTAAAGTGGCTCGGTTACCCGGCTAAGTTTAACACGTGGGTTAATGAACTAAGTACTATACATCATTGACAATGGATGAACATATGGAGAGAAGATCGGATCAGAGCATGTGGCGAATGATGGGTTCATGATTACCGAAAGAAGAAATAGTATACCTAGCTCAAATTATAATAATTTATATCGTAATCATTACATGTATATATATATCTGAGTATACAAGATGGGCAATCAGGCATATGGATATCGCTTTTGAGTGGATGTCTAGGGTATATATTTCCTAGTCCGCGCATAAAGACGTCCATACATAATTCAACTCAGAATGAATGAGGATCAGTTTTACATAATGCTTCTGAGCAATAGTAGTACCCAGTTCTTTCCAGACAATGAGATATCTGAGTTTCGAACATGTCTGCAAACTCCATTAACATTAGATGGCGAATGGGACATGGGCCTCTCGAGTGTGTTATATCCGAGGAGTTGGCTTACTATTGCGGAGGAAAGTTTTGTACAAATATATGCATTTACTAAGAAGAAGATAAAGAAGAAGAAGAAGAAAGATAGGGTTGCGTCAGAAGAAATTACAAAGATATCGCCAGCACGTCAGAAATAGAAAAGACAACAGCTTTTCCATTAGTTTAAAAGATGGTTTCGGTAATCCACGTCCTGCCGATCGGGGAAAACTGTCACGAAATGCTCGGGGAAAAGATGTGCGAAATGATCAAACAAATAATAATGGTAAAAAACGTTCATGTAGAAGTGAAAATTATTATTATGTGCAAACAGAAGCTCTATTTATCAATGTACCGAAAGGGTACTATGCCGTAAAAAATATGGTAGACTATCTAAATGGCCAGATAGAGAGCAAGACAAGATTTAGATGCCAAAAAATATTTTTCAATTTTTACTTGCATCGCGCGAATCTAGTTTCTCTCACAGTTAAAGATAATTACGCTATATGTTTAGGTAGAGATGTAGCAAATTTAATCGGATTCGAAGGAGGAAAAATACATATGGGACCTATAGACTTTAAAGAATCATTTAAATCGTGAGGGTGGTCCTACGACCGCATATATATACTGTGACATAGTCACACACAGTGTGGTAGGTGATACTTCCGCACCGCTACTCAGAGTGATACCCATTTCTAGTACAGATGGAGGAAAGGATATATGTCAGTGGACGTTTCCTGATATTCAATACCGTACTGTGTCAAAGAACTACATCGATACTATTGGAATACTTATAATGGATAGAACTGGCGCCAATGTCCCATTCAAGGACGGAGCATCGCCGAGTGTACTCTGTTTGCATTTCAGATGATGATGACAACGATAATGAGAGGGACGTTAAGAGGGTCGATTAGAGGAAGAACGAACGCACCAGCGCTGGCTCATTACTACGTGAGTCAAGCGGGTCATGGACGTATTCCAGTTTTTGTAGGCGCACGATACCAATCGGGACATGGACTCAGTAATATCTTAGGTGGTCTATTACGTTCAGCAATACCTTTCGCAAAAAATGTGGCTAAATATGTAAGTAAACAAGCTCTTAGTGCTGGAATCGGACTAGCTGAGGATGTAATGGCTGGAAAAAATTTTAAAATGGCATTAAAATCGAGAGCACGTGGTGTAGATAGGTCTTTGATACCGGAAGCTGTAACAGCGGTGCGAGGTGGTTTAAGACCACCTCAACCTAAATGTAAAAAGATGAATAATACACGTAATGCTCAGTCAATGCATGCGATACCGAAGAGGAAGGGTCACAATAGACGTCAGAGAAAACAAGCTGATATCTTTAATTAACAAACAACATGGAACTTACTCAGATCTGCGAGTGCTCGAAGAGCGAATTAGACATTTTTCAGATGCGTCCCATAGTGATGACATTGGAGTCTGCAACTGTTTCAGTCTGTATCTAGTTTATCAGATAGTCGTCCGATCGAGTTTTACGTCAGTGGGTCTGCCGATAGATATTTAGATCTTACGCAATCTTAACGAAATGGTGATGAAAAGACACTCGAGGCGAATGACCTGATGGCTCCTGCGAATAATCTTTTGCATACAATGTTCTCACAAGTGGATGTTTTTTTAATGGAAAGCGTGTCAGCGACTCGGGCGAAAATTATGCTTACCGCTCGTACATCTAGACGTTACTAAATTATTGCAGCAATGCCGCATCCTCGCATCTACAACTTGCTGGATGGAAAATAGATGATGCCGGTGAATTTGATAATATCGCCGATACTAACTTAGGTTTTCGAGCACGTAGAAGAATGATGGAGCAGAGTAAACTGGTGCAATTAATAGCCCGCATACACAGCGATATGTTTCTGCAGGACCATTTTCTGCTCGGTTCCGTTGATTTAAGAGTACGCCTACAGAGGAGTAAAGATGTGTTCGCCATTATGGTCGTGGAAGGAGTGAGGCCTAATTTGAAAATAACATCGGCTAACTTATTTGTACGCAAAGTTATCCCGTCATCAGATCTGCTAGTGGCGCACGCCGTTACTCTGAGACAGACAAGCGCGAAATATCCTATTCGCAGGGTAGTGTGTAAGACTTTTACAGCACCTAGCGTATGCGCAGTACATGCGTGTGTTGGTGCATCAGGTGCGTGTGTGTGTGTGGGTACGTATGCAAAAAAAAACTAGGACACCCTTGTGGATAATGGATCAGTAACAGATTTCCAATGATACAGACGCATTCAACCACATATTCCACCATGGGCGAAGCCTTTCGTCGTGGTACATACCTACGACATTATTAGTTCGCGAGGAAACAGGCATTGACAAAATCTAACATTGCATGACCTTAAAGCGAATGAAGCGGACATGTTTAATGGTAATATGAGTAATGAGCGAACACACCATAAATATGCATAAAGCACTCGCGCACCAAAACGTGATATTCTAATAATTGCCCAAGTGAATTAGTACATATGTTCACTCGGCTAAGAACTAGGAAACAATACCATATTGTATCCAGAGCACCAAAGCTGTATGCATTCACAACTACAAATTTAAATCTCCTAGCGAATAGGTGATAATTCAATAGTAATTTTGAATATTTCTAAAAAACCACGTAGTACGAGACGTGAGGTACTAACACATTCTTTCATTATTAACACATGGTATGTTTGTATCTCGATTCAAGCTTGATCTCATGGCTATTCAAGACATGTGGTTAAATCATATGCAACAAATAATCTTTTTAGCATAAGTACGCTCTACATACAATTCTATAAACACACGGAACCCTCAGAGATATAATGACCACATTTTAACCATCGTACAACATCTAAAACGATTGTCGTTATTGCATAGTATTTAAATTTGTTCATAATGACGGTTAAAAATCAATCAAAATATTCGACAAAAATAGTTTTCTAATAACGTTAACGACATCAAATTAATTTCAAAATATTCAACAGTTTTACTGTATGGTATCGATGAAAATGAGATATATATATTCATCGGTGAAAGGGTTAACTTCTTTCTAACCCAGGATACAATCCAATCCATCACCACCAAGTCTTGGTTACCATTCCAACCATACATACCATTAATACAAGATTATTTTTAATATTTTGTTACTAATCTGTCTGGTAGCTTACTAAGATACTAACAGCTTACAGGCAGTCTCTAAATATTCTACATAATAGTTTACTAATAACGTTAGTGACGAAACAGTCAAATTATTTTCAAAATATACAGCAATACCGTAATTCCTCATTTATCCTCAACCTCCTCCTCCTCCTACGACCTCCATTATCAGACCACCTCTTAAACTCTATTATTTTACTATTATCAATACCACTCTCTACTATTATCACTCATCAAACTCTATTATTTTTACAACAGTAGATAACCACGAGGTGGGGGGGAGGCGCACCACCACTACGTTTAAACATAAAATACACAACTTTTAAACTTTTAAGGGTTAACTAATTCAAAATAATAGAACATTCCAGAGTGATGCTGAATCTCAGATACGTGTGCGGCTGTGCGTCATTGTTATCGAGAAAACGTGGCGTTCTGTGCGTCATTGTTCTCTAGAATGTGTGTACCACTGTACGCCATTGTTATCAACATTCCATTCCACTAGCTTTTCCTTTGATCTCATGAAAAACCCATTGTTCTCGAAGACCTCCTGCTGGGGCGAACAATAACGCACAGCGCCACCCATTACTACTAACAGATCTCGACATTGCTTTGTGGCATTGCCTCCCGTTGTTGCCTATCTACTGGAGTCATCTGAAGTTAATATGACTTCTGTGTATCCATGCACCAAGGAGTCTCCATAATGTGTATTTTAGTTTGGTTATCTATGGATAAGCAGTCTCTGGTTAAGACAATCCGTTGTCCATTACGTTTAGCATCGTCTTGTATTGTGTATGAAATACAACGTTTCTCTTCTACGTGTGGCGGGAATTGTTAACATGAGACAGTTGACGCTGTAGCGATATGATTAACACACTCTTTATCCTTATGCTCCATAGTAGGTAAATCTTTGCCACAATTCGGCGGGTAGTGGTCAATTTGTGGACGCAATCGAACAGAATGCGTCTCTATATTTAGTTCAAACTAGATGAATTTGCTATGACTCATTGTCTGTTTTTGACATGCCGACAAGAATGAGATTTTCACTGTAAATCGGTGATTATTTCATAGCGGCTGGCTAGTCTATATTCGTAGTCTATTAATCAATCATATGGCGTCGCCTCCCTCCCCCAGCCAGCAGTCATTTGTTCAGCGTTTTGCCAACATGATCCCCGTTCAAGCTCAGTTAAATGTTCTTATTTTCCACGCCTACATCGTGTTTAAAATTAGAGCTGTTTGTCTCCAACAATTAATTAATTAATTAGGTTTCAAATTTTCAAATCGATTCCAAAACGCGTGGAAAAGTGGGCGGAGTTTGGCCCGAAATGGGCGGGGCATATGTATAACTGGATCCCTGCGCTATCCCCTGTGCAAAACCAGTGCCCCGCTACAATAAGCTATATAATTAAAGCACCCGCTAAAATAACTGTGCGCCATATTGATGGCAGATTCGGAAAATCAGATCAATTTGTTGGTTAATGAGAAAATGCGATTATAGATAGGATCGAGCGTGGCTGATGGGTGACCCATAGCGGTAAACAGTCCAACCTGTCTATAACGAACACTCTATGGTCACCAACGCCTGATAATTATAACCATAGCGATTATAGAACAACCGTAGCCCAAAAGAATGACACCTGTATCGACAGGCGTATTTCATTATTAAAATTCACGAACAACTCCAATGAGTTTATATCACATAGTGGCGTAGTATCTGTTCCTGTTGAGATGGTTACCGCGTTTATTAGTGGACGAGATTCCTGGCACGCTGGACTTAAGATAATAATCAGTTAATTATCACGTGACAAACAAGATGACAGAAGACCTTTCCAAACATATTGTCAGAATATTTCGATGGTATATCTTGTTAACCCTTAGCACTCTGATGTCAAATGTTTTAATTTTTAAATTAAATTAAAAGATGAATTGGTGGTCATTTTCCTACAAATTTGGTGGAAGATGGTGCTGTCGTAGACAGCAACATAGTTCCACCACAATTGTTGAAAAATGTACACCAGTTTCTTTTCCATTGACACAGGAAAAGATAACATATTGACATCAGTGTGGTAAGAGTTAATCTTCTGTACACCGCGTGAATCATATCGTGAAACCCAATAAAGGAATCCAGTCTGCCAGTCAAGTATATGACGTCATGATCAAGTATGTCACAGGTAGGCTGACGTCACAATCAAATACATCATGAATGCCGTATCTAAGGTATGCTTAATAGTTCGTCAGTTGTACAAATTGTGTGTCTTTACTATTTAATAAGCATTTTATTGAATATTTTGAAAGTAATTTGACTGGGCGCTGTTGCAACAGCACCAAGTCAAATTAGTTTCAAAATATTCAAATGCTTACCTGTGTGGTTTTCTAAAAATTGAGATTCAAGGGTTTAGTGTTCGATCAACCCCAACATGGAAAAAGCGTTGGCTATGAATGGGCGGGGCAAAGCTGAAGCTGTAATCATCCATTGTCAATTATTTACACAAATGTAAGCTGTAATATTTGCTATAAATAATACAATTATGCATGTAGCGGGAGGACCTATCGTCAGCCCGTACCACTGGGGAATGTAAATGCACATACAGTTATTGATTTACACAGAGAATAATTAACTATGCCCCGCCCATCTCTAGATAGGCTCCACCTATACTTTGCCTGTGTTTGGATCAATCTCAATTTTCAGAAAACTATACACGTAAGCGTTTGAAATTTTTGAAACTAATTTAACTGGGTGCAGTTGTTGCCCATGGCAGCGTCCAGTCAACTCAGTTTCAAAATATTCAACATAATTTTAATTAAATAGTAAAGACATGCAATTTGTAGAACTTGACGGACTTGAGCTTTTGATGCTGGACTAAATCGCGTCATTCTTGACGTAATTCATTGTGACGTCAGCCTACATGGGACGTTGCTGATTATAACCTCATATGATTGATCGATAAACTGAATTCCTATATTAAGACAAAAGTCTTGTACTAGCCTAATATCAAAAGTCAAATATCATCAATGTAGAAACCCGATCTGTTACTCATGTATACGACGTCATAATCAATTACATCACGTGTAGGTTGACGTTACAATTCATAGTGACGTATTGTGCTCCATCATGAACATTGAAAAGTCCGTCAAGTGTACGAATTGTATGTCTTTACTATGATTGATTTATTATTTAATAAACATGTTGTTGCACTTTTTAAACTAATTTGACTGGGCGCTGTTGCTGCCATAGCACCCAGTCAAATTAGCTTCAAAATATTCAACAGCTTACCTGTATGGTTACCTGGGATTAAGGAGATCATCATCATCATCATCATCATCATGGCGGCCTAAATAGGCATATTGTCGGTCTAGGTAAAGCTGTAGTTACACTATTTCACACGAAGCATACGCATGTGGCTATTAAAATATTTATGGTTTATTTTGGATAAATCTGTCTGATCACGCGACCCGTGTCACGTGCATTGGTCCATCCATCACGGCCAGTGAACCACAAATATGCGCGAAACAAAGATACACAAAATCTGATGAAACGATGTACATAGCATCGTCTATAATTAGCAATTGTAAATATCATCCACTGAGTAAGGATGATACTAATACGATGTTAATAGACCGACACTGAGCGGCAATGTAAAACTGTAAGATGCGTGTATGACAAACTATTGATGTAATAGCTTTAATAATAATGAATGCACGTGGATTGGAAAAGAGATAAGCGACATGCTGTCCTGGTAAATTTGAGAACTGGGCCCAGTGTATAGAAACAATAAATTGACAACTCGGCTCACCCATTTTACTTGCAACTTGGTACAGGCGACTTTTGTGACAACTCGGCCAAGTATATAACCAGATAACGCGGCTTACCGGGGCGATGCTGGGCCGATACCGTTCCGATACTTTCCGTATCGGCCCAGTATCAGCCTATCATCAGCCCAGTAAACTGCGTTATCAGGGTAGATATTTAGAAGCAGTAAAATGACCGCTCAGCCCACCCGTTTTAAGTGCCGTGTGCAAAATTGTTTACAGACATGATACAACTTAAAATCCCTAAACACAATAATGGATGCAATCGTTTGGGGGTTAAACAAGCAAATGAACGAGCTGATTTGTACACATGTTGGCGTCGCTAAAATGTCAAGGGCATGGCCCCATTCAATCCTATAGTAAATTCTGCATTTAAGTAATCCTTTACGAGAGTCACTGATAGGTAAGTCCAAGTCATGAACTCGGAGGTTCCACCAGCTGATTGCCTAGCAACTCCCTGGCTTATCAACCTGCTGCCTAGGAAGGTCAAAAGTTAATGATCTGCAAGCCGGATGTAGAATGGTGTGGATGCTTCTAGAACAATCAGATCACGTAACTCCCATAGGCCTTATACTAAGAAGTCTCCATAGGTTTACTATGTCAGGCTTTCGTGACAAATTAGACTGGAGGGGAATGACGATTTCACACTAATAACCAATCAAAATGTTGGGATTGAACCAATGGAAATTCGACATACGACATCAACGAGCCAATCGATGCCTGAGATTCAGTCTAATGGAATAAGACAAAGCATAGGAGTCACAAAACTGCAGAAAACCACAGATTTCATCTTGAGAACGGCTCTCCAAGTGTGATACCAGCGATCGAAAAGAAGAAGAAGAAGAAGACAAATCGCTGCCAGTAGCTGTTATGGGCAGGGTCTGTATAATTACTTATAGAAAGTATGGCGAGTGCCTAGTAGCTATGCACATAACTTTACACGTTGAAAGAACAGAAGGCATTTTGAGAACATGTTTTTGAGAATTTCAATATCCTTTTGGATTTTGCTTCACTCTTCAGTCGGGGCCACTGCTCTAAAGACTCTTGTCATCAACAAATTACTTGCTGGTAGTACTGACTGCATCTGGTAAGTCGTTGATGAGGAAAAAGAATAGGATTGGCCCAAGTACACTTGCCTGTGGAACACCTCTGCCGATATCAGCTCAGGATAAGAATGTTCCATTGGCAGCAGCTCTTTGTCTTCTTTCCTCGCAAAATTATGTGATCCAATTTCTAATCTTACCACTAATGCACAACTTTGGATTTTGGTTTGACGTCTGACATGCCGAACAGTATCCAAAGCTTTCTGGAAATCAAAGTAGACTGTGCCAACGCGCGTGTGATCATCTATGATTTTGGACTATGCTTCCAGTACTGCTGTTAGGTGTCTGACACAGGAGCATCCATCCATGTCAAAGGAGAACAATGGAGCCGCCTAGTACTGCACTTTGAAGTACATTACAGACTGAGCAGCTCTATTCAGATCCTTGATCCTCAATCATATACTCGTACCATATAAACACGGACTTCATAGGAAAAGTTGTCAAAATATCAGTGTATATGATAATTAAAATCTCAAACTCGCTCCCATTTCATATCACTATATTCAACATCGTCGAAAATTATGTCATTGCACACGTTAAATCTCGTACAATGTGATAACTTTCGACTCAGTTGATCAGGGCCGTATTTAAGGGGGGGGGGGGGGGGCAAGCGGAGAAAAATCCACAAGCAAAGGGCCCCCACAATTTAAAAATTATGCACTTTTTTGGAAGTTAGGCCATTTAAAGCAAACTTTATTAGTTTAGAACTTTTAATCATGCATTGTAATTCTATTCTAATATTTGTGGGGGCCCCAATTCTTGTTTGGTTTGCAACAATGTTAATTACGAAAATTTTCAAAATAAAATAATTTTACAACGAAAGAAAGCGCCATAATTCACCCTAAAAGTAGACTCTCTGGCCGTCTCAGAGCACCTAGATGTAAAAAGACCCCCCACTCATTCTTTGCCCCAGGGCCCCCCACATATCTAAATACGGCCCTGCGGTTGATAGAAGTGATATGAATTTGAACCTCGTTTCATATACTATGTATATTAACAGGAGAACAATGTAACCACATGAAATTTATACTCGGCTGGTCGATGTCATTTTTAAAGTCACATGCTCATGCGGCCTTAAGGTTATACGGCCATGCAGCTATTACTGGTAAATAACGACGTCATTACTTAAAAGATACATAGCCGTATGCGACATTTAAACAATTGCATCGCCCATCGTGGTACTGTGAAGAACAATGGATGTTACCATACTGGTATGGTTTAAATTCTACGGTTGATCGAGTGCTTGGTGATAACAAGTGATTTTGTAATACTTTCGTATACTCTCTCAACGACCATCAGAGACTTTTGTAGACATATGTAGACTTCCGTAGACATTCGATTGTTTCTTATTGCCTTTCATAACACCTTTTTAAAATAGATTTACGTAGCACATCGTAGATCTCTTAATAACATATAACATTGTAAGGAGAAAACAATAGAGTTCGTCAAGATTCGTTCGTATTAGGTACCGAGCAATGTTGCTCAAACTCCATCAACGGTGTTTTAAGTAAAAAAGAATAATGTTGTTGTCCATTCCAGATCACCCTTAGTACTACCCAGGGTTGCTCCGTTGATGTCTCTAAGTATCAATCAAATGTTAATGTCGATTTTACCAATGGTGTGATAACAACAATAGCGAGAAATTGACGTGACGCTTTCTCAGACTGCATAAATTATATTAATTCACCTTTCCAGAGTATCCATCCATCATCTGATCTCGTAATCAGCTCAACGCGTGTATGATGACGTCACAATCATTACGTCACAAAGGGTTCCATATAAACCGTCGTCAAATCCCAAAATCTTTGTAATTCATTGCCATTTGATAAACATGCTGTTGAATATTTTGAAACTAATTTGACTGGGCGCTGTTGCTGCCTTCAAAATATTGAACAGCTTACCTGTGGAGACTTCTGGAAATTGATAGTCAGGGTGTTCAGAGAGCGATCGACTCCAACACGAGTGAGGTATGCGTGGAGCTTAGCTAGAGATGTGCGAGGCATCGATAAAACCGGAAATGTTCATTGCCACTTAGTTAGCTATTTCAAGGTTCATGAAAGTCAGATGGTTGAATGGCCTACATATAAGTAAGATCTATCGAATGACTTAATGAGCTTAGCTTTACCTGTATTAACTGTAAAGTAATGGAACATATAATCACAAGTCACATTATAAACCCTGCACAAATTACATCATATACCTGAGCATGGTTTCTGGAAAAAGGGCTCCTGCAAGACGCAGTTCGAATTTGTTGATGACACCAGGAAAAAAACAATTGACAAAGGCAACCAAACGACATCCACATAATGATCTATCAGAGAGTGAAAATCAATGCTGATTGTAAAACATTGCAGGAAGACCTGGGCAAGCTAGCCGCATGGGAAGAAAAGTGGTAGATGAAGTTCCAGCCAGCAAAATGTACGGTCTTGTCGATCTCCTGAGAACAGACCACCATACCGCACAGCTATCAACTCCACGACTCGATCGTTAAAAAATAACATCAGCAAAATACCTGGGTCTAAAGATATGAAACAACGTCGACTGAAAGTCTCACATATTAATTTGCAAGAAAGCAAATAAGCCAAATCGAGAGGGTCTAACGGCAAGCTGCCAGATTCATTAATCACCTCCATCACAACACATCAAGCGTAGGCGAAATGATCAGCATACTCCAATCGCAAAACCTAGAAGCCCATCGAAAAGCTGCGTGCATGGTAATGTTCTACAAGATCAACACTACCAAATGGAGGTGGATATGAACAACCACCAGGTGAAACCACTCCACACAGAAGAACATCATATCGGCAAGTGACCGTCCCAATATCATCCGTCGACTGGAAAGCCCTGCCGGAAGACATGGTTACCAGTGTCCCACTATATGCCCTCAAGGCTCTAGTGACCAAAGACTAATCACATGCATACAGTTTTAAAAATGTACCTCTAAATCCTTTTGACATCCTGTTTTAAACTTGGTGCATGCACACAGCATGCACATAATCTCCATCAAGTTGAAGGCGGCCAACACTTGGAAGAAGAAGAAGAAGAAGAAGAAGAAGAAGAAGAAGAAGAAAGATATGAAGAAGCGGAAGGAGGAAAGAAAAAGAAGTGAAAGGAAGAAAACTATTACACTAGTGAGAGAGGATATGATATATAATGGTTGAACACAACTCTGAAGGACACTTTATCGGAAGTGACCAGGGAAAAGCCGACGTAGTTCAAGATTGGTTCAAGGAATAGTTCACTGACGACGACGATGATCCCTTGCACCCATTCTCAGGAGACCCCATGCTATTACTAACACCCATTAAAACAGCAGACGTTGCGAATTCAATTAAAGCCCTGAAAATGGATGTGCATCTGGACCTGATGGCATGAGCAATGAACTATTCAAATACACAAGTGACATTATCAATTCAACTTTTTGCACCACCTTTCCGTCGATGCTGTAGGCCAAGGCACCCTTATCACGCTACTCAAGCACAATAACCCCCCAGCCCTCTAGCGAATCTGCGACTCATTGTGCTCCTCGACAGCATGGGGGAAATCTTATCCAATGTTATTCTATGCCGCGTTCGAGAAAAGATCGATGACTTCACTGGAGCACATCAAAGTGGCTTTAAACGTGGATGCATCTACGCAGACATTGTATAGGCTCAACACATGCTTGTGTCGGGAGTCATGTCCAAACAGTGGGATTTCCACAATATGCGCATTGACATGCTATTAGCCTTCGATACAAGTACACGCTCAAACATCCTAGACGTACTACGCCAGGCCAAGTTTTAATCATGATGAGCTGCGACTAGTGAGATTACTACTTGCAGAGACCAAGCTGAGAGTACGAGTCAATTCAGTGAAGTCTTCAGAGTTTGAGACATCAATCGACTCCTCACAGGGCGATGGTTTATCCTCTTTACTTTTCACATGTTACCTGGCTGCTGCACTGAAATCCGGGCGGGAAAATTCGACAAGACCAACACCACCCACCCCCACTGTGTCAATAATGGGTATGCCGCTAGATGCGGAATATGCCCACAATGTGAACGTAATAGACGAGGAAAATAAATCACTTCTCACACTAGCTGCAAGCAAACTAAATAGTGAGAATCTCTTTATGAATGAATACGAAACGGAGTTCGCCCACACATGCCTATCTACAGAGCAGGAAACTAAAGAAAATGGCGACCCACTTCGTGGCAGCGAACCATGGAGGATAAGTACTGGGCTCACTACTTTGCAGCCTAGGTGACATTGCTGCACACTGCATCATGGGTAACATAACTTTCCAATCCTTCTGGAAGCTATGGATTCGTAGATCCAAGATTCCCTTGACAAAAAGGTTATGTTTATGCGATGCAACATGCATACCCTTTATGCTGCATAACTGTAACAGCTGCAGCACCAACGACAATAGAATAGTTTATATCAACCTCATAATAATGCAATAGTCTACATTAACTTCGTATCGTAATACTGCACTAGTGTACATCACCTTCGTAATAATGCAATAGTCTACATTAACTTCGTAATAATGCAATAGTCTACATTAACTTCGTAATAATGCAATAGCCTATATCAACTTCATAATAATGCAATGGTCTACATTAACTTCATAATAATGCAATGGTCTACATCAACTTCGTAATAATGCAATGGTCTACATCAACTTCATAATAATGCAATGGTCTACATCAACTTCGTAATAATGCAGTAGTCTACATCAACCTCGTAATAATGCAATAGTCTACATCAACTTCGTAATAATACAATAGCCTACATGAATTTCGTGATAATTCAATAGTGTACATCAACATCGTAATAATGCAATAGTCTATATCAACTTCGTAATAATGCAATGGTCTATATCAACTTCGTAATAATGCAATAGTCTGCATCGACTTCGTAATAATACAATAGCCTACATCAACTTCGTAATAATGCACTAGTGTACATCAACTTCGTAATAATGCAATAGCCTATATCAACTTCATAATAATGCAATGGTCTACATCAACTTCGTAATAATGCAATAGTCTACATCAACCTCGTAATAATGCAATAGTCTACATCTACTTCGTAATAATACAATAGCCTACATCAACTTCGTGATAATTCAATAGTGTACATCACCTTCGTAATAATGCAATAGTCTATATCAACTTCGTAATACTGCAATGGTCTATATCAACTTCGTAATAAGGCAATAGTCTACATCGACTTCGTAATAATACAATAGTGTACATCAACTGCGTAATAATACAATATCAACTTCGTAATAATACAATGGTCTACATCAACTTCGTAATATCACAATATCAACTTCGTAATAATACAATGGTCTACATCAACTTCGTAATAATGCAATAGTCTATATCATCTTCGCTCGGGCTTGAGCCTAACGGGTATATGCCAATAGCCGGCATATCTAGTGGCCAGTAAAGTTCTGACACCTCTAGTTTTTTTTTGATTCTTGATCATTAAACGGTTGATCTATAGGAGTAGCATTTCAGCACTTTGAATCGCTGTTGACACAAGAGGGAACATAGACACTTGCTAAATTACATCCACTGTATGCATGGAGACCTAAATGTGTGGCACAGTGTTCCTGTGCGTGAGCAACATCTATTATGCCGATCGGCCTTTTCCTATTACATTTACCGCTATCAAATAGAAGTGTAACACCTTTGAGTAGGTAAATGTAGTAGAGCGTGGTGAAGTCGTGATGTCGCTGTCTGAACTCTTGACTGTTATGTTGCAGCGAGCAATAGAGAACTATTCGTGAATCAGTTTCTTCCTGTGTTGAATTCGGGAGGTCAATTGTGGTCCTTATTGTCCTTTTCCCATCGATTGATGTGAAAGATATTTCTTTCCATCACATATATAGATGCCCTTTTCCCATCGATCGATGTGAAGAGATATGCCTTTTTATCACATATATAGATGCCCTTTTCCCATCGATCGATGTGAAGAGATATGCCTTTCTACCACATATATAGATGCCCTTTTCCCATCGATTGATGTGAAGAGATATGCCTTTCTATCACATATATAGATTCCCTTTTCCCATCGATCGATGTGAAGAGATATGCCTTTCTATCACATATATAGATGCCCTTTCCCATCGATCGATGTGAAGAGATATGCCTTTCTATCACATATATAGATGCCCTTTTCCCATCGATCGATGTGAAGAGATATGCCTTTCTATCACATATATAGATGCCCTTTTCCCATCGATCGATGTGAAGAGATATGCCTTTCTATCACATATATAGATGCCCTTTTCCCATCGATCGATGTGAAGAGATATGCCTTTCTATCACATATATAGATGCTCTTTAATACTTGAAAGTTGCTTTGAATATGCATCGGTGTACCGAGCTTTGCAAGTTAAGTTCAGTCTTGTGGCCTTCTTTGGTCAAGAATGCTTTCTAATCGGCAGGGCTTTATAGTGTTTTCTTCTTTTATCAATCGCCTTTCACCACATCATATGCGTTCCCTTTCCATTGCCTTTACAGAGCCTGCTTAATACATGTCCACGCTGAAGATTATGTCAAAACTATGTGAAATCATGTTGAATAGTCTGATGAATATCTGTCTAAAATTTTGTGACATAGCCTCCATACAATGGAACAAGGTGTTTCCATCGACTATGATCAAGGTGCTGTCTGATGTAGGTATTTTGACATTTTCAGTCTCTTTCATGAGGTACCTAAAACCTTTTGATTTATCTGTCTTGACTAGACATCCATCAGCTGTAACAATATTGTATGGTAATGGTGTCAGTGGTACATCAGTAGATTGATCATATCAATATGCATTTGTCCTTCTTGTGACCTAACGTGCTACTAGAATGCTATATTCACCTGTTGGTTGTATTGAATGATTTGCTCAGTGATGTAACCTTTACTCTCTACCCCATGTCTGCCATGATCTTCAGTTTTAGTCTTTTCACTGGTTCAAAGAAAACTTATTTTTCCTCCAGTCGATCTTTGCTGAATGCATCTTTGGCTACTTTCCATGTACCTCTGCCCTGAGCATATCATTCTCATTGTTTGCAGGTATGTTTGCTCCCATCGTCCTATCGCACGGTCTCGTCCTCCTGCTCTTCTCCCGATGTGAGTGGACGTATGTTAGTACGATGGTTTGCTCCAGATTATATATAATATTGGCGGCCCTTTTGATGTACAGTAAATGGATTGCTGAAGTTTTTGATGACTTCTTGCATCTTGCAAATAATGATTTCACTCTTCTGAAGTTCTGCATGACGCAAATCTCGGTGACACGTGCCGCCCTCTGACTCATGCAACATATCTGCCATGCGCAGTTGACGATACACATTTTGAGCTATGTAGAGTGTGTAGTTCGCGCCCACCTCTGATAAGCGTCATAATTTCTTAGGATTCCCCTGCAAACCAGCATCACTTCCCCAAGCTCCAATATGACTTTTCGCGTGCTTCGTAAATGTCTACATGTATTTTATTATTTTGTTGACGTATTCTCAGGAATGAAGGATCGTGTCACACTCATTACGCCTCTTTTCAAAAGTTCTGGAACACTCGGGTTAGATTCTTCGATGTTTGTCATGAAAATGGAGAAGATGGTTAGGTACCTAATTTTGTCCACTGAAGCTGAGGAAAAGGTCAGACATCACATGTAGGCAATCTACGTATTGAAGAAAGTTATTCTGCTTCAATGATTGTATGAGAGCTAAAACAAGCCAGCCATGATCAATCTACAGAATTCAAAACTGTGCAGTTTTTCTGAGTTCTCCTTCACAGACATTTACTCTGTATTGCGTCTATTTCTTAATGTGTTTTGCTAATGGTTCATCTTGCAGAACTAGATCCAAAACTTCTTTACATGTGGGCTGAATTAAGTCTTGTAGCGTCGACGTCGACTTGGATGACTCTGGCAAATTTTCGAGAACATTTCCTTCTTCTCTTTGCCATTTCATAGTGTTTTTTCAAATAACAGTCCTAGTAATGAACCTATTTCAATTAGTACGCCAGACAGAGCAGAACCATCCGTTAATTTGCAAATCATCTTTAGATATACACATGCCAGATGGAAATTTCTGATCATAGTTATGTGTTTTTCATAGCTAACAGGACTGTTCCATATCAAGGGGTATCCTTTCATGCATACCCCAGGTCAAATGTCATCACAGTGTGTGATTGTCCAACCTCCCTGCTGGCTTCCTCATGGGTTCTTCCAGATGACCTCATAACTGGCCTTGAGTAATTCACTTCTACCGTATATAGCCAGCGACAACGAAATTAACATATTATTGCTCATGATAAAGTCTAAGTATGCAAACGAGATACCTAATGCTACTCACAATATTGATATGGACGCATCGCCCCCATGTAGGAAATGCTTAGAGCAACGAATTCGAAATTGCGATATGGAAAGATACCCACTTTGCAGAACCAGATATTCCTGCAACAGGTACGTCAGGAGGCACTTGATGGCAGTGAAGAGGATGAGAGCGGGTAATATGGAATGGTACCATGATACCGACACATGTTCTGAAAACAGCAATCTGATAAGGATGAGTGATATGAAATACATACGTTGCACGTTTGCGTAGTACATTGTGTTTTGACATTTAGCATAAAATATTAAGTGAAAACACATTTTAAGTTTAAGATATGGTAAATAATGTATAAAACGTGAAAAATCAGACATATTTTGATTGGGTTTAAGAAAACAGAGATGTGTTTCTACTTTAATAGTTGCATTTCCGTGAGTCTCCGGTTATTAATAGACCGAGAATAAACTTTAGATTGTAGAGAAATTCCACTTAGAAGTGGAAATATCGGCAAAATAACCATGTGGCTGATTCAATGGCGACCATTTTGGACTTATGCAAATTAGGTATAGTGCAAATTAGTTTATTTCTTGGAAACATGATTTTTATCGAATAGCTTACCCTCCCGAATGTTGAATAATTATCATGTGGTGGTGCATGGTGGGGGTCTCGAGCTCGCGGCCTAGTCTGTTTATGAATCATGCGGTCCTCCATGCGTTCTTGTGTGTGTGACTTTGTGCCTGTGTATGTCTCTCATCCTCTGTGTCATATTACCAGCTTCCCCATGGAGATAAAACATAGAAGTGCAGCTACAATTCCCCTTTCCAGAGTATCCATCCATCCATCATCAGACCTCGTATTACGTCATAATCAGCTGAACGCTTGTATGATGACGTCATAATTATTACGTCACAAAGGGTTCCATATCGACCGTCACCAACTCTCAAATGGTCCGACACGTTTTATGAATTGTATATCTTTGTAATTCTTTGCTATTGAATATTAACTTATTTGACCGGGCGCTGTTGCTGCCTTAGGCAGCAACAGCACCCAGTCAAATTAGTTTCAAAATGTTCTACAGCGAACCTGTGTAGTTTTTTGGAAATTGATAGTCAGGGTGTTTAGAGATCGACGATCCCAACACGAGCGAGGTGTGGGTGGAGCTTAGCTAGACATGGGCGGGGAATGGCTAAAACAGGAAAGGACCATTCTTCTTCACAATTTTAATCGGCCTGAAATACAAATATCCCAGAAACTTCTTATGCAGAAGTTTCAATCTGCCATTTACCACAGAATTGTGTGTTTTATTCAAAACTCATCTTGTGTTCTCTATTATGACATTCTCTCCGTCGAAGTTCATTCCTCGTGCATCCTTGATTATGCATTCCTTCATTATTACTCATTCATCATTTGTTTTTCATTCATCCTGTATTATTTATTGGTCATTTGCTACTCAGTCATTCATTATTACATCCTCTGTGTGCTCCTCTATGGGCGTGTGTGTATGTCTATTCCTGTTCTGGAATGGCCTCTAGTTATCCCGTGTCCTGGTGCGCATGTGGTATATGTCTGTTTATAAATCATGCGGTCCGTCGTGTATTCTTGTGTGTGTCTTTGTTTATGGGGTGTATGTCTCCTGGCCTCTGTACCATAGTCCCTTGAGAAACACCGCTTTCCTTTTTTAAGGACACGTTGAAAAGGACAGAGGGGGCGATTGCTGCTCTTACACCAACATCTTGGGAATACAACGTAGTATACTAGATATTCCCCTTTATTCCTCAAAATCAAGGAGTTCGCCTCGCTGAGCATTTGTCTTTTTCAGAATTTTTCTCTCCTCTGGTCACGTGTTAAATTGTATATTAACACATTAACACTCATATCAGCCAAAAACGGCTTCTGCAGTGGTCTTTAGAAATGTCCATTTGCAGACCAAGGGAAGACTATTTTTTTTGTAAATTAACCATTGGAATGACTGGCTCGATAACCGAGCCAGTCATTCCATTAGTAAATTTTCAAAAATAGGCTTCTCTTGGTCAGCAAATTGATATTTTCTATGAGAAAATTGAAATTTTCTTCAAAAAATTCGAGGGTTAAATGGTAACCATATTTTCTAGATGATGTAGTGGGTATTCATGTATACAGCAAATGTTCTGGTCCATCTAGTATCTTGGAAGACAACGTGTGGACATATTTGCGGGCAGGAATGGTACCTACAAATCACATATGATTGTTCTGTATATTATATCTAAGGAGATACTAAATCTATCATCTCAATATTTACCATATGCAATCTTACCCATTTAACACTCAAATTAGTTTTAAATATTTCAATTTTCTCATATAAAATGTCAATCTGCAGACCAAGAGAAGACCGTTTTTGAAAATTTACCACTGAATGACTGGCTCGGTTATCGAGCCAGTCATTCCAGTGGTAAATTCTAAAAAATTGTCTTCTCGTGGTCTGCAAATGGACATTTCTCAAGACCACTCCAGAAGCCATTTTTTGGCTCATATGAGTGTTAAATGGTTAAAACCGTACTAATTCCAAAAAGGCCAATAATTAATATCTCATGACTTCTCAGAGTTACAGAGTTACAGGGCACAGACATATATTGGTGACCATGGTGATGACCTCACAGAGTTACAGAGTACAGACACACATTGGTGACTATGGTAATGACCTCACAGAGTTACAGAGTACAGACACATATTGGTGACTATGGTGATGACCTCACAGAGTTACAGGGCACAGACATATATTGGTAACTATGGTGATGACCTCACAGAGTTACAGAGTACAGACACATATTGGTGACTATGGTAATGACCTCACAGAGTTACAGAGTACAGACACATATTGGTGACTATGGTGATGACCTCACAGAGTTACAGAGTACAGACACATATTGGTGAATGCGGTAATGACCTCACAGAGTTACAGAGTACAGACACATATCGGTGACTGGTAATGACCTCACAGAGTTACAGAGTACAGACACACATCGGTGACTGTGGTAAAGACCTTGATTTTAATGTTGGCAGTCTACATTTAGCATTCCACTACATATTCATGCATATTTCCCTTTGCCACCAACAGTGAATATGAACCAGCAGGTTTTGCCTATCCCATAGTGTATCCCCATAGCGCCCCTAGGTTTTGGCCCCAACCATAATTCAGCCACCCCCTCCCCACGTCCATGTACCTTCCTACACCCCTATAACCTTACCATATTTGCAAAGATATATCATATATGGAAACGCAAAAAATGTGTTACTGATTGAAAAAAATAAAAAAAGACCTAGACCCAAAAATGCGTGGGCGTGGCCTGCTGGCATGTAGATTTTTTTAATTTAGCCAATCATATTTGTGGAGGGAATGCAAAGAAATCTTAGAATGTTTGCATTCAAAAGAAGGTCCATATTACTCCATATGTACTCCATATTTATGTTAGGGATTGCTGGAGATGAGTTCTAATGGCATCTAAGTTTCGGAGCCAAGACGGTGTTGGCAGCCAGTGGGGAAGCTGCATCCTAATCCCATCTTTTCTATTCTATTATATTCTATTCTATTCTGTATTATTCTATTCTATTCTATTCTATTCTATTCTATTCTATTCTTATTAGTTTTAGCTAACTTTCATTTGGTTTATATTCTTTTTATACTATTATAATCGTATATATTATTTCTATAGGCCTATATGTATTATATGGTATGTTATATGCCGTCATTTGAAGTGTTTCAACTGTATGTGAGTGGGAGACACGGTAATAAGATAAGTCTTGGCGCGCTCCCACTGAAACAAAAAATAAATACTGTTTAAACCAAGTTTCAGAATAGTCCAGGTGAGGACACCTTCACTGTTTTCCCCACGCACTGTCGGCTAACCATCCAAGTCTGTTTTAATTTTTACTTGACAGCTAAGAGGCCTTTTCCACCTGCTTGGTAAACTATAGCTTGAATCTGAGCTGATATCAACCTTTGTAACTGCATTAGACCAGAGTTTCTTCTGTTCAGAAAGCAGTGTGGCGTAATCTCAATCCACGTCGTTGATTTTTAGCATTCCACTACAAATTTTGGGGTGTCGAAATTCATCACCGTAACCGAAATTTTATTGCCAAATTATTTTTAATTCTCGAAATATGATAAAAAACGTTTGTCCTTAAAAAAAATATTCTGCGCCTGATTTTTGTGTGTGATGTTCTTTAAAGATATACCCAAAATTAAAAGAATTGATAATGCGATACAGATCTATGTCATGTTAGCGATGCTAGATGGACATTGGTTTTATTATGCGAATAGTTCATCAATCTATGCTGTGTATGATGCTGGCCATAGAGGCATCCGATCTGTCACTCAAGTATCTGACGTGATGTCATATAGTCAATTACATCACTAGGTAGCTGACGTCACAATCAAATTGACGCATAGCCATATCACGAACATTGAAACTCCCGCCACTAGTGTACGAATTGTATGTCCTTGATTAATTTTCAATTTAATAAACATTCTTTTGAATATTTTGAGACTAACTTGACTGGGAGGTGTTGCTGTTATAGGTAGCAACACCCCCCCCCCCATTCAAATTAATTTCAAAATAATCAACAGCTTACCTCTATAATTACCTTGAAATATTAGATTCTACGAATTGGGTTTTCAAAGTTTCAAATCGGTTCCAGCAGGCGCAAACAGTGGGCGGAGCTTAGTTATAAATGGGTGTGGCTTAGCTTGAAATGAACACCTCTAGTGGGATATCACGAGGTCTACTTTCGCGTGTAAGATTGAATTCGGGTTCGTTGTCGCAGTACTCCGATCGGAAGCATCATGTGGTTGCTTTTCCTATCTACGCATGCGCACACTTACTCTCGCGTGAAAGAGGCGTAATCGGGTAGAATTTGTACCACTTGATACGAATTTGTACCACGTGATACCGTTGTCCAATTGTACTCTCGGTCGTTCGGATATGTGATCGGGGTAAGCGGTGTACCTCGACAACAACCCCGAATTAAACCTAGGAATTCTGCCCCGTCTGTAATTGGCATCTTCACATTTAGATTCCTCTTTTGTTAACTCTAAAACTGTCATAGTCGAAACAGGCAATTATCATTTAAAATATCTTAAGAAAATACAGAAAATACGTACACCAACAATGATTAGCCATACCGAACCACTTTAACCCTTTAAAAACTAAATTTTGTTGAAAAAGTTGAAATTTTTTCTTATTGAATGCCCATTTTCTGGCCAAGAGAAGACTATTTTTTTAAGATTTCTCATTGGAATGACTGGCTCTGTCATCTAGCCAGTCATTCCAGTGGTAAATTTACAAGAATAGTCTTATCTCGGCCATCAAATGGAAATTCACCAAGACGATTGCAGTGGCCGGTTTTGGCTGGCTTCGTACTTAAGTGGTTAAAACGACGCTTATGAACGTGATGAACGTGCAACATGCTTATTTTAAATGATCCCGCTTCGTTAACCGGAAGTATGTACAAAAAACCGGGGCCGGCCTCAGATTCAAGGCAATGATACATTCAACGTATAATAAGTACCATTCTAGATGTGATCACACGCTATGGAAGGTTGAGATCTTCTGGTTTAGGGTTCGTGTATATTCTCTACCTGAAAATGGACACGTTTGTCAATATTTAATTAGCCTACTAGGCCATTCCGCGCAAAATAAGCGCTAAACCCCCACTGTGTAAGCGTACATCGTCTTATTTCCGGCTATTCATAAATAATATAGTGGCGAATAACACCGGAAACGGCGTGTACACGATCGACCTGATATAAAAATCTTATGCTGAATATTTTGAAACTAATTTGACTGGAAGTTGGTACTGTCTATGGCAAATTAGTTTTAATACATTCAACATCGTATTTTTACATCTCGTGTTGTGAGACGTTGTTGATTCCACATTATATATAAGGGAACGTGTTTCCGGTTCTTTAATGTTGAAATGGAAACGAATACATAACTTACGACAGCGCCTAGCGTGGTATTCTGCTGTAGCTGATTTTTACCGTAATTGTAACAGTAGCTGACTAAATTGGCTAGCCAGGTAGTGATTTATTTGCTCAGAGTGTCACACGGTACCTCGCCTGTGTACATATCACTAAGACCACGCGGTGTGGACATTATCCTAGTTATACACGTATTCGTGGCATTACGACATATTGTCGCATTTGCGAGATAAAATGAGAGAACTTGATGGTTTTGTAGAAATGAGCAGATGAATACAATACAGCTAAGTAATAACGTGCAATAACCTGTGTGTACTGTGGAATAGTGTGGGTTTAACACAATTTTGTAAAGAAAAAAAAAAAATGTAATGTCAATTTGCAGGCCAAGAGAAGAGTATTTTTTACCGAGTTACCGAGCCAGTCATTGCTGTAATAAAATTTCAAAAATGGTCTTCTCTTGGCCTGCATATGGACATTCCTCAAGACCACTACACAAGCCGGTTTGGACCGGCTTCGGCATGATAGGGTACTACTACTGCTACTACTACTACTGCTGCTGCTGCTGCTACTACTACTGCTGCTGCTGCCACTACTACTACTGCTGCTGCTGCTACTACTACTACTACTACTACTACTACTACTACTACTACTACTACTACTACTACTACTACTACTACTGCTGCTGCTGCTGCTACTACTACTGCTGCTGCTGCCACTACTACTACTGCTGCTGCTGCTACTACTACTACTACTACTACTACTGCTGCTGCTGCTGCTGCTACTACTACTACTACTACTGCTGCTGCTGCTGCTGCTGCTGCTGCTGCTGCTGCTGCTGCTGCTACTGCTGCTACTACTACTACTACTACTACTACTACTACTACTACTACTACTACTACTACTACTGCCGCTGCTACTACTACTACTACTACTACTACTACTACTACTACTACTACTACTACTACTACTACTGCCGCTGCTACTGCTGCTGCTGCTACTACTACTACTACTACTACTACTACTACTACTACTACTACTACTACTACTACTACTACCACCATATTTTGAAACTAAGTTGACTGAAAGCTGGTGCTGTATAAGGTAGCAAAGCTTTCAGCCAAATTTGTTTCAAAATATTCAACAGCTTACCTATATCATGAGTGCAAAAATAAGACACTGGAATTACAGTTTTAAATGTGTAAAATACGATCATTGTTCTTGATTTGGGGCCCCTCATTTTCCAGGGCCCCGGGGGCTGAGCAGTCTGGTTGCCAAACCTGGATTTTTCATCTGACACAAATTTGTTGGACTCCCAATGGTGTTTTGTGTTTTTTAAATCTTGAGGCCTTACTGATTAAGAATCTGCATGATGCCCCTCTGACACCCTTGAGGAATTTGAAAAATCCAAGATGGCTACCAAGATGGCCGCCAAAATAGACGATCAGCTATATCTTGCTTTCCCGAACAGCAAAAATAATAATTTTGTTGTCTAACAGTAGGTTTTCAGGGTCACCGAATCAGATTGTGTACAATAAAACCAGTTTGGGTGTTTACATAACTCTTAATTTAGAAATTGCCAAGATGACCACCAAAATATACGATCGGCTATATTTCAGTTCCTAGAACAGATAGAATAATGATTTTGGTGCCTAAATGCAGGTTTTCAGCGGAATCTGGGTCAGCCTATGCGTATTAAAAGTTATTTAGGTGCCCATAACATACACATGGAGAGAACTCTCAATTTTTAGAGGGTGAATTATAAGAGGAAAAGGTCGTTTAAAAGCTGTTCACTAGTATGACTGGCTTAATTGTCAAGGCCAGTCCATGATATCAATGGCACGGTTTTGTTTCTAAATATGTTTTCCTTATCACTAGATCGGTACTTTTAATTTAGCTTGACAGAGGAGTTAATTCGATTTAGGCATTATCCAACTTCTTAATCAGTAGGGTTTGACGGTTTAAGAACGAAAACCATTGGGAGTGCACCTAAGCTAAGATTTAACATTGCCATTATTTTCTATTTGAGATGATTTTAAAATACAGCTAATGCGTTTTCAAGTGTGGTATTTCTGATAAGCGGTTTAGTTCAGCCGGTCCATCTAAAATAACATCGACCATCCTGTCCATCATACAAGGCTGTGTTCAGAAACATATCCAACTTCAAGAACCATCTAATGAAAACTGCAATCGGACTATAGTGTCATCAAACTTCTGTCTCAATATACACTTTATCTTTACATATACAGAAACATTTGAAACGACAAGATAAAGGCGTAGAAAGTTCCTTAAGGGCACCATCACCTTCGAAACGGAAAAGGAGTTTTGATGTAGTACCTTTCAGTTTCTTGGAACATTACTTATTTCGTGGAGTCATGCGAGATAGATCCAGACCATAGAAATCCAAAGCTGTAGCGTAAATCTAAACTTGGTAGAACAACACACAGGGTTACCCTAGAAAACATTTAAAGCAGAAATTCTAGGTGGGTGTTCTTAGAGGATGAGTCTCCTCTAAGAACAAACACCTAGAATTACTGCTTTAAATGATCCAACAAAGTTTACATTGGAATACAGGGTGCGATCACTGATATGCATATTGCATTATGATGCAGAGTTATGGCTCAAACATCAATAGATACAGCAACACATAGTAAGAATGAAACTGAGCAAGGTGACTCTGAATTAAATTTTGCTTTGTTTACCATGGACTCTAATAGATCATACATTTGGACATCAGTAGAAGGTTATCTCTAGCGTGACAATGCAGGTGATAAACTGTGTCGTTTAAATCTAGTAAAGATGTTGGCAAAGTCATTTTGGTGTTGTACACCACTGGAGTAGCAAATATACTGTTGTTCCGAAACAGAGGATCGGATACAGTTAGAATGTTGAAGGAGGAAGATGATGCTATGTCGAGATCCGTTTAAAGTCGGGAAAATAATTATCAAACAGTCTAAAGAACTTTTAGCTGACAAGCAGGCTTATCAAACCAGGATAAATAAATGCACTGCATTGCAATCTGCAAGTTTAACCATGATGCCACCAATACGCAATATTTTCTATACTGCTGCCATTTTGAGAGACAATATTATAACTTCTGTTATCGCCAACAGAGCAACACACCTTCAAATATCTCAAATAACTCTTGGTGTATTTCTTAAGAGAATAGAACATAAGAGATGTTCATACTATGACGTGCTACGGGCTAAGGCCCATCACTCGATTAAAGAAGGCAGAAATGCAAGCTCGAGCCGCTGATGTCTACCAGTCAAACGGTATACCGGTCCTAAGAAACCAGAAATGCCAGACTCTCAGCCCAAAGTTTCAGTCTTATCGTTGAAGGTACTGGCACAGCAAAACATTTTCCAAAAGCATGCACCAAGGCGGTGTATACACCACTGACACCAATGGTGACTACAATAGTGGAAGCCAACAACAATGATGACTACAATGGTGGAAGCAAAAAGACTTACTGATGAAACAGTTATCCCGCACGATGGTAAACATAGTTTGCGTTTATCAAAAAATGCTCACTAATTTCATTCCACGACTAGGGGTTATGAATACGTGTATGAGCTTCGTGGGCTATATAAGAGTATTGATGGCAAAAGGGCTGGAAGAAGCTATGAAACATGCATTTATTGGTGTTGACTGTATGCTCACTGGGAAGTAGTTTCCACAGAACATAAGGGTTCTGCGGATGGGGATGGAGGAGCTCCTGTATAATGTGGTAACAGGAACTGAAAAAGGACAAGATATAATGGATTTGCCTCAGAAGAAAGCTGACCAAATTAGAGCTGCTAAGAGTTGGGTAGAATGTCTGATTGTTCCTATTCGTATCATCCTTTGGTATGTCGGAGCGATAAGAGAACGTGATTGGCTCTTGCACTTTGGATCAGTAAAGCATATGATACCGTATTTCTTTGCTAGAGGACATGTGAATTATGTCAGATATGGACTCTATTATCTCCTGTCGACGGAACGATTTCTCAATGGTGAACATGAATGTGATGTGTCATAAGCGTGGAATATGGAATGCCATGTGGTCGGATGTTTATCGATACAGCGTGCATGCGGTATGGACCTGGTCTGGGAGGAACTGTAGAAATAACACTAACGTTAAACGGTGTGTACTTAGTCTGCATGTGCATGTATTCGGTCGTCTCACCAAATATATTTTAGATATCAGAGATGCATCAGAAAGAGAAGAGATCACAGAACACAAAGAAGAAAAAACGTGCAAGATTGTGTTCAGACACAAAAGATAGAGAAATGATCCGCACAAGGTTTCAACTAATTATTGATCCTCTGAACACGTCTGAGCACCCTGATCGTATAATAACCAGTAACAGGTAGGATATCTCATGGATACAGTTAGCGTTGGCAATGCATTATCTATAGGCCAAAGACAAATGAATGAGTATCACGCTACATGGCCTGGAGGTTTTGATGGGTCATTGAGTAAGAAAGTTGTTACAATGATCATTACTAAACATGTGAAGGTAGGATCGGGTCGTGTTTATGACATTTAACTTGAACAATCCAGGTTGATGGGTATGATGCACTAACGTGACTCGGATATTGAGAGCATAGTTTACCACGAGGTTGCGCATATCCCTACTTCTATAATTGACGATGGCGGTGGCATGCGAGTAACAAAGACACAATCTACTTTGAAGAAGCTTGATGTTGCACAATTTGGACCAATGCCAAAACAACCTGATGCTATCATAATTGATTGATGTGCCATACTTTAAGTTAATATGCTGGCCTGTACAAGGAACAGTTTAAACATATGTGGATGGTCTCCTGAGCTACATTCTGGAGAAGCTTCGCCAGGCGAATGTGTATCTGGCATTTGATCGCTATTATGCCTGCATCAGCAAGTGTGGTACTAGATCATCTCAAGCTGGAAGGCAAGCTTACAGGGTTACAAGATCACCACTACCATCACATCAGGTTAACTGTCACTGCAAACAAGGTACAGCTTATAGGCATTTTTTATGATCAACCTATCATGAAAGTCAAGCGGTATCATACGCAGACAAATGGAGGTCGCAACTTAGTGGACTAAGAAGTTGCTAATCTTGTATTTTGGTGTCCTTCACAAATTTTCTAAAAAAGAAAACCCATCTATGACCACCAAATGAGCTTTCTTCCTTGGTGCCTGGTACAACTCAAACAAAGTTTAATGAACATAATCAGATTCTGTGCCCCTGAAAACATATATTTAGGCGTCGAATTCATCATTGTATCTGTTCTAGAATGTGAAATATAGCTAATCGTGTATGTTGGCAACCATCTTGGCCATTTATACATTACGAGTTAATGTCCATTGGTATATGTGACCACCAAAACTAATTTTATCGCGCATAATTTGACTCTGTGACCCTGAAAACCTACAGTTAGACACAAAAATCATTATTCTACCTCTTCAGGAAAGCAAGATATAGCTGATGATGTATTTTGGCGGCCATCTTGGCGGCCATCTTGGATTTTTCAAATTAGCTCTGATGAATAAATATTTGTATACATTTTGTGACTTTCTCCAGTGGGGATGTTACAATTACATAGCATTACATACCTAGGATCAGAGATGTATGGATCCAAGAACGACAGTTGTTCATAAAATGGCATCTTGTGAGTCTCTGATGCGGCAGATCTGCTTTTCTTTGTTTGCGGCATACGCTGATTCTGCATGCGCAGAGCAATTTGGAACCCTTGTTTCCCCAAAATGACGTCATTCTCTGGATTTCTCTAGCGCCGAGTTTCCCGCCACGCGTGCAAAATCGAGCACTGATCGATTTTTCTAGCTGGCCGCCCGTATGAAAATAGCAAGATAGTAAAACAACTATTTCGATTTTAGGCAGCTGCCGCGCGGCAAATCGTGTGGTATGGAAAAGCTGCCTTTTTTTGGTCGCGACTGACCGGTGACACGAGTTCAGTGAATCGTAATTGCATATGACCGGTTATTCACTCACTTGCTGACGCAGACGATCAGCTGCATACATAGCCTTCAAAAATGGCTAAAATTATGTTTTTGCTAATTTGAAGTGAAATTGAACGGACACAAATTTACATATTTTTATCAGAAGTAAAATTCTATTGGCTGACACTTTATTCGACTACGTAATATGTTTAGTAACAAAAACATTAGGTCCTATTTTGCCGACTATACACCCGGTGTGAAAATTTTGAACTCTGAAATGCCGCTTTTGAGCGGGTCATGAGCGATTTAGCAACTATATACTAAATCTATGGTCATAACCAGTCAATAGCCATAATTACCCTCGATCCGTAAGGGGAGGATGGTATTACGATCGCATCGGATCAAATTCTGGATCTGAGGATATCTCAAAATCTACTGGTCCGATTTGGCTCAAATTTTAACATATGAAAGTGTATCACCCTACAATACGATTTCACACATTTGGGCGTGACCCCGATCCCAAAAAATCCAGCAATGTTTTACAATGTGACAAAACTGTAGGGCGAGGGTTTGCAAACTCACATTGCGCTTATAAGTCTATGGTATCACTACATGAGCTGCAAGAAACGGTGGAATTCTAAGGTACGGAGTGGCTATTTCATGTACTAGGCCTATTAGTGGAAAACAGAATATTTATATTGTTTTTCACAATCTTTTATTTAGCATTTCAACCTTGAACTATCAGTCACCATATGTAGTGTCACAATAATAGTGCTACTTCAAGTTGTTGAATATTTTGAAACTGAATTGACTGGAAGCTGGTGTTGCCACAGACAACAGCAGGTTTTAGTCAGAGTAGTTTGAAACTGTTCAATGCAATGCACCTTTCCAGTTTTAGCTATGCCCCGCCCATCTCTAGCTAAGCTCCACTCACACATCGCTCGTGTTGGGATCGATCGATCCCTGGACTCCCGGACCATAAATTTTCATAAAACTAAGCAGGTAATCTGTTGAATATTTTGAAACTAATTTGACTCGGTGTTATTGCTGCGTGTTGTTGCTGCCTATGACAGCATGAGCGGCCAGTCAAATTAGTTTCAAAATGTTCAACAGCGTCTTTATTAAATAGTAAAGGCAAAAGCTGTCCGTTACAAATTATGCGCTCGTGATGTACTTGTCTATGTCATTCATGACGTAATTGTTTATGACGTCATCCTACATGTTTCGCCGTTGATTATGACGTCATGTGGTGGATGGATATACTGAAAAAGTCCATATTTCTTACGCTTTTAGAGAAAGTATACTTTCCATAAAGGCGTAATCGAAACGGGGAAAATGATCATCTGCTAGTATGTGTGATTACTGCATTCTGCGGCTGTAGTAATAGAAACATCATACAACTGCCATCAACCCTTCTTCCCTTTTTCTCGCTGTGTCTTCTCCTCAGCCGAAATCCTTAGCTCCCTCAGATACATTCCTGACTTGAGTGTACCAAGTCTTGCTTTCTTGAGGTCATCTTGTAGCACGCTTAACAGATTTATGCAATGACGTCCTCTCCTGGTTTTGTATTTGCTGGCTCCGAGTAGGGCGAATTTCAAGGCTCTCTGTGCTGGTGTCACTTCTGGTATCCTTAGCACATGGCCAATCATTGCCCATTTTTACTGGGCGACTTTTACAGACAGCGGCGACATATTACACATCTTGTATAGTGCATCATTGGAAATTATGTTCTCTGGCCATCCGTGTTCAGTGATGATGCGCAGGTGTTTGTGATATGGGTGAATTCTGTTTTGGATTCATTCATAGAGAAATTCTAAATTTTTAGTTTGCTTGCCGCTATTGGGAGAAGTTAGTCAAGGGGTTTCTTTTCCTCGTCTATGAAGTCCACATCCTCGGCATATTCCATATCTAGCGGCATACCCAGTATTGACACCGGGGGTGGGTTTGGTCTTGTGGAACTTTCCCGCACGGATTTCAATGCAGCAGCAAGGTAACAGGTTCCTGATATGGCATTTATACATTAGGTAGAGATCGTTCATCTAAAGGCGTGTGATGACTGGCTTATGGTCAGAATTGAGGTATGTGCCTTCATAGGAAGGAGGATACTGAGCTAGGAGTTTTGCTGATGCCTTGCATAGTATGAAGTCTATTTGGTTGAAGACAGCTGTTGTAGCCTTAGAACCTTTTGGGGCTTCGCGATCAGCAATGTATCCGATCCATACTTGAACTAAGGAATGCCACCAGTGCATCTCCATTGCTGCTGCGTGTGCCCTCTCCCTACGATCCCATGCATAAACCCCGGACCTTTGCCCGCGATTCCGAGTTTACCCAGCTTGGAGTCGAAATCTCCACACATGAACAGTTGCCATGCAGCTTGGACTGTAGTGGCGGAGCTCAGTTCTGCATAGAAGGAATTTAATATTGCTGGATTATCTTTGGCTTTTTTCGGTAGTCGGGCCATATGTGTTGACAATGCGACACTTATTGGTGGTATGTTTTTGCGTAGGTATAGCCAGGTCGATGAATGTAACGCGATCACTGACATATCCAAAACTAATGGCATGGTCCAAGACCTTAAGCCTTGTTCCGATTACGAAGCCTAAGCCCCGGTATGTGGCCTTTTTGCTCCATGAGTACTAGCTTATGGCCTGTCAGTAGTTGATGCTCTGAGTGTTTAGCTACTTTAGTCTCTTGAATGCATGTAATATCGGTGTTATAGTGTTCACAGTCTGCACCAAAGGTTTGCAATTTTTATGTTGCATTCAGACCACGTACATTCCACGTAGCTATGGTAAGCTCCTGGGAGCGAGCGAGCGAGCGAGGGAGGGAGGGTGGGTGGGTGGGTGGGTGGGTGGGTGGGTGGGAGGGATGGAGGGAGGGAGGGAGAGAGAGATGTGGGGAGAAAGATGATGTAAACAGATTAGAAAAGAATAGGAAAGAAAAGAGCAGCTCCTTCAAACACTTTCATTGTCGGATAGCAGTTAGCCATTAATATAACAGATTAAACAATGCGAATAAATGAATTAACAGAACATATTCATGGTTATTCCATACCGTCGGCATTTAACTCCATTTACTCACCCCAACCCTTCCTCTCAACTCCCACCATGTTTTCACCAAGTCTTCTCTTCTCGTTTCTTACACGAAACAAAACGAAAGAGAAACGAGAAATGAGACCCAGTCACCTCCGACCCCGCCCACCCGCACATTCAAAATGGCTCAGCTCCTGTGTATTTGGGTAAATCTGAACACTTAACCTCCTCATAACTTGGAACGAAAACTTTGAGGAGATTAACGGTTTAGCGAGCCTTTATTGCATCCCCATCATCCCCTCTCCTGTCACCGTCGTCGTCGTCGTCGTCGTCGTCGTCGTCGTCGTCGTCGTCGTCGTCTGCGGCATCGCATTATCGTGGATGACCCGAAAGCAATAGGAGAGTAACACATTAATTGTGAGTACGGGAGGAACTATATACAGAGTAACGACATCGGAAGTAAAGCATTAAAGTATATAGCATATCTATGCAGTCATTTCTATCATAAACATTTAACCGTAACGACAGCGGAAGCAAAAATTAAAAGTATATAGTATATCTATACAGTCATTTGTATCATAACCATGTAACCATGACAATAAAAATACGGACTATTCCTACATCATATCAAACGTTGGGAACATATATGAGGTTAAAATATGCCAGTAGCTTGAATATAATTTTGAACTTGTTTGAGGATGCATTCATTTTCCTGGACGGATAGAGATGTATTTCCTTTGCATAGCAAGTCACTCGAATATACCGATGCAGTTGTTGTGATAAGTGCTGTCTTTGTATTGTGTAGTAAGGACATTTTAAAGGCTGACGTCACTATCAAATAGGCCCCACGTCATGAATGGCATATCTAAGTCTGTCATAAACGTTTAATTTCCGTCAAGTTGTACGAATTGCATGTCTTTACTATTTAATAAACCTTCTGTTGAATATCTAGAAACTAATTTGACTGGGCGTGCACCAAGTCAAATTAGTTTCAAAATATTCAACAGCTTACCTGTATAGTTTTATGGAAATTGAGATTCTGGGAGCTCAACGTTCGATCTATCCCAACAGGAGGAAGCATGGGCGGAGCTTAGCTAGGAATGGGCGGGCATAGCTAAAACCTGCCGGATACCGTTAGTGCGTCATCTGTATGCGTGGCAGCGTGTGCGTCATCTGTATGCGTGGCAGCGTGTGCGTCATCTGTATGCGTGACAGCTTGTGCGTCATCTGTATGCGTGTCAACTTACAAGTGCGTCATCTGTATTCGTGTCAGTTTGTACGAAATCTGTTTCATATGGGGCATCTCTTGTGTCAAATCGTGCGCGCGCGTATATTTTGGGCGTTATGCTATTCCATGTATCCGTTTGGGTACAGGTATTTCACCCCCACCCCCCACCCCCACCCCCACCCCGCGCCCCATCACCTAATTTAAACGTCACGATGAGCACTGAGCCTGTTGCAAAATCCGTTGATGTTAATCTTTCTGTTCCTATGATTTCTTTAAAAATCTGACGTTTTATCTTATCCTAGGCTAAATAGCATTACAATAGTTGAAATTTAAATATAATGTATATTGCAATTCAGTTGATATGGCGTATTAAATAAATATTCTTAGATCTAGAACTAGATGTTGGGATCGATCGATCTCTGAACTCCCTGACTAAAAATTTCCCGAAAACTATACAGGTAGGCTGTTGAATATCTTGAAACTGATTTGTCTGGGTGCTGGTGAGCGCCCATTCAAATTAGTTTCAAAATATTCAACAGCTCGTGTTTCTTAAATAGCAAAAACATACAATTCGTACGTGTCAGAGTATAACAGCGTTAAAGACGGGCTTAATCGAATCATTCATGATTATGACGTCAGCATACACGTCTGGTAGTCGTTTATGACGTCATATCATTGAGGGAGGAAATGATTCATGAATTAACTGAGCGTTTTATATGTCCTATGCAACCTGTCTGCCAAGCCAATGTCAGCCTGGTCTAACTAATTGCTAAATCAACCTTTTCACGTGAGATGCCGTGTGTTTACCTGTACAAGATATCCTTAATGCCATATATCCGTACGTGCATGCGTGGTGTATGTGTAGTGTTACTGTATGCTTAGCCAGTGCATGTTTGTACGCGAGCACTCCGCTAGCTGACTAAAGCAAAATGTCAAAGATTACGTTCATCGTGAGCGCTCTCGAATATGAAAAGTTGGTCGAAAATGTGTGTAAAAGTTCTTGCCTATTTGATGCCAATAGCCCGGATCAGAAGGAGTCTAACACCTAGCGACACGTCCTACCCAACATGACCAAAATAAGGAAATAATAAATAGTTGCCTTCTTTTAGTTATGCGTTTTCATAGTATCTAACCGAATATTCGCTACATCATAAACAATTCGTGTGTTTCTATTTAGCAAGGGTTAATTAATTAATAAAGAAATACGGTCAAACCACGAGCATAAGTCACCTTTCCAGAGTACCCACCCATCATATGACGTCATAATGAACTGCGTGATGTGTACAATGACGTCATGAATGACGTCGATACGTACGTCACATACGCATATTTGAAGACGGTCTATGCGTTGTTGTACAAACTGTTTGCTTTTCCTGTTTTAATAAATATTCTGTTGAATATTTTGTAACTAATTTGACTGGGTGCTGTTGCTGCCTATGGTATGTATAGTTTTCAGGAAACTGATAGGTAGGGTATTTGGGGATCGATCAATCCCAACACGGCGAGGTGTGGGTGGAGCTTAGCTAGTGATGGGTGGGGCATAGCTAAAAATGGAAAGGTCCATTCACATCTATCTAAATTAGCATTGTAATATGCATTGTAATATGCATTGTAATATGCACAGAGAGATGCCAATCTAGCTAGTTTTCACGCCTCCAATCCATTAGCCGCGATAATATATCGATCTATCGTCATTGCATATATTGAATCTTACTAAGTACCCCGGTGTGCAACTTGATGATACAGATTGTTGAGTTTGGCCGTGCGCGTAGAGAACTGACAAACCTTTTATCACCTGACGCGCACTAGAAGAATCAATGATCTTGGAATACTCGTGATAGGCCCTATTGACTCTCTTCGTGGATGATTACATGTATGTGTACTTGATGCATCATTATTAGACAATGTCTGAGTAATTTTGAAATAGTTACCCTGTGTCCTTGTCACCGTAATAGAGGACTCCAGTCTATCAGTCAAGTATATGACATCATTATAAATTACGTCATAGGTAAGCTGACGTCACAATAAAATACGCCATGAATGTCAGAAACGCTTAATAGTCCGTCAAATTTTACGGATTATATGTCTTTACTATTTAATAGTGTTCGATATTCGCATAAAATCGGTATTCGAATATTCGTATAATTATATGAATGAATATTCGAATTATTTGAATATTTCAGATGAGAGTAAAATAGAAACGAAATATCGTGGGTCGCGTGTAAATCATGGAATGTTTTGTTGGAAAAAAACTACGATTGAGACATTTACACCATAGAGCCCAACATTTGCTTGATATCTGCCAAGTTTTCAGTCATTCGCTTTAAATCTCATTGAGAAAATGCACAATTATAATGTTATCATACAGCTTTGGTAAAGGAAAACAGAATTCTGGAGAACTATTGGAGGTGTCCAATACAAACATTATACGTCATCAAGAAGCTTTGACAATTTGGAGTTTAGCATGGTTATAGTCGATCGGGCGAAACCAAATTTTGGCGGACATTTTTAAAAGAGACATCTTTTGTTTCAACTTATCCCTATAAGGGTGTACACCTATGTCTTGGCTCCGACATATGATATACGGTATCTTCTAATAATGTGTGATTAAGGGGGGTGGGGTGGGCGTGATCATTTCTGCTAAAATCGAAGCTTCTAACATTGATGACATAAAGGTTTATCTTGACACTAAGAACTGACATTGACATTTTACACAACTCTACCTGCTCCTCTGGGATAAAAAACCCTGGGCGTAGTCGCGCTTCGAACGTTTTCCTTAAAGGGACGACCTTGGCTGGCATGGGGTTGGGGGTGGGTTGGTGTTAACTGCTAATATGCCCATTGGACTGTTCAGGCCATCAGCCATTTGTTTCAGACAAAAAACAACCAAAATCATAAGCTTTGACCTTAAGGGTAACCTTGAACTTTTACCCTTGGCTTCAGGATCAGCAGATATCGTCGGGAGCCATTGGTACCGTCCAACAAACGTAGTTGTGATTCTGTAAACACTTCACACCTAGTCGCGGTTGAAATATCAACAATGCAAATATCTGTACATGTCATGGGGATCGCGAAAACAATTTGATACAATTTAAAATTAGCACCAAATCAAGTCTATGCGGGCCCTAGAACTTGAATCAGTTTTACATTGATATGACCAACATCCGGGCAGCCATACGAAGAGTTGATGATAAGTATGTACCAGGTAACGTTGTTACAGCATTGCCTCGAGGAAAAGTGGTACACTACTGGACAAGTTCTACCTCAGATGCTATATAGAGGAAATATCGATGTGGTACACTACTGGACAAGTTCTACCTCAGATGCTATATAGAGGAAATATCGATGTGGTACACTACTGGACAAGTTCTACCTCAGATGCTTTATAGAGGAAATATCGATGTGGTACACTACTGGACAAGTTCTACCTCAGATGCTATATAGAGGAAATATCGATGTTGGTAGAGATATGCAGAGACTAGAAACACAGAGAAATATCGCGAGTACACCAAGCAAAGAAATAAAGTGAGGGCGATGAGGAAAAAGATACAGTACTATATGGAAAGGCGAATATATAGGGTGGCAACGACAAACTCAAAGAGTAAGCTCAAGACAACGAAGGCAGTAGCTGATCTGGTGGTATGGGGCACAGATGAAATAGAAGTGATGATAGAATCAGATAGGGAGAAGTCCCAAGTGTTACGGTTTTTTCTCTATAGCTTGTTTACCAGAGACGACCATCATAAATCCCAGATGCGTCTACAAGTAATGTGAAGAGCTCACTGAATGGGATTATTATAGCAGGTGAGATAGGAAAGAGGAGGCTGGCAAAGTTACAAGATTGACAAATCACCAGGGCCGGATGGCATCCACCCGAGAATACTGACAGAGCTGTGTGACGTAATAAGCAAGCCATTAACGACATTATTAAACACTGCACCTAACACAGGTGATATACACATGGCTGACTGCAAAATGGCCAACATACACGTAAATTTCAAGAATGGCAATCAGAGGTCTGCAAGCAATTATAGACTAGTCAGTTTGACATGCATATTATGTAACGTGCTGAAGACAATAATCATAGATTGCATCATCGAACATATGATGTGGAACCAGCTAATTAGTGATAAGCAGTTTGGTTTTGTCTGAGACAGATTGACGACATTGTAGTTGCTGAGGGCGCTAGGTTCATCGACACAGTCGTTATATGAGGGCGTTAAACTTTATGAACACATTACACACTGTACCACTTAAGCGTCTCCAGGAGAAAATAAACTGATATGGCATAACTTGGAATGTGGCTAAATGGATTGAAGCATTCCTGTCAAATTGAAAGCAAAGCGTCATTGTAAATAATAATTCAGCATCAGAATGGGCCAACGTTCTAATTAGTATCCCTCGGGGCAGCGCCCTGGGACAAGTCATTTTCGTTCTGCACATAAATAGTCTTCACAAGCCACTAACGTCTGAAGCATATATGCATTAACTGTTATACGGAGGACACAAGGATTTATCGGCGGATGAACAGTGACAGGGGTTGGCAGGCGCTCCAACAGACATGGTTAGGCTCCAATACTTGTCAGATAAATGGTTGCTGATGTACCACATGGTAAGTCCATGGTCATGACAGTCGGAAGAAAAGCTGATACTGAGCGGCAGGACTTCATGAGAGGGGAAGGAATTGCATAATCGCATCAGATACTGGCTACAATCAGCAAAGAAAGATACCTTGGTGTCACAATAGATAGGAGACTGTCCTTTGGTGCACATATAGATGAGATAGTCAACAAGGCAGCGTAACTGATGGCGATGATTCGGCAATCCTTCATGCACATAGACATGGATATCGTTAAGTGGTTATATAAGGCGCTCATCCGACTACATCCAGAGTATGGAGAAAAGGATGTCGTGTCCATTAAAAATGTGCAAAGAAGATCCACAAAACTGGTACCAGCAGTGAAGGACCTTAGTTACGGAGAGGAATATTAAGATCCCAGCACTCACATAGACGTTACATTTAAAATGCTGAGCGGGATATGACAATGATCGCCACCCTCACATATCAATCATAGATAATACGACAACAGGAGGCGACCATCTGAAAACACATTTGAGGAAAGCGTCTGGCAGTCTCGGGTGAACTGGTTTCTGCATCCGTGTTGAGGTATGGAATAGTCTTCCAGAAAAAGTGGTGAGTGTCCCGACAACAAAGTCATTCGAAGAAAGACTCGGCAGTTACTGACCACAGCCGGAGATGACATTCCAGATTGACGCAGCGCTCAAGATCTTTGCACCGAGACACACATCAGCAGAAATCTGTCCATTATTGCCAATCGACTGAACTATCGCCATCACATACACATGGTCAACTGTCGGTCTGTGTGCCGGTTTGTCTGTCTGTGCATCATCCACAACTGTGATACTTTTCGTAATTTTTTGGCGCATTTAAGATCTAATTTAGGCAACATACAACGTTCACATATCGACATGATATTTGTCAGTCGATGAACACCTAATACAGGAATAAGGGGAATTTAAAACTGAGCATTAATATAATTGAGATGAATAGAAACCGTAATAACATGGTAGAATGTGCTATAGCGCACTGGCGTTATAAACGTTAACATTTTAAACATTCAATTCTCAGAATCTCAAATTCAAAATAACTATACTGGTAAGCTGTTGTTGGCATTTAAAAAATAATTGCTACCATAGATAGTAACATCTCCCAGTAAAATTAGTTCTAAAATAGTCACGAGAACCTAATTTTGTTTAAAAACGTAAATAGGTTTTTAAATTGGGTGTTTTGGGTTGAAAGTGGTATGATTTGGGTACCCAGCTGCGCACACTTTAATTAGCATTAAGGGACATAATTATATTAGGATTGTCTCATTTCCTTGTTTCCTGCCGATTCTTAACTATTACCGAGCTAATGTGAAGATTTAAAAGTTTTAAATGAAATGAAAGGATGAACTGGTGTGCATTTTTCAACAAATTTTGCGGCAGATGTTGCTGTCATAGACAGCAATGTCGTCCACCAGATTTGTTGAAAAATGCGCACTAGTTTCATTGCTATTGACAAAAGTAAAAGATAGAATATTGACACCAGGGTGGTAAGAGTTACAGATGGTCCCCCCACCCCCCAATAATTACGATAACGTCAAACAGTTACTTGCTATATGCTCAGTAAAAGCGAGGCTGCTGGTCCTGTCATAAAAGATGTTGCTAACAACGGTTGCTGCCTCAACAACAGCGTATATAACAAAATCGTTTCAAAAGTAATTTGAAATTCGGAGTTTGAAATGCGTGTGTTTTATGGAGTTAATCCTGGCATGCCCAATACAGCGCAAGCGCACACACGCATCTATCTATGCTCCGCCCATATCTAGCTAAGCTCCACCCACTAGTTTACTGGCGTTAGTATCGATTTATATTTTTTGGACTCTGAATTCCGAGAACAACGGCTCCTAATCAAAGCAATTTGAACAACAGAAATTCATCAACAGACACATACCGTACACTTGCCACAGATTCGTGATTCATTCTTCGACATCGTGATGGACTTACGTCATTTTGATTGTGACGTCAGCTAACACGTGACGTATTTGATTATTACATCAGACACTTGGGTGACATATCGGACCCCTCTATTAGACGGGTCCTACTTCATGTTCAATTCCCCGGAGATGACAAGAAATAGAGGGAGTCATCTCTAACTGAGCTCCGCCCATATCTAGCTAAGCTCCGCCCACACATTGCCCGTGTTGGGATCGATCGAACCGTGAATTCCCAGAATCCTAATATCAAGGTAACTATACAGGCAACCTGTTGAATATTTTGAAACCAATTTGACTGGGTGCTGCTGCTGCTGCTGCTGCTGCTGCTGCTGCGGCTTATGACAACAACAGCGCCCTGTTAAACTAGTTTCGAACCATTCAACCGAAATTTGTATTAAATAGATATGCATACAATTTTGTACACGGACTATTCAACGTTCATAATGGACCTAGATACGTCGTTCAATACTTGAGTGACAGATCGTATCTATCCATGTATGTAGTTTTATAATCTATGCCACTCTCACTCAGATACGGTTAGCCTACAATGGATTCGGGGGATTGTAAACGATCATCGTGGGCATTAAAGGGATATTCCACTGGGGGATTTTATGCATCTGACGTAAAGTACTAATTTTCCGCATTAATTTGAGACCAAGAGCACAATTTTATGCCAACAAATAAAAAAGATATCCTCAATTTAAATTGCTAAAGTAACCAGTAGATAGAGGCGCCATTTTGGACAAGCAGCTGACGTCACCGACACACCTACTCTGTCCGCCCGATCGAGGATAGCCGTAACCAGGGGAGGTAAATCTTGCATCTCGTGCATATTTAGCGTACTGGCTAAACAACTGACACTTTGCCACAGTGTTTGGAGGAAATTAAAGTGCAATTAGTGTCCCGATGATCGCGCCAGTCATTGTAGTGCTAAATTGTCAAAAATTGTTTTCCTATGGGCAATTTCTATTTTTTTAAAACATTGAAGGGTTATGCCAGGAGCGTGTTTGCGATCAACCAGCTACAACAAATTCTTGAAAAATATGTTAGTTGAATAAATGTTGAATGTAATTTCTCTGAAAGCTATTGCAACTTCTGCTTCCAGTCAAATTCCAGTTTCAAAATATTCAACAGGCAGTAATTATGGGTCAACATTTAAAAATTTGGGATCAATTAGTTAACCCTTTCAAGGACAGAAAAGCAGAAAGCTTAAAATTTACCCTGCATAGGCCTATTGTGTGAAACTAATTAGTTTGGAAGCTACTGCAACACAATTCCAGGAACATTTAATTCAGAATATTCAACACTCAGCGTAGTTGTTTTAAAATTGGGAGTAAACGTTGTAAATGATTAATAACGCTGGATTTCAATAGTGTGAAAGCACTAAACTACTAATTATGTCTAGCGTACACTTGTCATTATTTACTAGCTATCACCTACTATCGTCTATGAAGTAAGCCGCTAAGCGGTTGCCTATAATTGACCGACCGGGCAATCAGCGACATCGTTTCATTTTGGTTTGCAGATCCCGTTTTACAATTGATGCAAGCAAATACGACGTTAATTGTCGAGTTTGATTCTGTTATATTAAAATTAAGTACCGCGCCTTTTGTTTTGAAATGCATGACACCATTATTTTAAAATTATACAAACTATATGCTCTAAACTTGTGTCTTCCAAATTTAAATGTGGAAGATATCCATCCAGTGCCGATGCTATGAGGCCATCTTTCAGTTAGCCCCTTTTCATACGGATGCTTCTGTGGATCGGTATCTGAAAATGTGAATTTCCGTACCCTTTCCATGATCGTTTCTATTACTGCAAGCCCATGCTTGACATGCGGACATGATGCGATTTAACCATTTCACGCCAGCACTGGCCTCTGCAATCGTCAAGTTGAGGACGCAGGTCAAAAGAAGGCTATTTTGGGAATTTACAACTGAAACGACTGTCTCAGTAACCGAACCAGCCATTCCAATGGTCAATTTTCAAAAATAGTCTTCGCTTGGCCTGCAAATGGCCATTCAATAAGGAAATATTCTGATTTTCCTGACAGAATTTGGTCATTGAAGGGTTAATTAATATTCGGCCGTCATAACGCGAAGTAAACAGGTAAATCTAAAAGCGCTGGCGATATTTTGCTGGTGTGTCGTTGACGTCATAATCTCGCGGTTTCTCGCTCTCGTTGCGAGAAAATGGATGCGCCCAGGAGTCACGTTTTCGAGCGTTTTGGGCATATTCATTTTATTATTTCTCGGCAATGGAACAGTGTATTTTATATTTTTTTGCGGCAACTAGTTCGGATTATAGTATATTTATAGTTGACTTATTCCCGATTTTCACTGGAATTTCCCTTTAAGTCGTGCTCCATTGTAAAATTTATCGACACTAAAACAACACGAATTCCGGAGAATTAAAACCGTCGCTTTCCCGGCCTTTTTACTTGTCCCTTGACGTTCTTAAAGCGATGCTAATCTCATTTCAAATGTTATACTGCACCGATAGATTATAGTTTATAGAGTCCAGATCATTCATATCCTGTCACATTCCCGTTTCTGTATCACAATTATCTGCTTTGTAATATTACGTAAATGTTGAACAGTGATCGTCGCCATTTTGTCTCCTCAAGTGATAGCGTGTGATGTCATGTAAGTGCCAATGCATTTCATTCTTTATTATGTAATATTCATCTCGGTTAATGTTTTGAAACTAATTTGACTGGAAGTTGTTGCTGCCTATGGCAGCAACAACTTCCAGTCAAATTGGTTTCAAAATATTCAACCGCGTATCGCCATGATTGCTTTTATACCACACTACCAAACTATAGCTGGCACCCCTATGACTGAGCTATATCCGGCGGCAGGCACGCTAGGATTTTTCTGATTGGTTGAAAAGTAAATCATGACAGCCATCACAGGCTGTAGAAATGTATCAACATTTAGCTACTCAAGCCTAAATATCTTTCTTTAGCGGCGTGATGAAAAGCTTAACATTACCTGCATAGTTTATGACTGGCATATTAGATCACCTGAATAGCTATCAAGAGTTCAGATTAGTTATCCTTTAAACCCCAAAATTATCTCATTAACATTAATTTGAAATTGACGTGTTGAATATTTAGAAATTACTTTGACTAAATGGTGTTTCAACACGCACGCACGTACGCACGCACCCACGCACGCACACGCCCATACACGCACACACGCGCATTTACGCACGTACGACGCACGCACGCACGCACTCACACACTCACGCACGCACGCACGCACGTAAGCATAAACGCACGCACGCACATACGCTCACACATGTACGTATGCATGCTTGTACTTACGCACGCGCCCATGCGCAAACAATTCAGTAAAGTGAGAACCCAGTGGGTTAAATGTATAGCGAGGTTGAACGGTTAACTAACTCTAGGTGTGGAATGTTAGATGGCTGTGCAGACATATCGTCCTATTGCACGGTCTCGCCATCCCGCTCTGCTCCCGTATCGAGTATCGTGCTTGCAGGCTATGATATATCTGCGATAAGTTAACGAAACGTCCTAAATATAAATGAACACAGCCAATAAAATTGCTTGATAAGAAATAAATGATGACGTGATTGGCTACCCTCCCGCCCGCCAGCGTAATATTACTTCACATAGGAAGTCAAAGGTCTGCAATCACGGCTACAAACAGCGGAGCGATGTGAGCGTGCGTATGTTAGTAAGATGGTGCAGACAAGGATGCAAAGACTGGCGTATGCAATACTTTGAATATAGATTAGCTCAGACTTCAGTACTCTCCTTTGAATAATACGCCTTCTTATCTAATGTTCCTTTCCAGGTGTAGCTATGACCCGCCCATCCTTAGTTAAAGCATTGCTAATCTCATCTCAAATGTTGTATTGTAATGATACCGTATGGTTAATAGATTCCATATCGTCCAGATCCAGTCACATTCCCTTATCTGCGTCACAATTATCTGCTTTGTAATATCACGTATATTTTGAACAATAGTCGTTGACATTTTGTCTACTGAAGCGATAGCGCCTGATGTCATGTAAGTGCCAATGCATTAAGTTCTTTATTATATAAAAATCATCTTGTTGAATATTTTGAAACTAATTTGACTGGAAGTTGTTGCTGCCTATGGCAGCAACAACTTCTTGTCAAATTAGTTTCAAAATATTCATCAGCTTACCTGTATGGTTGCTTTTATATCACATTATCAAACTGTTTGTGGCACCGCTATGACTCAGCGTATAGACCGAGGTATATATGCGCTAGTTTTTTTCTGATTGGTTGAAAAGTAAAACATGACAGCCATCATAGGGTGTAGAAATGTATCAACATTTAGCTAATAATATAATATATTCTATGTATAGTTTATGAGTGGCGTGTTAGATCACTTGAATAACTATTATGATACGAAGTTAGTTCTCCTTTAAGCTCTACCCACGCTTCGCCAGTGTGGGGATCGATCGATCCCCGAACGCCCTGACTATCAATTTCTAGAAAACTATACAGGTAAGCTGTTGAATATTCTGAAACTAATTTGACTGGGTGCTGCTGCTGCATATGGTAGCAACAGCGCCCAGTCAAATTAGTTTCAAAATATTCAACATAATATTTATTAGATAGCAGACACAACTCGTACAACGTATCGGACTATTAAGCGTTTAAGACGGACTAAATCGAGACCTTCATGCTGTAATTGATTATGACGTCATCCTACACGTCACGTAGTTGATTTCGATGTTACATGATGATGGATAAACTGGAAAGAAAGAGAATCACGAGTATACTCCTGATGTTTAATTAATATATGATCTCGTTCTATAACTACAGGATTAATTAAACGAAAAGGCCTGCCCGCATAAGGCAGGCAGCTAGGCTGTCATGTCTAACATTTGGCGTGGTAACTGTGACGACTATATAGCGATTTAATACCCGTGAATAAACGACCACATGTGGGGCGATGAGGCAGGGCAATATCTCCATTGTAAGTATCATCTCCTCGTAAGAAAGTAAAATCCGTGAATTTCTTTTTTTTACATCAGGAGTATACTTACCATCGAGCATACTCTTGAGATACTCAGAATTCAAAGGAGAATTCGGTGGGTAGGGAGGAGTGGTCATTCAAAGGAACGCCAGTCTCCCAAATCAAGAGCACTGACAAGCACCGGATTCACGTACGAAAAGACCAACTCGATCTCTCTCGCACAATGGGCCGGGAAATCTCACTGACCATAAGGCCAGCCTTCCATGTAAGCTTTTCTGCGCGCTTTTCTGCTAGCAGAAAAGTTGATCTAGTGCATTTAGATAGAACCATTTCCACTTGAGCGTTTCAGCGCGCTGAAGCTATCACGCCAATAAACCCGTCGCTCAGTGAGCGACTTTTCTGCCCACTTTTGCAGTATTGACTTTGAACGCCATGCAAATATAATAATGATGCCATGCAACAGTCATTTTCTTTTGTATTATTTGCGCAAGAGACAAAGAACTCGCATTCGTATGACGCAGTTAATGCAGTTGACAAACCAAAAAAGAGAGCTCAGATTTTGGGTGCGGATATTATTCTACCAGATCTATTAACTGCTCCTGTTTTTGAAGAGCCTCAGCTTAAGGACCTGGCCTTTGCACGTTTGCGACACGACACATGTAGTGTGTAGGAAAGCAAAAATTGATAGAAAATATATGCAGAACTAGAGCCTGCCTACGCTAGGAAAACAGCTAGATTCACTGGTAAACTCGCCCGCATGGAAACACAAAAACCCGCGAGCAGAAAAGCGTACGAGAACACGAGCAGAAAAGATCACATGGAAAGCAGGCCTAAGTACCGCTTGACGTGTAAGCTTTTCTGTGCGCTGTTCTGCTAGCAGAAAAGTCGATCTAGTGCATTTAGATAGAACCATTTCCACGAGAGTTTCAGCATGCTGAAACTCTCGTGCCGAAAAACCCGTCGCTCAGTGAGCGACTTTTCTGCCCACTTTTCTGCGAGCAGAAAAGTCCGTCTAGTTCATTTTGTATAGATTCATTTCCATGGGAGAGTCTCCGTGCAGCGGGTACAAGCGCGTGTTGTGCATGTTGATATTGTGCGCATGCGTGTTGCCTTATAAGCAGATTATTTTTCAATATTGACTTTGAACGCCATGCAAATATAATAATGATGCCATGCAACAGCCTTTTTTGTATTATTTGCTCAAGAGACAAAGAACTCGCATTCGTATGATGCAGTTAATGCAGTTGACAAGCCAAAAAAGAGAGCACAGATTTTGGGTGCATGAAATTTTGCGGAAAAGGCAAGAGCATGGGGCATATTATCACCTAGTACACGAAATGGAGCTGGACAAGGATAAATATCATGAATATTTCCTAGGCTTTGTAGAACCAGCAATACAGAAGAAGATGCTGATCAGAGAGCCTATTGATGCAAAGCAACGGCTTGTCATTTATATCAGTACGAATAATGGAAGGACAAGATAATTATCATCGATATCCAACTCACTGGCAATATGCTTCCACGTGTTTTTTTATTAACAGCTTATTACTATGAGCCTTTGAGGTAGCATCATAGAGGTGCGGATATTGTTCTACCAGATCAATTAACTGCTCATGTTTTTGAAAGCTCAGCTTCAGGACCTGGCCTTTGCACGTTTGCGACATGACACATGACATGACGACATGACACATGTAGCGTGTAGGAAAGCAAAAACTGATCAAAGATATGCAGAATTAGATCCTGAAATTCGCTTGCCTACTCTAGGTAAACAGCCGGATTCGCTGGTAAACTCGCCTACATGGAAATAGGCAAATCCGTGAGCAGAAAAACATGCGAGAACACGCGGGCAGAAAAGCTCACATGGAAAGCGGGCCTAAGTCTCTATGAACGTGTGCTAACAAAACCCCACGAGATAAAGAATATGAGATATTCTATGTCTTGGCAAAAAAGACCACAATAACCAATGGTCGTATCCCGATAGGATTACGTTATGAGCCAAATTAGTTTAAAAAAAATAAAAATGCACTATTTACAAATCACCGGAGTGAAGAAAGTGCAAGAGAGTTCATTGCATGATTAATGTCACGAAGATAGTAGTCAGTAAAGCTTGACGCACAGTGTCACTGAGTTACCGCAATAATATCCTCAATGGAAACTCCTTTGAAAAGTGATGTTGAGGATAATACACCATGGACACTGTGGGCCGTGGCCCTGTCCACCTGCTTTCCTGTTACCATCTTATGGCACATCTGCATTGTCTCCAGCGGAAAATGGTATCCCTAGATGCTCTGCCATGAAAAGCTATGTGGCATAACCAGAGAGATCAGGCGTCCGTGCGGACACCAAGTCTTAGAATCCGGATCAAATCTAGCGAGGCTGGGTAAAAAAATTGCTTTACCAGGGTAATTGCGAGACTGATTTTTGGCCAAGAATTTACTTCTTGTTAGAAGACGCAGACCACCACATGTGACCACAAAGCGGTCTGGTTCGGCTGAGAGAGCATGCATTTCGCTTCTCCTCCTAGCTGAAGCTGCTGCCACCAGAAAGTCTTTAATCCCAAGTGTTTCATGGCGATTGAAGAGAGGTTCAAAAGGAGCCTCTGAAAGAACATGGAGAACCAGAGACAAACTCCAAGCTGGAATAATTGGTGGTTCTCTCGGTCGATCATTACCCATGTCCTTAATCATGATAGATAATTTGGATACTTCTTCACTTCCCCTTGAAGCCAAACAAGGAATTACAGTCCATAAGGATGACATGTAGCCAGCAATTGAATTAGGCCGAAGGCTGTGTGTGAATAAAGTTACAAAAAAGTCTGCTACTTCTTGAATAGGTGTGCTTCCAGGGGACTTTTAAATCTACCATGCCACCATTCTGAAAATCTATTGATTTTATAATTATGTTCTCTGGAAGTTGACCCACTTCTGGCAGCCATAAGATTGTCAGGCTGCTCAGAAAAAGCCATCCTTAACTGCTGACTCCCGCACGTAATCCATGCAGTCAATTGGAACAGTGTTGGATTGTTGTACACGGCCCTGCCATGGGAGATAATGTCTAGAATTGTTGGAAGAGGAACAGGATTACAGACCAGAATGCCCAGCATGTCCGTGTTCCAAGATCGGCTTGGCCAATTAGGGGCGATCAAAAGCACTTTACACTCTTACTGCCTGATCTTTGAGAGAACTCTCGGGATCAGGATCTAGGATGGTATTCGTATGCATACATTCTCTCTCAACCGACAGCTAGTGCATCTATTGCGTATGTCCTTGGACCTGGAATCGGAGATACATAAGTTGTCATCTTCGCATTCTGCATCATTACGAATGGTTGAACAGACGATCTGCCACGCATTGTTTTAGTTGCCATTTGGTTGGTAAAATTGACATCCTGTGGCTCAAAGAGTCGGCTAGAAGATTTAACTTGCCCGGAATATGTGCAACCTTTAGAGATATCCTCTTCTCCATGCACCAGCACAGTAGAATCCATGTCATAATACACAGATATTGCGATTACCACCACAATAGAATCCATGTCATAATACACAGATTTTGCGATTACCAGCACAGTAGAATCCATGTCATCATACACAGATATTGCGATTACCAGCGCAGTAGAATCCATGTCATCATGCACAGATAGTGCGATTACCAGCACTGTAGAATCCATGTCATAATACACAGATAGTGCGATTACCAGCACAGTAGAATCCATGTCATAATACACAGATATTGCGATTACCAGCACAGTAGAATCCATGTCATAATACACAGATAGTGCGATTATCAGCACAGTAGAATCCATGTCATCATACACAGATTGGGCGATTACCAGCACAGTAGAATCCATGTCATCATACACAGATTGGGCGATTACCAGCACAGTAGAATCCATGTCATCGTGTACAGATTGGGCGACTTCGTTCCGCCCTGGCGATTTATATATGACATTACCGTCGAATTGTCTGAGGTTATTAGAACAGACATGCCCTGGACACTATTGATGCAGTGTTTCATGGCTAAGATAACTATCCACAACTCTGGGGCATTAACAAGTTCCTGTGAATTCTCCAAATTCCGGACACCTGAAATCTTGTTTTCTCCCAGGTAGGCTCCCCGCCCTTCCATTGAGGCATCTGTGAACATTATCACCTGGGAGTGGGGAGATGCAACAACACCCACGCAAGCAAATTCTCCCTGCTCAACCACCATTGCAGGTGGTGAATGAGAGGGTCAATCAACATAATTTTCGAGAACAGGGAACCTGTCTTCTGGGACCATTGTATCGTGAGAAACAACTGGAATCTGTATACTTAAACATTGAGACGCCACAACTCGACGACGATACGATTTTACATTATCTGTTTCACGTCGCCGCAGTTTGCTTCTGAGACCGATGGGGGTGTGGGGGCGGGGTGGGTGGGTGGGGTGCGGTGTGGGAAGGGCCGGCGATGTGATAGGAAAATGACATATTTGGCTAATCTCGCTCATCGCCTGTTTTCAAACCTGCTAGAGCGCTCTACTGACCAATCACTATTGATAATTAAACCGCATGCCAAGTACCATGTGTCATTGCAAGCAAATATTTTAAAATAGCAGGCGGATGATTGAGTGAAAAGGAAGAGGCAATAATTCTTGCTTCTATGACTTGTCTATCTGACACAGATAATATAAATAAATATAACTAGTACCATATACGCCATTTAAATGCTGTATTAAGTAAATAAGATGCTCTTTATATTGATGTAGTCATGTATTAATCGAAAAATACATATGTGATGTCACAAAAAAACATTATATTCTAAGTTAAAATATGTAGAAAACTTAACACAATTTCCCGTCAAAGTATTAGGCTATCACACTATTCATATTTGCGAAATCTGGGAACGTTCTCTGGATCCTCATCGCATCAGTTATAGATACTTTTTAAGTGCATTTTAATTCTCTGTCAATCTAGAAAATGACACTTCTGAACATGTTCCAGAACGTACAAAACTATCTGAACCAAGACGAAGCAGAATTGTAAATAGAAAACTGTTCAAGCGAATACGTAAACAACACATGTTATTTATTGTAAAAAAGCCGACCTAGAAACCGCAAGTGGAAAGTCGCGTTCTGAGTGACGTCATCACTTAACAAGCCAATACAAGTGGGGTGAGCAAATATAAACATGCTTTGTAACTCATCGGGTATGGGTTATCGCTTTCTATCGGATGGTCGTCGTGTCGCATCAGCACAAGTCTTTGTGATGTTTTTCTGTATGTTGGTGTGATCAATGTTGCTAGCCTAAAGCCACTTTTCGGATTGTACTAGTATGGGTACATGTGTAATATTCTATGAAAGAGTGTCTTTTCATTGGTTAAATGTATATATGATTACTGTATTCTGCGGCTGTAGTAGTGGAAATATCCTACAGCTGCAATCAGTCCTTCTTCGCTTTTTCCCATCATGTCTTGTGCTCAGCCAAAATCCTTCGCTTCCTCAAGTCCATTCTGGACTTGAGTGTACCTACCTGCTTTCTTGAGGTCACCTCGTAGCACGCTTAGCAGATTTAGGCAATGAATTCCTCTCCTGGCTCTGTGTTCGTTGGCTCCGAGTAGGAAGAATTCTAGGCTCTCTGTGTTGGTGTCCCTTCTGGCCTCCTTAGCAAATGGCCAAACATGGACCATCTTTGATGGGCGACTTTTACAGACAGCGGCGATGTATTACACATCTTGTATAGTGCATCGTTGGAAATTATACTGTCTGGCCATCAGTGTCGCAGGCGTCGAGTTTGTCTGGAGGTGCCTTTGGAGCTACCCAGATGTTAGTTATACAGCATCAAGGATACGCAGGTTGCATTGTATAAACGTAGTCTTTTTGTCAAGGGCATCTTTGATCTCCGAATCCATAGCTCCCAGAAGGACTAGAAAGCTATGTTCCCCATGATGCAGCGTGCAACAATGTCAGCAGTAGGGCCTACTGCAAAGCAATAAGCCCAGGATTCAACTTTTCTTCCATGGTTTGCCACCACGGAGTGGATTATCATTTTCTTTAGTTTCGTGTTTTGTAGATAGGTATATGTGGGTGAACTCTGTTTTCGATTCATTCATAAAGAGATTCTCAATTTTTCGTTTGCTTGCAGCTATTGGGAGAAGGGTTTCTTTTCCTCGTCTATAGAGTCCACATCGTTGGCATATTCCATCTCTGGCGGCATTCCCAGTATTGATACCGGCGGGGGGGGCGGCGGATGGTTGGTATTGTCGTATTTTCCTGCACGGATTTCAATGCAGCAGCCAGGTGAAAGGCGCAGGGGGTAGACCATATCCCTGTGGGAAACCGATTGATGTCTCAGACTCTTCAGACTTCACTAACTTGACTCATGCTCGCAGATTGGTGTCTGCATGCAGTAGTCTCACTAGTCGTAGCTCATCTTCATTGCAACTGGCCTGGCGTAGTAGATCTAGGCTCTTAGAGTGCTTAATTGTGTCGAAGGCTCGTGTCGAAATCCCAGTGTTTGGACATGACTACCGACACAAGCATGCGTTGAGCCCATACAATGTCTATGCAGCTGCGTCTACATTTGAAGCCACTTTGACATGGTCCGGTGAAGTCATCGATCTTGTCTCGGATGCGCCATAGAGTAACATTTGATAGGATTTTTCGTATGCTGTTAAGGAGCACAATGGGTTGCAGATTGGTTGGGGGCCAGGTGGCTTCTTGGGCTTGGCTAGTGCGATAAGGGTGACTTGGCCTGCAGCGTCGATGGGAAGGTGGTGCATAAAAGCTGACTTGATTAGGTGTGTGATTGGTCTTGAAATAATGTCACTTGCATATTTGAATAGTTCTTTGCTCATGCCATCAGGTCCAGATGCACGTACATTTTACGGGGCTTTAAGTGCCTTCTCAACTTCTGCTGTATTAAGGGGTGTTAGTAAAGGCGTGTGGCATCCTGAGAATGGGTGACAGGGCTCATCTTCGTAGTCAGTGAACTGTTCCTTGAACCATTCTCGAATTGGCTCGTCTTTTCCCTGGTCAGTCCCGATAAAGTGTCCTTCAGAGTGGTGGTGTGTGGTCAGTAGCTCTCAGGGCTCAGGCTGCCCGAAACATCTGTGGCAGTCATCCGAGGCAGTCATCTCATCTGCTAGGGAGTCTGCTTTTTGGATAGCAAAATCTTTTAAGCATTCGCTAATGTGGCACAGGATGTTATTGTGTTCCTGGCATAGTTTGGTGCTATCTTCACTTTGGCCACTTTGATAGATGCGCAGTTGTAACGATGTCTGTTCTGCTGACAGCTTTACTACGAGAGGGTCGTCAGTATACCTAGTTCTGTTGTTTTCTAGAACACCTATGGTGCTAGTAGCTGATGATTCCATAGATTTCAGTATTTTGGTTAGGGCATCGTTTGGATCGGAGCTGATGTCGATGTTAGCTATCTGTCCCCGAGAGCATTTTTGCATGACATTTGGGTGTCAGTGTCGCTGATGAGCTTGGGTAAGTTGTAGGTGAACCTACCATCTGGCCTGGTATGACGTTTATACATTGGGGAGAGCTGGTTCATATGGAGGCGTATAATGACTGGCTTATGTTCAGAATTGATGTCTGTGCCTCCATAGGAACGAGCATCCCGAAGTTGTCTTGCTGTCTTGCATAGTATGAAATTATTTGGTTGAAGACAGCTGCTGTAGCCTTCGAACCTTTTGGGGCTTTGCGATCAGCAATGTGCCCAGTCCATGTTGTCCAATGACGTCATGGGTGTTTGAAAGCCGTATTTATGGCAAATAGGCCATTGGAACTAAGGAATGCCACCAGGGCATCTCTATTGCTGTTACGTGTGCCCTCTCCATATGATCCCATGCATAAGTCCTGAACATTTGTCCGCAATGTCGAGTTTACCCAGCTTGGAGTTAATATCTCCACACACGAACAGTTGCCATCTAGCTGGGATAGTAATTGCGGAGCCCAGTTCTGCATTGAAAGAATTTAATATTGCTGGATTCTCTTTGGCTCTTTCGCTAGTTGGCCCATATTGCGTTGACTATGCGACACTTAGTGGTTAAATGCAATGCGATCACTGATGTATCCAAAACTAATGACATGGTTCAATACCCTTGGTCCGATTACGAAACTAGCTTATCGCCTGTCTGAAGTTGCTGCTCTGATTGTTTAGCTACTTTAGTCTCTTGAATGCATGTAATATCGATTTTATAGTGTTCACAGGCTGCACAGTCCGACCACGGAAATTACATGCAGCTATGGTAATCTGCTGAAAAGATTGCATCATCTGAGGATGTCGAGCACAGTTTCTTGTTAGAAGGTTAGACATAGTCAGAGTTACCTCTGTATGCGGATGTCAGCCTGCAATCCTTGATGACTTAGTTACCGAACAAAGTTGGTACTTACAGAGGAGACAGGCTTGGAGGTGTCATCTTTCTCCCCCTGGTTAAATGAAGTGTAAGGAATGTTTTCATTGGTTAGCCAAAGGAGCAGCGAACCTGCTGTACACATCCACGCATACCTCCTCAAGGCCAGGTGGCTGGGACGAAGTTACCGCAAGTAGTGTACTTTCTTTGCACTAAATAGGGCACCAATGATCTATATGCCAGCAGCTTTTATATTGGAGCAATTATAGAATATACGAATAAATCACATTTCCGTGTTAGTGCATCATTGGGAAATGTGTTTACGTCTTTTTCGTACAAAATTGTCCGAATTTTACGAATCTGAAAACAGTTTCAGAATTGGCTCAGTATCAACAGAGTTATTTAAGATTGAAGATTCTTCAATCAGTGATTGTCAGGCAAAACATTCGCAGGTCTGAGTCTAAAAACCTCAAGTTATTCTCGTGACAACGGTAAGATATTCGCGTGGACCATTTGTTTAGCCACCAGTTAAACAAGAAATTTAAGAAGTATATAATCAGTGTTTCCAGCTGACCTTTGTGGGGAACACCTATTCTTGTCCAGTTCTGGTCATTCAGAAAGTTAGAAGACGTCCACGGCAGGTGACGCGTCGTGTGCCTGATAATAACTAGTTACAATTTCATACATTCGTGCATCAAATTGACCAATTAGGCTTTCTTTGTTACCAGACTTGGCCATCCTTAGTGGAAGCTATATTCTCCACTGTCTCTCTGTCAGATGACTTCCTCGAACGGATTTTTATATGTCGCTGTATCAGTAAAGTTGTGCAGTGCTGTCAACACCGATGATTGTATGACTTAACATCTTCATTCGCTTCTGGTTTTGTGTTGCAATCTCAAAACCAGTGAGGAAATAACTTTCTCATGCTAATCCAGTCCATTATCATGGGAAGGAGCACCCACCCCGCCCCTGCTTATTGCTTTTCTGTACTCTGCATATAGTGTTCCGGGACAATCACTGATATTATTACAGAAGTGCCAGTTTCATTATCACAGGACTTGTATTATATCTGGAAGTCATTTACTATAGTGGACTCTCGACACAGAAACCTGCGTCTGCATGTTCTGTCAGAATACTAGCAGAGCACAGTGAATTGATCTCGCTTCCTCTAGCAGTGTATTCGTTCCTGCCGCAAATAGTGTATGCCGTTTTGTCCTACATTAGTTATCCAGTTATGCTTTGGATTTCCATATCCATAAACGGATCCGGGAAAAACTGAGTTAGAATTCTTTCATCAACCCTTCCAATTAGTGCCTTTATAAAATTGTCCACACATCGATTCCGAGGCTTCCCAGTGACGTGTTTTCCTGGATTTTCTTTGAGTTTTAATGCCTGTCTTCTTCACCAGAATGTTTGCAGTATTTCAAATCCACCCATTGCAAATGTTATCTGAGCTGGATTTCTCGCGGACTTTCTTCGTTCTGTTGATATCAGAAGTGGACTCCACCTGAACCACACACCTCCCACCAACAAGCACGATGATGTAGTTGAAGTCTATACAGAACAATACTTATGGGCACGGTGTCAATATAAATTTACCACCACCGTGGCATTATACCATGTCAACAGTACGTTTTTAACTTTCAATAATTAAGCCATAATATTAAGTACCTAGGGGATTTTTTTGCATACTGTTAGCTAAGCCATCCCTAATCGTCAATAGTATTTTTAGTAACCCCCATGCACTATTAGGGAGTTTAATACTCACAGAGACTCACACTCACAGAGACTCACACTCACAGAGACTCACACTCACAGAGACTCACACTCACAGAGACTCACACTCACAGAGACTCACACTCACAGAGACTCACACTCACAGACTCACACTCACAGAGACTCACACTCACAGAGACTCACACTCACAGAGACTCACACTCACAGAGACTCACACTCACAGAGACTCACACTCACAGAGACTCACACTCACAGAGACTCACACTCACAGAGACTCACACTCACAGAGACTCACACTCACAGAGACTCACACTCACAGAGACTCACACTCACAGAGACTCACACTCACAGAGACTCACACTCACAGAGACTCACACTCACAGAGACTCACACTCACAGAGACTCACACTCACAGAGACTCACACTCACAGAGACTCACACTCACAGAGACTCACACTCACAGAGACTCACACTCACAGAGACTCACACTCACAGAGACTCACACTCACAGAGACTCACACTCACAGAGACTCACACTCACAGAGACTCACACTCACAGAGACTCACACTCACAGAGACTCACACTCACAGAGACTCACACTCACAGATCCTCTTCTAATTGTAGGTTTCAACATGAGTTCTCTTTTGTCACGTCCAGGTTTTCAATTTGGCTATGCACACTTGGATGTGCGTAGCATAATTTCTGAGGTTGAAAGACCCAGAACCTATCTAGTCGACCTTCGAACCTTTTGACAGTATGAGCACATTCAACCGAGTCTGCTAGCTGGTTCCATATATCAACCATTCTTATGCTGAATGATTACTTTCGGATGTCCAGCCTTGGTCTTGTTTTGTACATCTTGTATTTATGACCGCGGGTTATTGACTCCTCTCTCAGTGGCATGCAATTAGAGATAACTTTATTGTATTTTTCAGTTACGATTTTGTATAGCTCAATCATGTCTCCTCTTGATCGTCGATATTCTAGTGATGGCAATTCTAGTCTTCATAGCCGATCTTCGTAGCTGAGCGTAATTAGTCCTTGAATGAATTTGGTTGCACGTCGTTGAACATTTTCAATTGCTTGTATGTGTTTTCTGTAATGTTGTCACCAGATCTGGTTAGTGTATTCAAGATGGGGTCTCACCAAACCCGGGTATAGTAATTTGAACGTTTTACAGCCCAGGAATTCCATGGTCCGCCTTACAAGCCACATCACTGACTTGGCTTTGTTTACTTTCTATGAAATATGGTCATCGGATTTCAGCTTGCTATCAATTGATACCCCGCAATGTATTTTTCCATATTGACACATTCTATAGCAGGCTTTCCTTCACTTAGTCTGCGTTGTTTGCAGTTAATATCTGATGTTCCGATTCTCATGATTTTACACTTATCTGGGTGAAACCTTAATTGCCAATCTTGAGGCCACTGATACATGTTATACAGACCATTCTGAAGGATCGTGTCGTTTTATACACGTACTATTTTAAGTTTGATAGTATGTTGCGGAACATGTTTCATGCTCGTACTAGTAAACGTTTATTATTGTTTGCATTCGTGTTTGAGCTATTCGCTGTCACCTTTGCACATTTTCCTCCTGTCTTCCCACCACTGATGTAGAGCTGTCCATTAGTGGCGAACTAGAATGGCCCTTCTCTCTTGTGAAGAGTTACATATTCAAACCTCACTGCTGTGTAGAGCTCCATTGAATTCCTCGCAAATTTGTTGTTTTGTTCAACAGCCAAAGTTCCTCGGTTGATAAACGGAAGACCAATTGACACACATTCATGATAAAATGACAATTGGACCAAATCTTGACCGACAGGACTCGGATGAGTGGGATCGATAAAGATGTTACCACCTTTTCAGTAGCAATTTAGTTAGGGAAACCTAGTTTATTTCTTTTTTTTGACGTAAGCGACACATCTGACTTGCCATGGTGACCACAGGATTTTAGTATATGAATTTGTCAATCCAACATGGTTTGGGAGTGGTTATTTAACTTATACTAAGTTGCTGTCATATAAAGAGATTATTGTATGCTATAGTAACTCGTTAGCAACCGTTATAAATCCCTCCTCTCCATCTTGCTAATTGCATTTTGGCCCAACAAGATCACTCATGTGTGGATCATCTGTATCCGTATGAAGTCATATGGATTTGTGCGGAACCGACCATCTCTGCAGGTTTTATCTCTCCATGTCATGTGCACCACATATCTGTCACTTCTCGAACAAACTGTTTGGAATGCATTCAAAGCAGATTATCTACGAATCAAAGCGATCATGTTAGTCAAGTTTCTGGATAATTGGACATTTCTCGGTGCTCATGTATTTCAGGGAAGATGTTTTACTCATGGATACTAGTCACCTGGATGTGTATTTTAACAAACCGTTAACTGCACAAGCTACCCATATGTATGTAAATAGAAACAGCGTACCCGTATATGCATGTGCATCGCTATCCATACAAATGCGAGTGTACCTTAATGTATTGCTTTACGGATATGTGCAAAGTGTTATGATGCTGTGGGATGGGAGATTAGATGCGAGGGGTTAACTTTATTCTGAGAGATATTTGGAGGACTGGAAATGGACGCTCAGAACAGTGTTAGATGTGTAGGAGCTAGACGACCGTCTCTAAACAGAGGATTGATAATGAAAATAAGACATAAACTATACCCGCTCAATGATTTTAAAGAGAAACATTTGACGGCCTGACTCTTTCGGTAAGCACGTTTACTGGAGAACCAGCCACACTGATAATCGGATGGCCACGTCGCCCAAAGATATGTTATGCCATGTAACGGTACATGATGTGTAAATAGCCTATCACCATTGAATAACAAAATACAATTTATTTGACCTTAACGTACGTAAGACACAGTGGCCAAATTAACAGTGTATGAACATATTAACCTATAGGCCACGGTGCAATATAGAACTACGGTTAACGGTAATTCCAAGGTTCCCCGGAATGATCCGAATTCCTGACATGTTTGGATCTTTATTTTTATGAGAGTCCTTTTAGGCTTTGTAAGCAATGGGGATTGTAGAACTTGAGGCACCAGTATTTCGTCTGAAATTCGCAAACTGTCTAGACATATTTAAGATTGTTTTAAGTTCTTACCAATATGAATGTTTCCTATTTAAAGCAATTCCTCACTCGAAGAAATTGCAGTGGCACAAATGTTTACATAAAAATAGCGGATAATAACAAATATGGGTGACCGGTCCAGAATATATGATTACTGTATTCTGTGGCTGTAGCAGTAGTAGTAGTAGTAGTAGTAGTAGTAGTAGTAGTAGTAGTAGTAGTAGTAGTCGTAGTAGTAGTAGTAGTAGTAGTAGTAGTAGTAGTAGTAGTAGTAGTAGTAGTAGTAGTAGTAGTAGTAGTAGTAGTAGTAGAAATATCCTACAGCTGCAATCAGTCCTTCTTCGCTTTTGCCCACTGTGTCTTGTCCTCAACCAAGATCGTTAGCTTCCACAGGTCCATTCTTGATTTGACTGTACTGAGACCTGCTTTTTTTAGGTCACCTCGTAGAACGCTTAACAGATTTAGGCAATGACGTTCTCTCCAGGTGTTGTATTTGTTAGCTACCAGTGGGACGAATTTCAAGTCTCTCTGAGCCGGTGTGTCCCATGACATCCTTAGCGCATGGCCAAACATGGACCATCTTTGCTGGGCGAGATTTACGGACAGCCGCTATGTATTCCACATCTTGTATAATGCATCATTGAAAATTACGCTGTCTGGCCACCCGTGTCCGGTGATTGTGCATAGGTGTTTGCGGTGGCAGGCATAAAGTTTGTCTAGAACTGCCTTTGGAGCTACCCAGCTGTTACAATTATATCGCATCAAGGATACCCAGGTTGTATTGTATAAACGAAATCTTTTTGTCAAGGGAATCGTTGATGTAGGAATCCATAGCCTCAAGAAGGACTGGAAATCCATCTTCCCCACGAAGCAGCGTGCAGCAATGTCAGCAGTACCACAAGACAACGAGCCCAGGATTTAACTTTTCCTCCATGGTTCGCCGCTACAAAGTATATCACCATTTTCTTTAGTTTCATGCTCTGTTGATAGGCATATGTGGGCGAACTCTGTTCTGGATTAATTCATAAAGAGATTCTCAATTTTGAGTTTGCTTGCAGCTATTGGGAGAAGTTCCTTAAGGGCTTTCTTTCCTCGTCTATGAAGTCCACGTCGTCGGCATATTCCGTCTCTAGCGGCATACCCAGTATGGAAAATGGGAGGTTGGTCTCATGGAATTTTACCGCACAGATTTTAATGCAGCAGTAAGGTAGTAGGTGAAAGGCACAGACCATAGGCAACCTCCCTGGGGAGCCGATTGATGTCTCAAAATCTGCAGACTTCACTTACTTTACTCGTATTCTCAGTTTGGTGTTTGCAAGCAGTAGTCTCAGTAGTCGTAAGTCATCGTCATTACAACTGGCCTGCCATAGTACATCTAGGATTCTTGAGCGTGTAATTGTGTCGAAGGCTTGTGACATGTTAATGGCCATTTTGTAGAAATCCCAGTACTTGGGCATGACTAACTGACACACGCATGCGTCGAGCCTATGCAATTGCTGGGCGGCTGGGTCCACCTTTAAGCTCACGTTAACATGATCCATTGAAATCAATTTGTCTCGTATGCGGCATAGAGTAACTTTGGATAGGATTTTCGGTATGCTGTTGAGGAGCACAATGGGCCGCAGATTGGCTGGGGGCAAGGTGGCTTCTTGGGCTTGAGTAGTGGGATAAAGGTGCCTTAGACTACAGCATCGATGGGAAGGTGGGGCATAAAAGCTGAATTGATTATGCGTATGATCGGGTTTGAGATAATATCACTTGCGTATTTGTATAGTTCATTGTTCATGCCATCAGGTCCGGATGCACGTCCATTTTTCAGGGCTTTGAGTGCCTTCTCAACCTCTGCTGTTTTAATTGGTGTTAGTAATGGCCTGACGTCTCCTGAGAACGGGGTCACGGGCTCATCATCGTGGTCAGTGAACTGTTCCTTGAACATTCTCGAATTGCTTCAGTTTTGCCCTCGTCAGTCCCGATAACGTATCCTTCAGAGTTGTGCACGGTGATGCGGTGGTGTGTAGTCAGTAACTCTCAGTGCTGGCACTGTGACAATCAGTGGCAGTGATCTCATCTGCTAGGGAGTCTGCTTGTTGTATAGCAAGATCTTTTCGCTGATGTAACGCGGTCCGCTCTATTTATGTATATCTATCAGGGAATGTCGCTTTAAGTTCTCTCGTTTTAGCTAACTATACCGTTGCCGATTCTAGGAGGCTTTGATAAGCATGAGTGGTGAATATAGGGCCCTAGCGAATACACAGAATCGTCACGGACGCATGAAAACCATTTAGCAAATATTGTCGATCATCTTTATCGCACTTTTCTTCAAAACGAATCATAAATTCTGACCCAGCTACTGCAATCTGTAGCATGAGATTCCGTGTTTTATCATATCCATGAATATTTAACTAGATTTTGCGATAGGGATCGCGGGAATGCGGATTATGAATCGTTTCTCTATTTCCCGATGCTCGGCCGGATATGGTCAAGGGACGGTGTTAATACGCATAGTGTCGCTTAACTACACAGCCTCCAAAATTGACTGATCAATAATAAAAGCGGTTGGCTTCATTACATAGCGCCCTCGATGCGAACAAAAACAGTTTTCGTCAGTTAAATAACATCAGTAATAATTCTCATCCCAAGCCTCGTAATCCTCTAACATTTAAATTACGTTTCTCTGATCCTATTCAGGCGTATCAGTTGTGCTCCAAGGACCGATTGTGTTAATAATCAACATACCAGATGCAATTCGAATCCCATGATATATCGTCTCATCCTACGCACCATCGCAAATCAAAATGCCATTCCATATATTGAGCAACTAATGTAATTGAGGATTCAAGTTCATCCATCAATCATATGACGCCATAACGAACTACATGACGTGTATGATGCCGTCATAATCAATTACGTCATGAATGACGTAGCTAAGTTCATCACGAACGCAGAATAGAGTAAGCGTTCGTGAAGAATTTAGTTACGTCATTCGTGACGTATTTGATTATGACGCCAGCCTACATGTCATGGATAAACTGGAATCCTCCGTCGATGACGGACTAAATGTTGTTCTACGGATTGTATGTCTTTACCATTTAATAAACATGTTGTTGGCAGCAACATCACCCACTCAAATTAGTTTCAAAATATTTAACAGCTTACCTGTATAATTTTATGGAAATTGATGGTCAGGAAGTTCAGGGATCGATCGATCCCAGCACGGGCAAAGTGTGTGTGGAGCTTAGCTAGAGATGGGCGAGCATAGCTAAAACTGGAATTATCCGTTGATGAGGGACTAAGTGTGGTTGTAGGAATTGTATGTCTTTACCATTTAATAAACATGTTGCTGAATATTTTGACAGGCAGCAACAGCACCCAGTCAAATTAGTTTCAAATTACTCAACAGATTACCTGTATAATTTTCTGGAAATCGAGATTCAGAGAGTGCAGGGATAACTTCTTTATACTACTACTACTACTACTACTACTACTACTACTACTACTACTACTACTACTACTACTACTACTACTACTACTACTACTACTACTTCTACAAAAATTCGCCAGTCTTTCCATCATAAATAATATGATTCAAAATATATGCACAATAAAAATATATACTACCGTAATACAATAAACGCCATGCATACATTATTATGACCAGTTTCTGAATAGGCCCGGGTAATTGATTTTGTAGCATTACAGCGAACAATAGCAAGTATCGCCGCTGCAAATTAATCGTTGTCTTTACTTCACGAGAACGTTTCTGAAAATGTCCGTGATCGCTTGCGGCCTGGGTAAACAATAACAAACACCGCTGCTTAGCTATTTGAAAAAAATGATCCGTGTTTACATAAAGATACGGCTTCCAATATTACCCCGGATCGTTTGTAATTCAAACAATACCACGCTCTTAATATAATACTGGCCATTAAAAACAACACCCGAAACCATTGGAAGCAGCAGTTAGAAAAGGGCAGCAACCGCCTCCAATCACGGGATGCCCGTATTTAAGCGTTAATATATATATAATTTTTAATCATGGTGACACTTTAAAACCATTCTATGGCGAAACAGACCAAAACCCGGTCTCTTCAGTGGTATTGAGGAATGTTAATTTCAATTTGTAGGCCAAGAGAAGACCATTTTTGAAAACTTACCGGTTGAATGACTGCCTCGACAACCGAGCCAACCACTCTAGTGCTAAATTTCCAAAATATTCCTCTCTCGGCCCGCAAATGGGCACTCAATCAGCAAATAATTTGACATTCCTTAGCAAATCCTGCCATTAAAGGGTTAATAGTCAGATTTTCATTTTCAACTAATATTAATTTAAACTCCTCTGGTACTTCAATACAGGATTTGTGGTGTTCATAAATTAAAAATTATCGAGTTCATAGGTGATAATTCTACTAAGTTGGTTACACACCATGTATATTTAAACTTTTCAATCTTCCCTTTCTTCTTCAAACAAAAAAGTTCTCCTTGAAGAAAAATTAGCATACTGGCACGAAAAATTGCTTTCAATGAAACTAAGTTGTTCGTGTCATCATGGGCCAGTACCTTAGAACATCTATGTTTCCAAATAGTCCAGACCGCCATTATAGCAAGACAAATTAGGACATCTTGTAGGCATTTGTACATTTTTTAAATCTCTAAATAAAATAATATTAGGTGTCAATTTCACGTGACTGATCCCAAAATCCTTTAAAACTGTTTCTACGTGATTCCAGAACTCAAGAATTACTGAGCATTTAAGGAATAAGTGCTCGATTGTTTCCTCTTGCAATTCACAAAGAGGGAAACGATTACTGGTTGTGACGTGACATTTCTGTAATGTGAACTAAGTCTAACCCGCCATTTTGTTTTTTGTTCACACACACAGCATTTGATACGAGGTTAGTTTTATCTTTCCATAAATATGCAAGAATTAATTGACTAATTTCAGTTTCTACATATCTAGGCATCTGGACAACTGAGGCTGTATACCACATCCCAGACATTGCCAAATTATTAATGACAAAGGTTCTTCCAAAATTGACAAATGACGCCGCCTCCAGCCTGCTAAAATATGTTTCACTTTAGTAAGGCGATATGTCCAGTTTCATTGAGGGATCCATTTTCCTATTGATGTAAATTCCCAAGACTATAATATTGTTGTCTGACCAATTTATTCCCATGACGTCATCATTTCGGGAATTCCACTCACCAAGAAATAAACCAACGGATTTATCCTTATTTATTCTTAGGCCAGATGCTTTCTTAAATTCAACCAGTGCCCTTTCTAGGCGGCTAAAAACATAATTATCTCCTATGAATACCGTGGTATCAGCAGAATATTGTGAAACCTTCAAGGGTCTTACAATACCTGGTATGGCAATTCCTTTGAATGTTTTATCTTCACGTATGGTTGCCCCAAATGACTCCATGGCACAAATAACACGGGTGACAATGAACATCCTTGTCGAACGCTGCGCTTCAAAATTACAGGGTCAGTTAAATGATTATTGACCAAATATCGACTACTTATATTAGTATACAATATTTTAACCCATTTAACAAAATTTTCCCCTAAACCAATACAACGTAAAGACTTAAAAAGAAAATCCCACTCTAGACGATCAAATGCCTTTTCATTATCAAGACTAATGATTGCTGCTGGTATTTTGTCTTTCTCCACTAAATTAATTAAATCCCGTATAAGAAAGACATTTGTTAAAATGCTTCTGCCTCGAATACCACATGTCTGATCAGGGTCAATCACTTCCTCCAACACTCTGCTTAGTTTTAATGACAGAGCTCTGGAAATTATTTTATAATCCACACACAGCAGATATATTGGTCTGTAATTTCTCAAATCTTCCCTTTCACCTTTCTAATAAAGTATTCGAACGTATGCCTGAGACATGGAAGGTGGAAGGTTGCCAATTTCTAAAATTTCATGTACGACCTGTAGCAATGATGGCCCTAGTATACTCCAGAATGTGCAATAAGATTCTGCTGTAAGGCCATCACATCCAGGAGTTTTGCCTGTTTTCATACCATGTAAGGATTCAGTTAAATCTTTTAATGTTAAACATTGATCACGCATTACACGGCATGAATCAGGCAATGTTTTCTTGATGTTACCTAAAACATTTGCAGTTGGGCAGCATCACATCCTTCAGATGGATAGAGACATTGATAAAACTGATGAACAGCTCTTGTTATATCAGCTGTTGAATCACGATTCACACTATCATTTGATTTTATACGTCTAATAATTTGTCCTATGCCCCTATCCTTTTCCAAACTTCAGAAAAACTTTGTGGGGTTTTCACCCTCAGCTTGCATCTGAGCTCGTGAATGAATTTTGGCACCTTCAAAAATATACTTATCTAACTCATTTATTTTGTTCTTCGTTAGTATTAAAAGATCTCCATAGCCTTCCTCTCCGTTATTTACTTTATTCGAGGTTTGTAATAAAAGTTTATTCAAGGCTTTCCTGTGTCTCGTGCTAATTTACTAGCATACTGTCGTGAAATAGGAGCCAGACTATTTTTAACCTCCTCCCACCATTGAATTAAATTTTCATATGTGCCCCTTTTTCCAAGCCAGTATTGCCAAAAGTTTTGGGCACGCTGATAATATTTAAGATCATGAAGGAGTGAAATATTAAATTTCCAATATCCACTTCCTTGCTTATTCCAGTCAGCATTATCTAATGTAATACTCAGCGTGTTATGATCTGAAAATGATTCAGGTGCAGTTGTTGTCTAAGTTAGTTTGCCTTTAAAAGACTCCTGCAAATAAATCCTATCTAATCTTGAGGCAACGTGCCCATCAGGTGAACACCATGTGAACTGCTTTTTATCAGGCTTCAACAGCCGATAACTGTCGAATAAACATTCTCGATCGCAGAACTGGTTCAACTCAATGTGTAATGTGTCAGTATAAACAGCCGAAGATCGTCTATCTTTATTAAAATCTAAAATACGATTAAAATCACCACCGAGGACTAGATTTTCAGTCCCTTCATGTATACTAGTTGATAAACTCTTTAGAAAATCACGCCGAGGACCATGTGCGGTTGGCGCATAGATACACATAATATTTTCAGTCAGAAATAGTTATCGATATTTTAACCCAACGCCGAAGAACTCTTTAAACGAATTATAAACTTCTGGATTGTGTATTTTAGTTTCTTGAAGTAATACTATATCTGTGTGTTGCCGTTCAAGTTCTTGCAACAAAGACCTTTGCTTTAATTCTGTATTCAAACCCCTGCAATTTAAGGTGCTAATGATCATAATTAGTAGGGTAATATACAACGCCGCTACAATGGCAAATCCAATTGGATTTTGTTTTTTTACTGCCATTATTTCGGGGTTTTAGCCCATTTACCCAGCTTACTGTGAAAATCATGATTATTCAGCTGAACAATTTCCAAATGTCGGTACTTGGAAACATCAGAATCGCACCGTAGATGTCTATAGTGTACACCTTTTGCTGTTATATAGGGCACGAGCGTTTCACCATCATCTGAACGATACATGACCATTTCATTGGTCACATGTGAAGTGACAGAGTATTCTGACCCAGCCAATGACATATTGTCATCCTTAATATCCTCTTCCTCCACCTCACTCTCAGATCCAGAATCAATTTGGTGACGTTTAATTCCTCCAGCGCCATTATTAATAGGGGTGTCCTTCATTGGAATACCTCCACCTATTTTGCCTTTCTGAGGGCTGTGGTTAATGCTACTTATGACCGACATTTGACTTAAAGGAAGTGGAGGGAAATCTTCTTCCGTCAATTGTGACCTAAATTTATTTTGTCCACATTCCAAACTTTCTGACTGAGAAAACTCAATGTCACTAACGTTCTCAGCGTCAACTGGTTGAATTTCGCTAGTACCAACTGGAGTTAAACTAATCCCTTCTTCTAAAATTTCTATTTCATCATTAGGCTCAGTTCTTGCGACCGCTACACCCGCCGATGATGGTAAATGCACAGCAGCAACAACTGGAATTGATGCTGTAATCGGTGCTGAAATTTCCTTATCGCTTATCGGCATAGATGGTTGTTCAACTGGTCCACCACTTTGAAGTTGCTTTGATGCAGTGGAATTGTTCATCTTGTTAGGGCATCGCCATTTCAATGTTCAGTAGAACCGCATATAAGGCACTTGTTTTTCTGAGGACAGTCTCCTGCTAGATGGGTAGTACTTGAACAAATGCGGCATTCTTTAACTTGCCCCCTGTACCATAAGGGAAGGATGAAAATACCATCAATTGTCACTTTATTCGGTAACGGCTTATCCACTATCTCGAAATAAACTAGCCTAACTCCAGTCTCTAGCGTCCTATCAAATCGATAGGTCTCTCTCTCCACGTTCAGAATCTTCCCATACTGACCGAGCTCAGATGTTAGCCGCTCATTAGGGATCTCCAAAGGCGCTTTAATCTTCACTACCACTTTGTCGCTATCAATTTTCTCAACTCCACAAACCTCTCCCTTAACAGTCAAATCGTTTTCTAAAAGCTTCTCCTTTGCCTGTTCATTGGCCAAGGTGATATTCCAGATATTACGACTAATATTAATTAGTCCCTTTAACACCATAGGGGCCGAACTTAATGTTCGTTCATATTTTGATGACATTTCTAAGAAAAGCAGCGCGCCAGACCACCTTTAAAACTGGACGTTTGCATGTAGGTCACGGTAACACGGGTGAGCTGAGCAACGCGAGTGTGCCGCCTGTACAAACAGAGGCCGGGCGAATGCGTAAAACGACGGCCAGGAGTTCTCAAAGGCAACCAACATAAAATGCGCTTTCGCTAACCGACGTGAAACGAGGAGGACAAGCACAACTAAAGCCGGACAAAATACAGCTGTACAAGCAAGGCCGAAACAGCGGTGACAGCCAACAATGGCTAGCGCCTTGAAACACGCGAGCACCAAGTTTGTAAAACTTCGCCGCAAAATACGACCTTCAACATCAAAATTTCCCAAAATAAATACAACAAAATCAACGCATATACACTTATAAAGAACCAAGACAAAAATAAAGCATATAGGCGTAGTAGAATTCGTCTTCAATCGACGTTAATAGCAGAGCCAAATCAGTACGACTTAAATGACTACTACTACTACTACTACTACCACTACTACTACTCCAAGTAGACACTTTAGTGATCTTGGGCAATGTCCATTTGCCGACGGGGATTGGAGTATTTTTGAAAATTTACCGCTGCAATGACTGGCTCGGGAACCGAGACAGTCATTCCAATGGCATATTCTCGGGAATGACCTTGTCTGTGCCTGCAAATGTACATTAAATAAGTAAGCGCATATTTGGATTTTATTGGCCAAATTTAACCAGTGAAGCCATTATGGCTTTCTTCAAACAAAATGACAAATCTCAGGCAGTAAGATAAACCAAAATATTTTAAATTTTTGAATTTTTTCAATTATTGAAGATTCTGAGCCAGTGAGTTGATAATATTAACTACTACTACTACTAATACTACTACTACTACTACTACTACTACTACTACTACTACTACTACTACTACTACTACTACTACTACTGTCTGTTGGTGCTACTACTACTACTACTATTTTTTTTCTCTTTTTTTTGAAAATCCGACGCTGACGCAGTCGGATACACTTCCCGGAGGAACTCGTTTAAAAAGGCTTGCAAACCCCCATAAAAAATCGGTTGAAATAGCAGGCTTTATTAATAGAATAACAATACAAACCTAACATGTCAAAAACAGTGCAAGCTAAAATACTCTATTATCATATACCACAACCGTGGCATACCTACATAGAAAACATAATTAATAAAGAGCTGATAACATAACATAATTCAACAAAGACATTGCTATTTGCACACCATGTAGTAGTAGGCCCAAATGGCGAGCATAGCTAACCAACAAGTGGTAAAGCCACTCATCAATAATTAGCAGTAAGCTACTGCTAATCATTGATGCCATTGAGCCGATTCATGACCGGCAGGCTAAGTAGATCATATGTAGTTTAATGTAGCACACCATATAGTAGTAGGGCCAAATGACGAGTGCAGCTCGCCAACAAGTGGCGAGGTGACTCGTCAATAAGTAACAAAAAGTCACTCATTGATGCCAGTTAGCCGATTATTAAATACCCAACGGACGTAGTAGCCTTTATATAATATAATGCACAGAGCAAACGTATACAATCTATGACTACTTAGATGGCGTTCTGGGTTCACATTCTAAATTTACTTCATTGTAAGTTTTTGCAAATTACCCTGGAACAAATACACCTACAGTAAATATTTACAACAGGAAGCTAATTGTTAACTTGAAAATCGGATCACCTCCAGAATATTGACATAATGCTCATTTGATATTTAAATATTCTGATCCCAAGGTTAGGATATTCGTCAAGATTAGAGTCTCCTAAGGCATTACAATTTTAAAATAAAGGCAATTAAATTAAATTAAAATAGCATTTATCAATATACATCAAGCAGCGAGTGTGCTAGCTTATACAAGTTCTGCTTCTGATATTTTAAGATATCCGTATTCAATTGATACTAGGCCAGTTTTGCACCATACGCCTTTAAATCTACTTTCTCTCCCATCTTCTACTAGCCTGTAAAATTCACAATGAATGCAGTTTATCAACAATGATCGAAATATAGCTTGTATGGCTCTCTGATGGTTGTTGCCGGTTTTATCTCTGGCCTCTGAACACCAATGCTTCCAGATGGCCCACACTCCTACAGATAACAGGGTTATTAACAATTCTTTCTCCTTGCTATTAATGATTCGTCCGATAGTTGAGCAATCTTTGAACAAAATTGTTTCAGCCACTAAATTCACATATTTGGTTCCAAATTTAGCAAGGAGCATATTGATATATACCCAAAAGCCTGTAGTTATGCGACACTGAGTAAATAGATGGTCTATCGTTTCCTCCTCAGTATTACATAATAAGCACCGGTCTGTACTTGATATTTTACACATATACGTAAGATGACCGACCCATAGCCTTCGATGGAGTAATTGCCATGCCAGGTCCCGTGCATTTCCTGGTAGACAAGGTAGATGTATTGCTCTCCAGGCATTTTTCCAGTTCTTTGGCGTGCATCCTAAATTGTTCCAATGCCTAACCACAATAGGAGTCTGTCTCCGACTTTGCATTAGAATTCTATACCAGTCTCTAGATGCCATGTTGTATTTTTTATGTTCTGACATAAATACTAATGTTGGTTGCAACATATCAATGTTGCCACGTGCTTTCGGCAATTTGAACCATACAGCAGGTATTGCATTCTTTATTCTAACAAATAAGCGCTGAGCATCAATATGTCTCATTGATGTTATTCTTGCTACATCTTGCATCGCAATCCATCTACGAGATTTCGGATTTACCAAGTCACGTAAATATTGAATACCATTTTTGAGGGCAAATATAATACATCATCATTATCACGAATCAACTCGTTGCCCCAAAGACGTTGCTCTAAGGCATTTTCCCAACAATTGGGTTGTGGCATTGATCGTGTACATATTTTTAAGGCTTCGAGCTGTTCCTTATATACATTTGGAATCTTTTGATGATTAGGTGGCAATTTATTGCACATAAATAAACATTCTACTGGAAATGGGTCAACGTACCTTTGGAGAAGTGCCCTTGAAACACTTGACCAAGATGAGTTTGAAGTAAGTAACTTATTCAAGAATTTCAATTTTAAAGAAGCACACTTTGCTGAAACATTAACCAAATCCAGGCCTCCGGCATGCTTTTCATTGGTGAGGATTGACTGTGATACTAAATGGGCTTTGTCCTCCCATAAGAAGGACAAAAGTAACGTGTTGATCTTTGACTCTACTGATTTGGGCATATGAACTACAGAAGCGGTATACCACAGTCCAGATAAAATTAAATTATTACGGACAAATGTCCTGCCAAAGACAGTTAGGCGACGTCGTCTCCCATTTAGTAATGCACACTTTAGCTTGGATATCCTTTCTTCCCAGTTTAGTAATACATTTTGTTCTCTACTAAAATAAATACCCAAAATTTTTATGACATCATTTGAGCAGTTAATATCCATCACATTATCAGTTCTGCCCGTCCACTCGCCCAAAAACAATCCCTTAGATTTACCTTTATTGACTTTAAGTCATGTTGCCTTTTGAAAATCTGTTAATACTCCATTTAAAATTCTAAAATCCGTATTTTTACCCGCAAACACAGTCGTATCATCTGCATATTGAGAAACCTTCAGTGGCCTTTCTACGCCATGTATACATATTCCTTGAAAGTCATTGCGTTGCCTCAATGTGGCCCCCCAACGATTCCATAGCTATGACGAATAGAAGCGGGGACAGTGAGCAACCCTGTCTGACACCTCGTTCCAACACTACAGGTTTGGATAGCTGATTGTTAACTAAATAGCAACTTGTTATATCAGTATATAAAATATTGGCCCATTTAATAAATCTTGAACCAAAGCCAATATGGTCTAAAGACTTAAACAAGAAATCCGTTATTCTCGTTATCACGTGCTATTATTGCTGCTGGGATACAATCCTTTTCAACTAATCGAATAAGGTCCCGTATAAGCAAAGTCTTGTTTAATATTGATCTTCCTGGCACAGAGCAGGTTTGATCATCATGAATGACTTCGCCTAGGACTGCTCCAAGTTTTAATGTTAGTGCCCGAGTAATAATCTTATAATCTACACAGAGTAGAGAGATTGGTCTATAATTCTGTATTTTATTTCTGTCACCCCTCTTGTATATAAGCCGAACATATGCTTGGACCATCGATGTAGGGAGATGCCCTTGCTTAAAAATGCTAACTACTATTTCTTCTAATACTGGACAAAATATGTGCCAGAATGTTTGATAAAATTCGACTGGAAGTCCGTCGCAGCCAGGAGACTTTTCTACCTTCATACCCTTGAGGGATTTTGTCAAATCATCAATTGTTAGTGAATTGTCACAACATTCGCGACATGAATCTGGAAGTCTTTGCGTTATCTTAGCTAATATATCTCTAGTTGCAGCTTCATCACCCTCAGATTTATACAATGATTTGTAAAATTTGGATACTGTTTCCATCATCTCTGCATTTGAAGACACTGATACACCATCATTAGTCTTCAGTGAACGCATTAATTTCTCTATACCTCTTGCTTTTTCCAAGTTACAAAAGTAACGTGCAGGCTTTTCGCCCTCGGTGTGCATTTGTGCTCTTGACCTTATTTTGGCCCCATCAAACTGATATTGCTCTATTTCATTTAGTCTACCTTTTAATTTAACTAATAGTTCGTAATAATTATATTCTCCATCATTAATTTTCTTATTAATTTTACACACCGACCCCTGAAGCGCCTTTTTTACGCTTCGTATTTCTCGTGCTTTCCTGATGGAATATTGCCTTGAATTATATCTCAGGTCTGAGCTAGCATCTTCCCACCAGTCTGTTATACATTCATACAAACTTCTCTTTTCATCCCAATGCCTCCAACAACTTTCTACACATTTGCGGTAGCAACTATCTCGTAACAATGCTACGTTGAGTTTCCAAAATCCATCTCCTCGTTTCATCCAGTCAGCATTGTCTAATGTGATGGAAAACATATTGTGATTAGAGAAAGTTACTGGGTTTTATGTTAGTTTTACACATGTAACCTTTCAATGATCGTTCTACATAGATCCTGTCCAGTCTGGATGCTTTCTTTCCATCGGTTGAAAACCAAGTAAAGTCCATGCCCCCTGGATTTCCAATCCGATAAGTGTCTAACAAGCTTTTATATTCACAGATGTGTTTCAAAATATTGTGAGATGTGTCATTAAAATTAGACCTAGCGTTTCTGTCTTTAGCTTCATCTAATATGCAATTAAATGCACCGCCAATAATTAGGTTTTCAGGCGTTCTGTCTTGAATTATTTTGGAAACATCATTTAGAAATTCACGACGCAATTGATGAGAGGGTGGCGCATAAAGGCACATCAAATTTAAACTTGTGTTTAGTACATCAATTGATACACAAATCCATCGACCATTTATATCTGATGACGAGGATATAACATCAACATAGTTGAGACAGCGGGGCAGGATAAGAATGACCACTCCCGCACTATTGTCTTGTGATAAAGAATAAAAAGATCTGCCCTTTTGAAATATTTTTGAGAGATTCATACACTTCATATTTTTAAATTTTGGTCTCCTGTAGAAAAGCAATATCAACCCTCTCATTTGCTAATTCTTCAAGCAAGTGACGCTGCTTGACTTCAGTGTTTAATCCTCGGCAATTTATGGTGCAGATAATCATAATTAGTAAAATGATGTTTACATGCGCCATCATTAGATTAACTTGGTTTGGGTTTTTTAGCTCGTTTCATTTACCTAATTTTCCTGCGAATTCAATATTTCCTAGTTCTACCACAGACAAATATTCATATTTGGAAATATCAGAATCATGGCGCAGTAGCCGATATTTCACGCCTCTCGCCGTTACATATGGCACTAACACTTCACCCCCTTCTGATCGGTACATTACCATTTCATCTTTCATCTGTGAACTCTGTGTTTGAATGGACACATCTGATTCTGCAACTGACATTGTATCATCATCCATATCATTTACTTCAATCTCAGATTCTGAGCCATTGTCTTCTTTATGACGCTTATTGCTACTTAAGTAACATTTGGCAGGAGCATCATTTACCATATCTTCAAGCTGACTTAAATCAAGTGGGCTTACCAAAAGTGGCGAGGTGACTCGTCAATAAGTAAGAAAAGGTTACTCGATTCTTAAATGCCGGGCGAGCGTGGTAGCCTTTATGTCGTATAATGCACAAAGCAAAAGTATACAAACTATGACTACATAGATGGCGATTTGGGTTCACATTCTAAATTTACTTCATTGTAGGTTTTTGCAAATTACCCTGGAACAAATACACCTACAGTAAACCTTTACAACAGGATGCTAATTGTATATATGTAAGATGTCATACTCTGTTAACCTAATGAACTCGAAGTCGGATCACCTCCAGAACATTGACGCCATGCTCATTTGATATTTAAATATACCGATTCCCAAGGTTAGGTTATTCGTCAAAATTATCATCTCCTAAGACATTAAAATTTTAAAATAAAGTCAATTAAATAAAATAAAATACCATATATCAATATACAACAAGCAGCGAGTGTGCTAGCTTATACAAGTTCTGCTTTTAGCTCGTTTCTTAGACCATTTACCTAATTTTCCTGCGAATTCTATGTTTCCTAGTTCTACCACAGACAAATATTCATATTCGGAAATATCAGAATCATGGCGCAGTAGACGACATTTAACGCCTCTCGCCGTTACATAGAGCACTAACGCTTAACCACCTTCTGATCGGTACATCACCATTTCATCTTTCATCTGTGCACTCTGTGTTTGTATTGACACATCTGATTCTGCAATTGACATTGTATCATCATCCATATCATTTTCCTCAGTCTCAGATTCTGAGCTATTGTCTTCTTTCTGGCGCTTACTGTCACTTGGCTTACATTTGGCAGCAACACCATTCCCCATAGCTTCAAGCTGACCTAGATCAATCAGGCTTAGCGGGAAATCGACAGAGCTTTCTGTTTTCTGTGACCTAAATTTACTCTGTCCTAATATTAAGTCGTCTTCCAAAGACTAATGATCTGCGTCTCCGTTACTATCATGATTCGTCTGTATTTCATTTACATCCATAATGGGCCCCACCAAATTTTGATTAATTTCTGGGGTTAAAGTTATTACCTCCTCTAATATTTCTATCTCATCATCTGCAGTTCCTTCAATAGGATTTGCTGCCTTTTCTGTCGCCTTTATAATGGCATGCACCTCGACGGTAGCTTCTGCGGCGATGTCATCAGAAGCATTTGTCTCAGGTGCATCCTTTAATGTAGGATTGCGTACTTCTACGGTGGGGTTGTTTTTGTTGTTTGGACAGCGCCATTTGAAATGGCCAATTAAACCACAGAGCAAACATTTATTTCTATTTGGGCAATCTGCTGCAAGATGGTCAGTACTAAGGCAGATTCTGTATTCTTTTATCTGCCCTCTATACCATAAGGGCAGAACAACGCTGCCATCAAGCGTCAATCTGTTTGGCAAAGGGGTATCCACTTTTTCAAACAAGATGCGCATTACACCATTCTCCAAAGTTCTGTCAAATGGATATGTTTCCCTTTCAAAGGGAAAAACATCTGTATTTTACCATACTTTTTCAGTTCATTCATGATTCGTTCATCTGGAATCTCCAATGGAACTTTCATTTTAACTAACAACGTATCCGACTCGATTTCTTCTACATTACATACTTCGCCTTTCACAGCAAGAACCTCTTCTAGCAGCTTCTCCTTAATACTTTCATTCGCCACAGTCACATTCCATACAGTTTTAGTAACATTGATAAGCCCCTGCAAAACAGCAGGTCCCGCGCCAACGGCGTCCTTTAACCCATGATACACGTCGATAGCCGTGACATCACACCCCTTAGTTGTTATTTTAAGGCTTAGGGTACGCTTATAGAAGGTTGCCATGGTGGGGGTTTTTTAAAGTGGAAACCCATACTACTACAATATATAATGGCGATAATGCAAATATATAATACCAAGACGCCAGGGAAAGAGCTAAACACTAGATAAATAGTGTACCCTTTTGACGTCTACCAACAACCATACGAATAGAGAGTACAGTCGTGTATTTGTTAGTTTGAACCACTTATTAAGTGGTTCATCAACACCTAACTGATTAAAGTATACTAACAGATATATGAATAGATAGTATAGTGATATATTTGTTAGTCTGTTCGAGTTGACCGGGGACAGCCAACTGACTATAAAGTTTTATATAATTAAAGAACTAGGCTTGCGCTTACAAATGACAAGGTAATTAAATCTACTCACTATAGCGATCTTGCCAAATATAATGCGCTAGCCAACAAACTATAGAAAGAGCTTTCTGGCGCGGGTAGAAATGCATTGCATTGAACAAAGTAAGAGGAGCCCTATTAAATGGCGGAAACCGCCAGCTAAGAGGAGTGCCTTTAGAAAATGGAGACACAAAATCCGCTCCAACCAAGACAAGGATTTACAAATTAAACATAAAGTTTGAAAGGAAATACTAATACGAAATATATGTATGAAATTTATCTACAAAATCGCGCTAGAAACTAGCAAATTCGGGCAGCAATTGCAGAGCTAAATAAACGCGTGCGTTCACTTCGACTACTACTACTACTACTACTACTACTACTACTACTACTACTACTACTACTACTACTACTCCTATCCCATCAACTCTGGCCTTAATCCGGCTCTGTATCGATATATCGTTATATTTATGGTTCTCGTGCCTTCATTCTCGTGCGCCCAACCATCTCAATCCTCCTTCCTTTAAGAAACACATTCACAACCGGACGCGTGAGAAAAAAATTATATTGTATACTTTTAGACGCTTAAGTTGTATACCTCAATAGTGGCCTAATAAATCTTACCGTATGTTTATTCTTTTCCATATAAATTAATATAATTTTAGTTATGAATTTGAATTACGGATGCGAATCCCTAATCAATTTCGCAACAAAATATTTAAACTATTTTATATGGAATGAAAATTATGAAATCATTATAAGCTAAGATTTCGTTTCACTACATTGCTCACAGTAAACAACTTAAGCCTCTAAAAGCATACAATTTTTATTTTCAAGCATTCTGGTGTACACCTTTAAAGAAGCGGATCCAATTGTTTCCGCCCAGCAGAGGCGGCTAGGATATGTTTGACCAACGACTTAATCACTTCATAAATTTGTGGTTTTTTTACAGCGACAAGAATTGATCCGCCGAATATTTGCTTTCAATGAGCGATTGGCGTTACGGCCGGATTTGGAAGACCCAGTACGACAAATCGAACGTTCAAGAACACGTGATGCACATAGGCTGCTGCGGAAGCGTTTTAAGCCCATACCATCTGGACGATCTGGTAAGCTTGGGATACGTTCATCCTACATGCTAGTGTTAACTGTAGATGACTATTTGTCAATGGAATTCACTATCTCCAGGATAAATAATCTGGAAACTGGCGTCTGACTGACAAGATAATGTGGAAACTGGCGTCTGACTGACAAGATAATCTGGAAACTGGCGTCTGACTGACAAGATAATCTGGAAACTGGCGTCTGACTCAGACTGACTGACGAGTTTCCTCATTTAACTGGCAAATGGATAGATCAGATCTGTCACTCAACTATATGACGTCATAATCAATTACGTCACATGTAGGCAGACGTCACAAAATACGTAGTGAATTGTATGTCTAGGTCCACTATGAACATGAAATAGTCTCTCAACTGAGCGAATTGTATATCTTTACTATTTGATAAACATTCGGTTGAGTATTTTGAATCTAATTTGATTTGATAACAACAACAACAACAACAACAACAACAACAACCGGGCAATTTAGTTTCAGAATGTTCAACAAGTAATCTCTATAGTCAGCTTGAAATTCGAATTCTGGGAATGTAGGACTCATTGTATATAAATCAATCCTAACACCCGTAATCTTTGGTGTAGCTTGGCGAGAAATGGGAGGGACATTACTAGAAATGGGCTGGGCATGGCTAGAAATGGACGGGGCATAGCTAGAAATGGGCGGGGCGTGGCTAGAAATGGGCGGGGCATAGATAGAAATAGATCCGTCTATCGGCGAAGATAGTGAACTGTAGCTGACTTGTTGAATCTGCCATTCACTGCGGAACATCCACGAATAGTTTATATTTGTGATAGAAGACACTGCTCTTAATGTAGGAATTCAGTTTTTCAATCAACCAAATTACGTCATATTCAACTACGTCATATGAAGACTTACCTCATAATCAATAACGTCATGGATGGCACGATTTAGTCTGTCATCAATGCTTAATAGTCTGTCAAATTGTATGAATTGTATGTCTTTACTATTTAATAAACATTCTGTTGAATAGGCGGCAACAGCTCCCAGCCAAATTAGTTTCATAATATTCAACATCTTACCAGTATAGTTTTCTGGAAATTGAGATTCAGAGAGTTCAAGGATCGATCGAACCCAACATGAGCGAAGCGTGTATTGAGCTTAGCTAGAGATGGGCGGGTCATAGCTAAAACTGGATGCCACAATTGGTGGAGGATCCGGGACAGGATGTCGCCATCTGTGGAATCATGAACACCAGATGCCACTGGGACCTTTCTTCTTGACATGACTATATCATGCATGGTAAAAGCTTTTCAACAGATCACCTGCCTTCGGACCCAAACTATAGTGTGGTATTAAGGCAGGTGCGTGCATGACAACCCGACTTTAACAACCGCCATTCTGCGAAATCAACAGCCATATACCTTCTTTTTGTTACTGAAAAGTAGCAATCAGTTGCTTGGAATGTGAATGGAACTTTCCAGTTTTAGCTATCCCTGCCCATCACTAGCTAAGCTCCACCCACACCTCGCCGTGTTGGGATTGATCGATCCCAGAATTCCTTAACTATCAGTTCTCTGAAAACTATACAGTATTAGTTTCAAAATATTCAACAAAATATGTATTAAATATTGAAGACATAAAATTCGTACATATATTCTAGATACAGTGCACTCACAGGAGATATCTGGATGGCCAAGATACAGGGTCGTACAAATATCCATGCCCCATGCCAATCCCTAGCTAAGCTCCGCCCATGCCGTGAGCGTGTTGGAAGCGATTTATATACTTTGACTCATGAAGTCCACGAATCCCAATTTCATGATAAATAGGGCCTATATAGCTAACCTGTTGAATGTTGTAAAACTAATTTGACTGGGACTGCAGCTGCCTATACATTGAGAATAGTAATTCACACGCATGCTCGCGCGCGCAAACTCATCGCAAAACATATTGCTGTTAACTGTTTAATTTACCTTTCCAGAGTATCCATCTATCATATGACGTCATATGACGTCACAATTAACTAAGTGGCGTGTATGATGACGTCATAATCATTACGTCATAAATGGTTCTATTTGGCCAGACACGTTGTACGAATTGTATGTCTTTACTATTTAATAACCAATCTGTTGAATATTTTGAAACTAATTTTACTGGACGCTGTTGCTGCCATAGGCATCAACAGCGCCCAGTCAAATTAGTTTCAAAATATTCAACAGCTTACATGTATATTTTTCTGGAAATTGATTGCCAGGGGCTTTAGAGATCGATCGATGTCAACACGGACGTGGTGTGTGTGGAGCATAGATTGAAATGGGCGGGGCATAGCCAAAACTGGAAAGGTCGATAGCCATTCACCCACATTGCTTGTCTAATTTCAGGCGGTGTCTCGCTATGCTTGTGGAAGGTGTGTCCAGCGGCTCCGTGGCTAATGTCCAAACGACCGCGCGAGATGCCATTAGCTCCAGCTTACCAGACGAGTTTGAAGTGATCACGGCAGAAAACCGTTGCTCTTTATTTATTAAAACTATAATCCTGTTATAGAGAAAGCGTGTCTGTTTTATCAACAAATTGATCCTATCCTACAGTGAGATATGGAAGTTTTAATGATCCTAGTATCAAAATTAAAGGAGTGGTCTCATTCGTGTTTGCGGCTGTGCTTGATCTGCAACCTAGCTGGTATTTTGATCACGTATCTTAAGAAACCACCGTATTTAGCCACGAATATTCCCTGTATCACGTGACATATAATATTCAACAACACATACATCTTTCTAAAGATTAGGCTTTGAATGGTCACGACAACGGCATTCGCCCCGGGTGTTGAGGTATACGTGATCTACTACTTTGACAAATTTAGTATCATATATTGTGATCCCAGAATTCGCTGAAAAGGAAGAAAAGGAAATAAACGTTGTCATGGAAACATATAATAAATCAATTAATTAATACGAATATTCAAATAATTATATGCAGTGAACCCCGTCTCTCATGGACATTTGCTACAGGGAACAGAACACCACCCGTTTTAACCGTCTCACTGCTGAGTGTTTGCGGACGACATATACCAGGGGTTATATCTCTGGACATGCTAATTATTTTAAAATCAATATGACTGAAAGTTGTATGTAGCTAAGCCACTAGCAACTTTCAGTCAAATTGTTTTCAAAATATTCAGCAAGTCAATAGTTATTGTCCATTGAAATTGTTGTCGTGGGGCGTGCAGCAGCGAAACAGTTAAAGAACCACCGCACTATGTTCTCAATCAATTCAGTTGAGTTGTATTAAGTGACCACCTGTCTTTAGTGACCACCTGCCTTTGGTGACCACCTGCGGTTAATGACCACATGTGTTTAATGACGAGCAATCTTTAAGCTTGTTAACTCCTATACACTGCCAGTTATAGACAGCAAAGTTTATCAAGCAATTTTGTAAATGAGGGAACTTGTCATGTTAATGCACAAACTGGTTCAAGAAAACTTCAAGCTGCTCATAGAAAATGATAATTTAGAGACTAAAAGGATAAAACTTTGAGAATTTACCAGTGGAATGGCTGGCTCGATTATCCGGCCAGTCATTTAAGTGGTAAATTGTCATAAAAATGTTCCTAACTTGGTGTGCAAATGGACATCTCTCAAGACCATTGCAAAAGTCATTTTGGCAAGTTTTAAGATACTGCAGGTACAATGACTACCCAATGCGTAAATACACAGCATTAATGGAACATGCTAGATTGAGGGGAGGGGTGGCGAATCCAAACCCCTCTTGCCCCGGGATAAAACAATGAAAGGTTTGACTCTATTAATTATCAACACGGTAATCACCAATACCACCATGACCAATAGACAAGATGGACACTCTACGTGGAACATGTGTAAATAGTTATTATATTGCTTTACCATGAAATAAAACATATTGGAACTGGCTTTGTATTTGTGAATTGAGTTTCATTTAAAACGAAAACGTTAGTAATATTTCTATCAACAAATTTTACCACAGTTAGCTCTCACAAACAAGAAAAATTCCAACTGTGTCTGGCTATGACGCAGAGTTATGGCTAACCAAGGTTTGACTATTCATCAACAAATTGTTTCTTTGTTGCGACTCGTAAAAAGTGCATCTATGTCTGTCTGCCTGGCTGCCTGTCTGTCTGTCAGCCTGCATACCTGTCAGTCTGCTCCCTGGCAACCTGCCCTCTTTGCATATGACCAAGATATTTGACCTTTTGATCTCAAACACAAAACAATCTTAGTCAAGCGCAATATGAATGACGATAACAAATTCGGTAATGTTAACTTCTTGCATTCTGGAGGCTTGGAACAAATCTGTATCCAAGTCTACATTTAGTGAACCCGTGACCAAGATATTTGACATTTTAGCCTGAAACCAAATCTATTTCTAGCTAGCAACAGTATGATTTGGATTTGCCAAATGTGGTGATTCTACCTCCGCGCATTCCACAGCTATGTTGCGGACAGTGCATATACCACATGTATATAACAGACGATTAGTTCACCTTAACCCCTTTTGTGTCAATAGCGCCTCAAAGCGCTAAAATACTACTTATATTAGTTAAACATTTCAATGGTCAACACTTTTCAAGAAATCTTAATATTAGAAGACTATTTTCTTATAAATTTACCTTTGAAATTGTTTTACCGCTTTGACCATTAAATGGGCAATGCTAAAGAAAATTTAAGCTTTGGCGTACCCGGTATCTATTTGCAGGTCAAGAGACGAGTATTTTTAGAATTTTACCACTGAAATGACTGGCTCGGTTACCAAGCCAGTAATTCCAGTGGTTAATTAAAAAAAATATCTTCTCTTGACCTGCTAATAGGCATGCCTCAAGACCACTTCAGAGTTGTTTTGGTCAGTTTGACCATTAAAAGGTTAAGTTGACACAAGAGGGGTTAAACATTTGTTCATGATACACCCACCATGGATTAGCCCAAACAGAGTCTCGGCCACTGACAAGTTATATTCCAGTTATAGGAAACACACTCCTCATCTGTTGTACGAAACTGGTCTATGTTTCCCTGACCTGCTCAGCAGACACTGGGGGTGGGGTGGGGTGGGGTGGGATGGGGGAGCCTCGGGAACATACAATGGATTCGAAGGCATAGAAAATGTTTGTAGATGTAATTCTATCACATAAGCATACTTGTAGGCTACCGTCGGGCCTGTATAAGTAGTATGGTATATAATCGTTGGTTTGTCGCTTTCTTGAATTTTATCCATTGGCGTGCACCTAGAATTGATACAGCGGTATCCTCAGCACTCGTGAGTTGCATGGGCACTTTTCACATCCTAGCATCATATCTGAAATAGGTTGATCATAATGAGTAATGGTGATACTTCCAAAGGGCAATATCTTGACTGCATGCGCATTCGTCAAGTAGCTAAGTTAGATATGTCGCTTGCCTTTGATTAAATAAAATTTAGTAGTAGGCTTTGTTGAGCTCTCTGAACAGCATAGAAGATCCTGTGATAGTTTAGTTCCAATTCCTTAGAGTACTGGAATTAAAGCTGAAATCAAAACTTTGGTTTTTAGAATAAATTTGATTGAAGTAGCTGTTGTGCATGTTTTTGGTTTTCCGAACTGGTTTCCGTAGACTGCTTAATGATAACTCTGCTTGTTGCTCTAGACCATTGTACAGAATAAGGCAGTTTTGCTTTTTTCTGTCTTTCAATTGTGGGAGTTTTAGGTTTTCCATTATATGTGTCATACTGTCTGGTTTGTAGCCATAGTTAGAGGTGACACATTTAGCCGCCCGTTTCTGCATATTTTCCAGCTGGTCCTGAAGAGTTATTTGATTTGACTGATTTGTCTACTTTGGTTTCTTGAAAGGCTACAATGCCTGCATTGTAGGTTCATAGATATGACTGTATTTCACGGGGTTTTCCTCTGATGCTATTTATGTTGATTAATAACATGCTGATTTGTTTTGTTTTTATTGTTTTATTCTACTTGACAGATTTCGGTTGCCCAGATTTCAAGGTCTGCCTAAATTCCAAGATCTGCCCAAATTTCTGCCCAGGATGAATGGTTAGATATGTTGATGTTGTCACAATTTGGGCACATCTCTGCACAGTTTGTTGTTTGTATTACTTGTCACAGACTCGCCTAACTTATACGCCCCAAGCCCTACCACACCCACCCCAGCACCATAGCTAATATGTAACTAGGCATATATATTCGCATTTCGATTTTGCTGCAATTCTATAGCAAAACATGTATATAGGCATAGAGTTAATTTATTATTCGAGGATTTCGGCGATTCTCCAAAGTCGGGCACAATGGTGTATTGGACTACGTTTTGGCACGACTTTGGGAGATGGTCGGACTTACAGTTCTGGCGCTCTAGGCACAGGACACGTGCGTATCTAGCCATTATCTTATGGAAATCAGATTGGTTTGTAGTCTGGAAAGATGTTTAAACAAAGGAACCATCTGACATCTCCACACAATAGCTATTATATCTAGAGTAATGGACCGTTCCATTTTAGCTATGCCCCGCCCATCACTAGCTAAGCTTAACCCACACCTCGCCGTGTTGGGATTGATCGATCCCAAAATGCCTAGTATACAGGGAAGCTGTTGAATATTTTGTAACTAATTTGACTGGGTGCTGTTGCTGCCTATGGCAGCAACAGCACCCAGTCAAATTAGTTTCAAAATATTCAACACAATATTTATTAAATAATAAAAGCAAACAATTTGTACAACAACGCATAGAACGTCTTCAAATATGCGTTCGTGACGTACTTTCGACATCATTCATGACGTCATTCATTATGATGTCATTCTACACATCACGTAGTTCATTATGACGTCATATGGTGGGTGGGTACTCTGGAAAGGTGAATTTCCAGCTAATCACCGCCCACACTTTTCCCGTGCTGGGATCGATCGAACCCTAAACTCACATACTCCCAGTATCAAGATAACTATACAGGTAAGCTGCTGAATATGGAAACAACAGCGCCCAGTAAAATTCGTTTCAAAATTTTCAACAGAACGTTTATTATATAGTAAATCCATCAAATACATACAATTTGTACACTTGCCTGACTATTCTAGCTTCATCACAGAGTATTTATGTCAATTATGATTGTGACGTCAGCCTATGTGTGACGTAATTGATTGTGCCATCATATACTTGAGGGGCAGATCGACTTATCAATTCCCACTATAACTCGGACACGTGCCATTGATAAGAAAGAGAGCGACATACATTTGTAATGTAGACTAGTCTGCAAGCGATATCGGTGGTTGCCTTGGTGCGTCGATTCTTAATACCATGTCCTCTCTGGCATTTTACCTTGTCATCAGCGGTAGTGATCTAATTTTCCAGGACATCTGTTCTCTTACAGAAAATGTCTATTTGCAGACCAAGAGAAGCCTATTTTCGAAAATTTACCACTAGAATAACTGGCTCTTGGTCTGCAAATGGATATTTCTCAACACCCCTGCTGAAGCTGTTTTTGTCTGAAATGAATGTTAAATGGTTAAAGGCCAGTTCCTCCATACATTCACCGCTTTGGCGCAGGATCTTGTGGCAGTTACCATTGGCATCATGTTCTAAATTCCCAATACATATTTCAGAATTATAGTCTACATATATCCTCCCAATGCCAACACTGCACACTGCCACCTAATTTTCTTCCACTGCCTTGTGCCCACACGACGCCATGTGGCATCTTGTTCAATGTTTGGAGATCACAAATGGGCAATTGCTAACTCACTTGTATAGACTATTTTGTCAGGAAGTTGTTTACTTTGCTCTATTCAGTTACTACACAGTCTTCTGTTTCTAGTGTTGTTGATGACAGCGACTTAACATCTTTAGTAATACCGTGAACACTGATGTCTGATGGCATCGCTAGCAAACAGGCCCGTCCCATCACCTTCTCAAGACACCTCTCTCCCTGTTCCTTCTTTGATGACTTTCGCACAACTATCCACATTCCAGAAAGATGGCAACTCTTCCCATGTGGTGGCATCAACTCAAAACTTGATGAACAGATAAGCAAAAAGGGTTTGGTTCGTGTATTGTTTCTTATGGAATGTGGAAACGCAAGAGTAATTGAGCCGCATTAGCTGCCTTCATCTGCACTGGACCTTTCCATTTTTAGCTATGTCCCGCCCATCACCAGCTAAGCTCCACCCACTCCTCGCCGTGTTGGGATTGATCGATCTCCAAATGCCCTAGCTATCAATTTCCTGAAAACTATACAGGGAAGCTGTTGAATATTTTGTAACTAATTTGACTGGGTGCTGTTGCTGCCTATGGCAGCAACAGCGCCCAATCAAATTAGTTTCAAAATATTCAACAGAATATTTATTAAATAGTAAAAGCAAACAATTGGCACAACAACACATATACCGTCTTCAAATATGCGTTCGTGACGTACTTATTGACGTCATTCATGACGTCATTCATTATGATGTCATTGTACACATCACGTAGTTCATTATGACGTCATATGATTGGTGGGTACTCTGGAAAGGTGAATTATGGTTTATATCCAACAAACACAGCCATTAAGCACCAGTGCCGTCATCAAGTAGCATGGACAGGACAGTGATATTCTCTTGTTGGCGTGGCGCAGTTCTATCATCTGTTTAAGAACACTCCACATGACCAAACGCTCGAATCACAATGAAAGGTATGTCACTAGAGATGGAGTATGCAAATAGAATGGACTCTATTGACGTGGGAAAAGGTCCGCTTCGCTGGATACATTACTTCAAATAGCTACAGAACACCCCAAGGTCGTAAACCTCTTCGTAAATTAAGCCAAAACAGAATTCACTCACGTATACAAATCTAACACCACAGAAATGAAGATTTACCGGCACCCCATCGGGGCACTGAGGAACGGGGGAAGATCAGAATGTTGGGTTCACTCCTCTGCAGCTCTACCGACATTAGAACTCGATGTGCAACAAAAAATATCTCCTTCCACTCCGTTTGGAATTTGTGGATTCGTTGCTCTACAATATCCACGGAAGTCAAAATGCGACGAATTGATGCTATATCTGTTTCCAAAATGCAACATCTGGGCAGCTCCAAATGCCCTCTGAATCAAACGTGATGCACGTCACCGCATAGCATTTGCGAGCCATTACAAATCATCGCTGGCAACACCAGCTAATATTAAATGCAGCACTCTACAGACTGTATAGCACAGACCCATTATATACGATGGTAGCGGAAAAGCGATGGTCTATGTTCAGACATGTTCCTCGAATGGCAGCAAATACGCGCGCTCAGAAAGCACTAGCAGTTGCAGTGGTAGGTGCTAGCAGGTATCAGGCTCGCAATGCACGCCACAAACTCAACTTGCTAGGTGCTCTGCGATCAAACCTTAAACCATTATAAATCATCATCATCATCATCATCATCATCATCATCATTATCAAATTTATTGAATTTGCAATGTACCATATGTTGCTTGTACCTGAGAATTGATAATTAACAACGCGTGACCTTCAATCAACTTCACACGTATCCGAGATGTTTGCTGCACATCCTAGAGAATCGCATACATGCACCACAGGCAGCCTAATTACGTTTCCACATGTGTGGAATGAGACTGTGGTAATCTTCAACAATATGTGGACAATGTCAAGAAGCTGAATTCTTGGTAATCTTTCGAACATATAAATGTTTAATTTGGGTTTTTTCGTTATTCTGCCTGTTAAGGAAATTGTTTATTTTTAGATTTAGTCTATTCACACATAAGTTAAACGCGTTCTTGATTATTGATCAATGTTCATGAACCGTTTCTAATTCCGATGGTCTTTGTTGGCACGGGGCAATGGCCTTGTGCTGTAGGCCTATATTGCCAGAGTCCATCAGCCGCGTGCCGTATTGTGCTACATCCACTCACATTTTATTATTAAGACTTTTATAGTCACACCAGGACGAAAATAGCAGCTACAGTGTTTTGGAGGAATGTCGGATGCAGACCATTAGAAGAAAAGTTAAAACCAGAATGACTGCCTCGGTTCTAGGGCCAGCGATTCTAAAAAATAGTCTTCTTATAACATGCAAATGGCCATTCCCCTGAATGACCACATGCAGATAACGCGTGTTACTGGGCCGGCACAGGCGCAATACTACGTGGCATTGGCCCAGTATCGGCCCAGTAACATGACTTATCAGGGGATAAGGCAAGCATCGATTGGGAGAAGATCGATCATCCTAAAAATCCAACAACAATTGGCTTTTGTCAGCGTCAGCGTCATGCACGATTGAACACAATCGTACAGACATTGTCAGCAAATCAGCCGAGGCCAAACATCGTGGTTACGGATTTGGCTCGGGGATAAGTAAAACCCGTCTTAAGCAACCACGTTTCGGAGACGCAGTAAAACCTGATTTAAGCAACCACGTGTTTTCACTATTGACAGCTGGCTTCCTCTAATACGCGTGATTTGCTATGGGGTATGAGTTATGGAGGCACCTGTGGTAAAGAACCACCGCGTGTATGCTCTAAAAGGCATGTGGTTCGATTAGCTTAGAATGTTAATAGTGTTATCGTCATCATTAAAGGCAGTTCAATGTGAATTTGAAATGAAACCTAGTGCAAGCTCAAGTCGTGAAGGCGCCACATAAACCAAAACAGGAGACACCTGCGGCAACTCCTGCTTATACATTGAATTAGTGGATATCGTGCCATTGTGGGAAATGAAGTAGCGGGCCATCTGCTAGATGAAGTCGAATGAAAAAGCCCTGGCAGTATAGAAGGTGCCTAAATCGCCTCGATTCTACTATCTTGAAAATAAAATCCACGTTTCAGCGCTGTTTTCAGACTTAGTGAATGCTGAATAGGAAAGCAGTGTTACACTAGTGATATATTGGCGAAAATTTAGGCATTTTACCTTCTTTGATATTTTGACATTATGAATGCTCAGAGTACTTGTCTGTCTTTGAACAAGTAATGGGCTTGCAAGCTTATGCTATGGTGTAGATTGCTCATCTTTAATATGCTAACCTGGATTTCCGTCAGAATGTTAGCATGGCCATACACACATGGACAAGATAGCCACCATAAAAATTGACCAAATAAAATTCTGAATGGAAGTTCTGGAGGAGGAGTAAAGTTTTAAGGTAAGATTTGACGGACAACTGACAGACGACACACGAATTAGAATTTTCACCATATGAATACTAGCTAAGCGACGCTAATATGTACATAATGGTATAAGCTCACTTTGCACTTTTGCTAAAGTCAATAAAGGCGGAAAAATAAAACATCATAAAACAACAACTAATCTACCGATTTTTTAAATTGACAGATATAAGGCACTCAGTGTATATATGATGTCAGTAAATCAAGAAGAAAAACTTGACCTTGATATTTAATCTCATTTTCTAAGATATAAACCTATATATTATGATGAGCTAAACAAAATACTAAACGCAAAAAACCACAGAGTTGATCTTGACCTTTGACAACATGACCTCCATAACACTATGCTCCATCTCATCGATATAGAGAAGCATTTATCCAAGTCTGGTCCCAATCCGATGAACCAATCGGGAGATCTGGGATGATATGTTGAGCTAAACCAAAAACCTAACCTTGAAAAAGAGTTTTATACCAAGTTCCCACGTCACAATGACCTCATAGCCTCCATAACATGCTCTATCTACTCGACATAGGGAAGCGTGTATCGAAGTCTGGTCCCAATCCGATGAACCAATCGGGAGATCTAGGATGATATGTTGATCTAAACCAAAAACTTAACCTAAAAAGAGTTTTATTACAAGTTCCCACTTCACAGTGACCTTGACCTCATGACCTCCATAAGACTATGCTCTATCTCATCGACATAGGGAAGCACATATCCAAGTCTGGTCCCAATCCGATGAACCAATCGGGAGATCTAGAATAATATTTTGATCTAAACCAAAAACTTAACCTAAAAAAAAGAGTTTTATACCAAGTTCCCACTTCACAATGACCTTGACTTTTGACCTCATGACCTCAAATTCTCTGTGCTGCATCTCTTCAATATAGGGAAGCGCGTGTGCAAGTCTGGTCTCAATCTGGTGAACCAATCCTGGGACATAAGACTTTAATTTGAGCTAAAGAAAAACCGTAACCAGAATTGGACGCTGACAGACAAACAGACCAACGGACAAACGCACAAGCGGACAAACGGAACCAATCATATATTGGCGAAAATTTTAATTTTGGCCAGTATTAATAGTAGAATTCAGCTCCTAAGTCTCGAATTTTGATAGTTTGCATCACGTGATATACATCACAAAACATGCTACGCGTACGTTTTGACTCCGGTTTGTTTCGTGCACTATTTTCCCCGAAAAATACCAGTCGAATAAGAAATATACTCCATGGAGCCAATTTACTGCAAATAGCTGCAAATTGGAACTATTGGATACTGAGAAAAATGAAATGAGCATATCATAGCATCTAAATAAACTATGGTAATAAATGATGACATAAAGTGTTTGTATTAGTGCCCTATATGCACCAGAGAAGAATGGTTCTGCTAACAGTATTTAAACATACTGCCTATCAATGGACTTTTCCATTTTTAGTTATACCCCGCCCATCTCTAGCCAAGCTCCACCCACACTTCGCCGTTCGACTTTGATCGATCCCCGCATGCCCTAACTATCAATTTCCTGAAAACTATACAGGTAAGCTGTTAGATATTTTAAAACTAATTTGACTAGGTGCGTGTCAAATTAGTTTCAAAATATTGAACAGAATATTTATTAAATCGTAAAGACATACAACGTGTACAACAACGCATAGTCCGTCTTCAAATATACCTTCGTGACGTACGTATCAACGTCATTCATGTCGTAATTGATTATGATGTCATTCTACACGTTGTGTAGGCTGGTACCCGACTCCTCATACCCTCGTTGACGATTCTCTGGCTCAGGATATGGGGGCCGGTAACGGTTGCCTGCCCTACCAGTTTGGCACTGAGGCAATAACAAGCCAATGGCTTATGCATTGTAAATTGATGTTGTATGTTGTTGTATGTTGCCATCTTTGTACGCGATTTACGTACATGACGTCATTACACAGATAGGGGAAATCCATACGACAGCAGACGCTTCAAAGCGAAATGAAATCTATTTAACCCTTGTACACGACACCGCTTCGGGTATTAGTATGGTCTTATCTTACTCATTTCGTTACACTACATAACTAAAATGGAATTTTTCACGAAAGACTATTGGCCCAAATTAAAAAAGGCGCGCTATTAATCTAGATTATTTTCTTGAAGGATAGCAGTGGGCACACTGCCAAATTTTGTTACCAGTTTTCGTTCATCGATTAGTACTACTAAATAGTTAGCTACTTCTAATAGTAGAAGGCCTGGGCTACATATTTACTTGTTATGTGACTCTTCTAGAGTTTATTTTACGGGAATACTTGTATAAATTATTTCCTTCAAAATCAGCTTGGCCTACCGCTAAGGGTAGTGGGGAGGGTGGGTGGTATTGGGGTGAGGGTGGCTGATTGGTGGAGGCAAATGAAAATCGTTCCAGCAGGGGTGTTTCCTGCGAAGCTTTGAAAATTTGATTCATTGATTACTTTCTGTATCATGATTCCAACACATTATGTTGAATATTTTGAAACTAAAATTTCTGGAATTGTAGAGACTGTCACAGCATCTTACAATAATATTACTTGTGTCCTTGGATCATATGGTCACATTTCTGCACCATTGGATTAATATAATTTGGATAATGAGGCGCACCCTAGAGCTCTGTTCCTCCCCCCCCCCCACCCCCACCCCACCCAACATTCACCCCAGCCAAAGTATATATAAGGCACCATGGAATGATGGATGCCCTTTTTAAAATCAGTTTCATTGCCATAATACATATAATAATGATTTATGACCAACCATTAAAACCATGATTGACGTTAACTCTCCAGGTAAATAACTATGATCTACACGTGAGCCACTGATCCTGTGATCATGGTAGGCCTTTGGATCAGTAACAGATAACTCATTTATTAATGGTAAATCCAGATTGATCCATTTGGATCACTTGTTTTTCACAAGTAGCAAATCTAAATATATAAAAAAGGACTTACATTTACTGCTTACTTTTATCAAATACCTGTAATCTGTAGCTGGTTTAATCTGTGAAAGGTTATTGTTGAAATTAAAGTTGTTGTTAATTATGTCAATATTTACATGCAAATATAGTTTGAAAATACAAATATGTTGGCCTAAAATGTGCAAATTTGTGATTAACAGCAAAGTTACACGGAAATGTAAACATTTTGACAGTTAAATGAGAATCCGGTTTTGAAATAACAGAGATTTAAATGGAAATGTGAAGATTTTACCAAATTCAGGCTAGTATTATGAAAATTTAAGTCAGAAATATAAAAGCTTTCAGCCTGAAACAAGGGCATTTTGGTTTAAATCAGATTAATTTAAGGCCACACTTGAATTATTGTTTATTTGGGGTAACCAAATTAATATTTTGGTTATGTATGCTTATATATCCAAAATATATTATAGGGTTTAATACTACAAACAAACCATAATTTAAGAGTGGTCTCAGTGATCTTGAGAAATGATACCAGACTGCCATAGATCAAAGTAGACTTTGAAACCAAGAGGCACAATGGGCATGGTGGGCCTGTATCACTCACCTAGGATATCAATATCTGTATAAGAAACATTTAAAATTGGGTTTCAAACACAGATTATGGATGGAATCATGGAAATGTGTACTTAAATGCAGAAATTTGTGCTGAATTGCAAACATTTCTTGCTGAAATTTGTAAATTTTGTGTTAAAAGCAAAAGTTTAGAGAAATATATAAATTTTGACAGTTAATATGTGTATCTGGGCTCAAAATGTTAAATCTGTAATGGACCGTTTCGTCAAATATTAGCCAGTGTTTAAAATTTAACAACAAATTAGAACATTTTGACCGAAAATGAAAGAATATGTGTGAAAATGCACAAATTTGGTAATGAAATCTGTGAATTTGGGATTATAAGCAAATGTTTAGCAAAAAATATATAGATTTTCACAGTTAATAAGAATATCTGGGTTCAAAATGCTAAAATAAATTTCAAATGACCAGTAATCTGAGAATTTAAGCTGGAAATATGAAGATTCTGGTCAGAAACATGCAAAGTCTTGGACAGGATACAAGAAAGTTTGGACTAAAAAGCAACTGCTTTGTTTAGAAACAAAACATATCGGTGCAAAATGCAAAAGTAAGACAATTTAGGCTGAAGATACACACATTTCTGTATGAAGAATTGATAACTATGTTCTAAATATGAACATTTTATCAGGAAACATGAATATTTTAGGTAAGAAATTTAAGAATTTACCAGTAGGCCCAAAATGGCAAAACTTGAATATGAAATGATGGCCACTGGGCAATAATGTCAAATTTCTATTCAACAGGCCCAAAACCTATATTATTTCCATGTTCACTGTGAAAATTCATCAACTAAGATAGCCGAGTCTAAACCCCTAATGGTAATTAAGCCGGCAAAAACCAGCCCTTGTAGTGGTATTTGTATTTTCATGAATGTATCACTGTAATACCTGTGTCAGTCATTCCAGTGTTAAAATTTCAAAAAATATTTCTTGGACTGCAAATGGACATTCACTAAGTAAAATGACAATTTTCTTAACCAATCTTAACCATTAACAGCAACAATTTTGACAGGAAATATGAAGATTTTTGACTGAAATGCATAATTTTAATTCAGAAACATGAAAATTTTGGTACAAAGGCAGAAATATTACCATTGGCTGAAAATACAAACATTTCTGTACAAAGCATGGATATCTAAGTTCCAAATTGAAAATTTTGACAAAAACATAAACATTTAGGTCAGAAATGAAAGAATTTGTATCCAAAAAAGATAATTTCCATGCAAAACAAAAAGAATTGATGATCATGGACACTGGCTCAAAGATTAAAAAAAATCTATATATCACTGTTTTCACTGTCAAGACCATCAACTACATGTAACAACAGCTCAACTGTGATTGGTCGATAATGTCGAGTTTGCTTTAGCTTAGCTGACTTTTCACACACATATATCTGGGAAAAACATTTACCAATCTGACCTAGTTTCTTAAGAATATATGTAAACAGTAAATTTTCTTAAATTTGAATGGTCACTAATAATAACACATTCAGCCAGTAAGCTTTGCATGAAGTGGATGATGGTGTGACTTAGTGATCCAAATAGGCAAGGGCCTCTATTCCAAACTCAGAATTTGCTACTGGTAGAATGGTTAAAGGTTTTTCAAAAAATTTAACGACATACAAACAAACATTGCCTATTGTTTTATTTATTGAGCTATTTAGACCAAATATATTGACATAAAATAAGCTCATTTGGCCTCTCAGGCTTTTCAGACCAGGTGAGCTAGAACTGAGATCTGCAGAAAACTAAATATTTTGAAAATAATTTGTCTGAAACTGATTTACATGTAGGTCTTGCAGTTTGTGCAGCTATATCCTTAAATCGAATAATGTGACTGAATTAATAAAGAAGCAAGGAGTGTTTTGGTCTTGCTCACTCTGATTATAAATAAATCTGTTTTTAAGAGAGATGATATGAAGATTGTAGAATATCTTGAAAATAACCTGATTGACAGGTGTTTACGAACAGCAGGTTTCAGTGAAATTGTTTTTAAAATAGTTTGCCTATTGAAATATCATGCGCGTACACTGTCATTGTCATACAGAGTGAAATTGAATATTGTTTCCACTGTTTTTATTAATATATATTTTTTTCCAGATGAGAGTTCTCACCTCAGATGGATATGTTACTAAATGTCAAACATGACCATGTCACCGAAGTCATTGTTTCACCGAAGTCATTATTGTTTTGTGTGACAGCATTTTCTCATTCAGTATAGGGGTACAGCATGAAATATATTGCTCAGATTTCCTGACTTTCCAGCTGATCATTGAAATCTTATATAAAATTTTTCATTCCAGTGAATTAAGTTGTGATTTACTTCATGGACAGCAGATTTTCTATCCCCACACTTTTAAAAAAAATGCTGGAATAATGAAATCGCACTCGTTTGTTCATTTACAGGCCATGATGAGACTATTTTTTTTTTAAAGTTTACCACTGTAATGACTGATTCTGCTGTCGAGCCAGCCAATCGATCAGTGTTTAACTTTCAAAAATAGTCTCTTGGTGTACAGAGCTATTTCTCAAGACCACTGCAGAAGCTATTTTGGCCGGTTCGGTGATTAATGGGTTATATTCAAGTCATTAACTCATTCAAAACCCAAAAACCATACAACATATTCCTCATGGTAATATGAGGTTGTTGGTTGCACAAGGTACATGGACATTTTGAGCTGATAGATAGTAATACTAGTTTAACCCTCAATGTCTCAATTTCAAGACAATTATCCAGGAAGCCTGTTAAATATTTTTAATCTATGGCAGCAGCAGCTCAGTCAAATTGGTTTCAAAATACTCAATATAATATTCATTATTGTACATCATAAAGAATATCAGGCTAAACAAATTTTTCTAGATGAAAAACATTATGTTGAATATTGTGTTTTAACTAGATTCAAGATTCTTTACTTTCATATAGATAAATAATTTAATAGTTCAAAACAGGCATCCACCAAAGACTAAGGCTATGTGGTGCTGGGCCCTTGACAAACTAGGTAAATGTACAGATGAAAAAAACTTAACAACCTCCAACAGTGGAAGACTGATATTCCCCCCACCCCCTTTCCAGAATAACAACAGCCTTCAATACAGTAGCACTAGAGTGCAGCTCATAAATAGGTTAATATATTTCGAAAACTTGAATATTTTCGCAGCACTGGCTTCCAATCAAATTAAGTCCAAAATATTCAACTGTACATTTTATCTAGTTTTGGAAACAAAATAAGTTATTTCTGAGGCGTATTGTACGTCCAACAGCGGGAGGTTGACATTTCCCGGAATCTTAGAACACGTTTACAGAAATGCATTTCAGCAGCTTGAATCTGACAATGCGCTACGGATTAGTACACAATTTTGCCAAACAATGTTTGTTTGCATTTCATAAGATGGACTAGACACTGAATAAGTGCCGTTTTACGCGATGTATTTCAGTATTCATAATCAGCTGATTAAAATGTAAACAGAGGTATTTTACATTCCACTTGTTTGTTTTGGGGTTCCCCCAGGCTAAAAATTAACAACCAATAGAAATATTCGGTCTTATGCAAATGCGACTTATCTACATTAGCCAATCAGCGCCGTGGACTCTGTAGCCGTTACCGGCTCCACTATTGCGATTATGAGCAATTGGAGTCGGGTACCAGCTTACACGTCGTGTAGTTGATTATGACGTCATAGGATGGATGGATAAAGTGGAAAGGTATATTGGTTATTGTCGGTATGAGAGGCTGATACACCAACTTCATGGCTGATATTATCGTCAGTTGAACTGCCTCCAGGTTCATTATGTAGCCGACCTTGCAGCATTCACTCTGTAGAATACCTGCAAGCATGCCTGGGCAAAAAGCTCACACACGCAACTTGAATTCCCATACAGTCCAGCCATTATTCCCTAATGGACTAACCCAGTTTTAGCTAAGCCCCGCCCATCTTTAGCTAAGCCCCACCCACGTTTTGACCGTGTTCGAATCAATCGATGCCTGCACTCTCTGAATATCAATTTCCAGAAAACTATGCATGTAAGCTGTTGAATATTTGAAAACCAATTAGACTGGGTGCTGTTACTGTCATAGCCCAGTCAAATTAGCTTCAAAATATTCAACAGAATGTTTATTAGATAGTAAAGACAAACAATTCGTACAACCACGCTTAGTCTGCCATCAATTAAGCGCTCGTGACGATCTTGGCTACGTAATTCATGACGTATTTGCTTATGATGTCAACCTACGAGTCAAGTAGTTGACTATGACGTCATATGATATCGAATTTATGAATTGGAGAATAGTTGGTTTTGATACATAGACTCGCGTCCAAATGTATTCCTCAAATTTTACCATCTGTTTATGCTTGCGAAGGCAAACGCATGCTATGGAGTTGATCAGTCCACATGTTCTTGAAGTTAAGCTTTTTCTTTGCATCACCCAACTTAACCATTAACATGACATTGTTAAATATAATGCCTACTCATGTCAGAGATTCTTAAGGACGAGAGTATGCCATAACGGCATTCGACTTATGCGTGTGTATGAGTATGACGCGTACCGCACGTACATTCTAGTTAAGCAATTGACCTTTCCAGTTTTAGCTATGCCCCGCCCATCTCTAGCTAAGCTCCACCCACACCTCGCTCGTGTTGGGATCGATCGATCTCTGAACACCCTGACTATCAATTTCCAAAAAACTACACATTTAAGCTGTTGGATATTTTGAAACCAATTTGACTGGTCATTCAAATTAGTTTCAAAATATTCAACAGCATATTTATTAAATAGCAAATAATTACAAAGACATACAATTCATACAACGTGTCCGAGTATTTGAGATTTGGTGACGGTCGATATGGAACCCTTTGTGACGTAATGATTGTGACATCATCATACACGCGCTGAGCTGATTATGACGTCATACGAGGTCAGATGATAGATGGATAATCTGGAAAGGTGAATTACCTGGGTTTGCGCTGTGCAATTGGACCACGATCGATGGATCATTCCCTCGGTTTTGCAAACATCAGCAATCGTAGACTTAGACATGCCAATGAGAAACGATACTATCACAAAATGTTCCGTTCAGTCCTCAGCCAGCTTCCCACAATGCATTGCGCTTACTACTGTTTAACGTTAACGGAACCTGTAGTAAGCGCAATGAATTGTGTCGTGTTGGCTGCAGACCGAATTCTTAATATGTATGGCCAAACCGCTGAGAAATCAAGCAGTGATGCGTCACTACTCACCTCCATCTAGGATGAACTGTGTATAGCAAAATTCCATCAAGATGACAATGGATGAATCCAATCTGCCACTCAAGTATATGGCGTCATAATCACCTGCGTCACAGGTAGGTTGGCATCACAATCATAATTGACACAGAATACTCAGCTATGAAACTGGAATAGTCCGCCAAGTGTACAAATTGTATCTCTTCGATGGATTTATTATTTAAAGGTACATATTCACACCAGAATGATTATTGTTAAAATTGCATACTTTTATAAGCTTAAATTATGTGCCTATGTGTAATGAAACGAAATAAATCTTAACATATAATGATTCCATTCCATATAAATTAATATAATTTTTTAAGTTGCGAAATTGAAATAGAGGCCCGTGCCTCGCAACTTAAAAAATTATATTAATTTATATGTTAAGATTTATTTCGTTTCACTACATAGTTTAAGCCTCTAAAAGTGTATAATTTAAACAATTTTATTTTCAGAAATTTTAGTGTGAATATGCACCTTTAATAAATATTCTGTTGAATATTATTTAAAGGGTTAATGGGTAAATTTCTGATCAGATTTTTATCTCCAAGGAAACAAGCGAGATCAATATGGCTGAGAAGCATTCATTGACGTCCATTGACATGCCCGCTCTAGGATTTTCATATCTGTGGTTTTGTTTGACCTTGGAACGATCGCGGTAAACCAAACGGAGTATTGTCTCGGCTGCGTGTCGTGTGTTCCGTCGAGAAGTGTCGGTGCTTGCATAGCTAGTGGTGTGTGATCTGACCTGCCAGCTCTACTCGACTTCACAATGATGGGTAAGGCATCATGTAACATGCATAACTCATCTAGGCTGAAATAAACAATTTATTCTTAAAATAAAAGCAATAAATTACGAATTTTTCATTTCGTGGCTACTATAGCTGAAATCTAGAATATTTAGAACATATTTTAGCTGAATGCCATTGCTTCCATCATTTGTCTTCAACACGTTATAATCAAAGCGTTTTCAATGTAAACATTAACTTTCGGACTTAGCGATCTTCTAACCAACTTGTTAAACATGCAGAACGACAAGGTTTATTATTATGTAGATAACGTAATAACAAGCAGAGGTTATGCCTTATGTCAATTTCTCCATGTCTCATTAGCATAACAAAGCAAGTTCGCACCTCCCCACTCCCTCACTCCCCTCGGGCTCCAGAACGCCAAGGCTCTTACTCATTGATATGGTATATACTGGCTAGATGGCATTATCGTCAATCTCTCCCCCTACCAGGCTTTTTTCGTATGGCGTGAACAATAGAAGGGGGAGATATTGACGATATAGCCAAGAAACCTACCGAAATCGACGATGATCCGAAATCCAAGATGGCCGCCAGCTACCGACGGCCATCTTGAATATTAGTTTCCGGATGATAACTCCGTTACCGTTTGTTGGATCGCATTGAAACTGCAGAGGGTGGTTGGACTATGTCTGGGGAAGAAACGTATCGAAATCGACGATGATCCGAAATCCAAGGTAGCCGCCAGCCACCGGCGGCTATCTTGAAAATTGGTTTCTGGATGGATGATAACTCCGTTACCGTGTATCAGATCGCTTTGAAACTTCATGGAGTGGTTGGACTAGGTATGGGGAAGAAACTTATCGAAATTGACAATGATCCGAAATCCAAGATGGGCGACAGTCACCGATGACCATCTTGAAAATTGGTTTCCGGATGATAACTCTGTTACCGTTTATCGGATCGCTTTGAAACTTCATAGAGTGGTTGGACTATGACTGGGGAAGAAACCTATCGAAAATGACGATGATCCGAAATCCAAGATGGCCGCCAGCCACCAGCGGCCATCTTGAAAAATTGGTTTCCGGATGATAACTCTTTTGCCGTTTATCGGATTGCTTTGAAACTTCATAGAGTGGTTGGACTAGGTCTGAGGAATACACCTATCGAAATCGGCTATGATCCGAAATCCAAGATGACCGCCAGCCATGGGCTGCCATCTTGAAAGTTGGTTTCTGGATGATATCTCCGTTACCACATATCGGATCACTTACTAGGGTCGTCGGAATACGACTGGTGAAGAAACTTATCGAAATTTACAGTAATCAGAAATCAAATATGGCCGCCAGTCAGCGGCAGCCATCTTGAAAATTAGTTTCTGGACGATACCTCCTTGACCCTTTAACGGATCGCTTTGACACTTCATAAGGATTACTGGTCTGATGGGTCTGAGGAAGAAATACATATTTTCTGTTAGCTCTCATTCATTGGTTTGTCATCATGGCGGGGTATTATGTGCCGTTTGCTGAGCTCTTGTTTTTAAATATGTAAATTTGTGGCTGTTCAAATTACCAAAAAGATCATTTAGTGATTTTTAGCTCCACTTTGCGAAGTAAAACGAGCTATTACGATACCCTGCACGGTGTCCGGCGGCGGCGTTGTCCAAATTCCATTTAGCTCAACTGTTCTGTTTATATCGCAGATTTGGTTAATTATACTGGACCCAAACTTGGGTACCTGTTTCCTTATAGTGATATGGCATCTCACAATGACCTTGGGGCCAAAAGGTCAAAGGTCAAGCTCACGGTGACCTTGGTAAAGACCGTGTTTTTTTCAACATTAACATTTTCCGTTTAGCTCCGCATTTCTGTTTATATCTCGGGTTTGGGTAAACATACTGGAGCCAAACTTGGACACATGCCTCCTTATAATGATCTTACATCACACAATTACGTTGAGGTCAAAAGCTCAAAGGTGAAGGTCACTGTGACCTTGGTAATAACCTTGTTTTTTTCAACATTAACATGTTCCGTTTAGCTCGACGTTTCTGTTTATACCTCATGTTTGGTTAATCATACTGGACCAAAACTTGGACACATGCCTCCGTTTAATGACACGGCATCACACAATAACGTTTTGGTCAAAAGGTCAAGGGTCAATTTTACGGATATGCAAGGTGACCGTCTATCATCCGTCATCCATCCGTCAACCTTTGTTTAAAAAGTCTACTCATTAACCGCTTGGCGGATTTCAACCTAATTTGGCTAGATGGACCCTATTGGGCTAGGCCTCAGAATATCTCTACAGAATTTTGGTTGGTCAATTTTATGGGTTAAAATCTCACATTTTGTGAAAGATTTAACGGAAATTGTCGCTTGACCCTAATGCTTTCGGTTTTAGAACGTGTATAGGCTCACAGAATTTTGATTAGTCAATTTATTTGTGTGAAAATCTTGGATTTTATGAATAATTTACCGGAAATTGTCAAAACAATGCTCCTCATTAACCGCTTGGCGGATTTCAAGCTAATTTGGTTGGAAGGACCCTAATGCTTTCGGTTTCAAAACCTGTATACAGAATTTTGATTGGTCAATTTATTTGTGTGAAAATCCTTTATGAAACATTACCGGAAATTGTTACACTTCTACTCCTTAGTAACCGCTTGGCAGATTTCAACTTACTCAGGCTGGAATGATCTCATGGAGGTAAGCTTCATAAGTTGTATACAGAATTTTGATTGGTCCCGTTTTTCGGTGAAAACCTTAGAATTTATGAAAAAATTTACCAGAAATTATCAATACGCTACTCCTCATTAACCGCTTGGCAGATTTCAACTTACTTTGGCTGGAAGGATTTGAAGGGGATTTTCTTCAGAACTTATATACAGAATTTTGACTGGTCAAGTGATTTGGTGCAAACCTTAGATTTTATTCAAATGCAAATTGTCAAAACACTACTCTTCATTAACCGCTTGGAAGATTTCAACACTGGTTGACTAGACAGACCCTATTACGGTAGGCTACATAATATCTACTCAGAATTTTAATGGGTCAATTTTTTTCGGTGAGAATCATAGATTTTATGAAAAATGTACGGGAAATTGTCAAAATGCATCTTCTCCATAACCGCTTTGTGGATTTTATCCAAATTTGGCTGGAAGGATTCTATTGTCGTAGACTCTAGAACGTCTATTCAGAATATTCGTTGGTAGATTTTTTGGTGGACATTTGAATTTTTTTTAAACTTTCCAGAACCATTTAAAATGCTACTCCTTAATTATTGGCCCAGCTTCAACGAGCCTTGGGTGAAATGATCCTGTGACGGTAGGCTTCAACATATCAAACGAGAATTTTTATTGGTCAAATCCTTTGGTGGCCAACTTGGATTTTTCGAAAATAATCCATCATGTCTACCAGTATATAAAAGCAAATGGTTCAAATCCTAATGGTCGAGGCTAACGGCTACATGCCCTTGGGCCTCTTGTTGATAAGGCCTTATATACGTATTCAAGTTCAAAAGCTTCATAGTTCCTTGCGAAGTCGTAAAGTCGAGCTTCATAGTTGCATTGCAACCACATTTCTGGTTGAAGGTTATCGGCCCCTATATGCAGCTGATCGTTTGCGTCAGCCAGTCAGTGAATACCCGGCCATGCGCAATTGCGATTAACTGAAATCCCTTCATCCGCGGTCGCGACAACTAGCCCAATAGCTAGGGTACTCGCATGAGCAATGTAACCAGTATATACAATATCTATGGTCGTACTCCAGTAGCTATTACAAGCGTTCCATTCGTGTGTCTCTCAATATCCATAAAAGTATCTCCTAAATAATGTGTGATCCCCACTCTGCCTCCTCCCCCAACACCCACAACATGTGGGCTGTGGTCGGCTGGTTGTGGTGTGGTGGGGATGGTGGGGGTGGGGTGGGGTGGGGGGGGGGGGTGTGTCCCGGGGAGGGTAATCTTCAAAGATCACGCTAACGCTCTTATTCATACCAAGCCAAACGACATTCTAGAATAAGGACAAAGTTGTCCATATACCCGCGTCGTTGATATATCTTTTCAATCGGGCTGCCATAAGGTCAATTTATATGTCTATTTTGGAAACAAGGTTGGTGAACGCTATTGCTGTTGCGTTTTAGCTTTTTACCACAAACATTAGTATACATGTACCTCCCCAGGGTTAGAAATAAATGAACATATCTAGTTGTGATGCCATTTCATACATTTTCAGGTTTGCCGCCGCAGTTTAATGTTGCCCGTATATGCTAAGCTAAATGACACAAAAAATTAGAATCACTATTGCTTTGTCAACTAAATTCTGAGAAATGACATTAAGCAGACTGGTTACAGTATCTAATAATTCACCTTTCCAGCGTACTCACCGATCATATGACGTCATAATGAATTGTGTGATGTGTACAATGACATCATAATGAATGACGTCATGAATGGCGTCGACAAGTACGTCACGAACACATATTTGAAGACGGTCTATGCGTTGTTGTACAAATTGTTTGCTTTTATTATGTAATAAATATTATGTTAAATATTTTGAAACTAATTTGACTGGGCGCTGTTGCTGCCATAGGCAGCAACAGCACCCAGTCAAATTAGTTACAAAATATTCAACAGCTTCCCTGTATAGTTTTCAGGAAATTGATAGCTGGGGAATTTGGGGATCGATCAATCCCAACACGGCGAGGTGTGGGTGGAGCTTAGCTAGTGATGGGCGGGGCATAGCTAAAAATGGAACGGTCCATTAAATAAATAAATGACTTAAAACGAACAGAGTCAATCAACATTATCCACCAAACCGCTCAAAAATACACGCTTCTTTGCTACTGCCACCGTAATAAGATAGAATGTTGACATCAGAGTGCTAAGGGTTAAAGTTTCGCATATGGCTTGGGAAGCCAGCTACCTGCGCACACGCGCGCGCGCTTGCGCGAACACGCGCGCAAGTCTTAAAATCAACATTATTTGTGAGCTATATCAGCGAATAGATAGATATCTCCACCATGTATGGCTCTGGAGGTTTAGTTCAACTCTTTATATGCACTGTATACGTAACATCCTATAGCATGGTAAAAGAATAGTGAGAGTGGTAGAGAAATGCCTCACACATTCTCATAGTAAGACTTTAGGGCTGGTACGACGTTCGTCTCCCGTCCAAATTTGTGAAACATTTATTTTTTTCTTATTTATAATTTTTTATTCATTAAATTATTTAATCTGGTAAAAGGGGTTCTTCACCAAGCCCCATTCTGCATATGATTGTTCTGTGAATGGTTTAGTTTTACAGACGCATACACACGCACACACACGCACGCACGCACGCACGCACGCACGCACGCACGCACACACACACACACACAACTCCAACCCCGACTCTGAAATGAGCTCCCACTGAAACAAAACACATTCTGTTTTAAAAACCAACTGTATCACTCAATGTACCTTTCTAATTTATCCACCCTTCATATGACGTCATAATCTACCACGTGGCGTGTAGGATAGCGTCATATCCATGACTCGATTTAGTCGGTCTTAAACGCTTAATAGTCCGACACGTTGTACGAATTGTATGTCTTTACCATTTAAAAAACATTTGGTTGAATATTTTGAAACTAATTTGACTCGGCGCTGCCATAGAAAATATTCAACAGCTTACCTGTATAGTTTTCGGGAAATTGAAATAGTCAGGGAGTTCATGGATCGATCGATCCTAGCACGAGCGAGGTGTGGGTGGAGCTTAGCTAGAGATGAGCAAGGAAGTCAGTTCACATGTAGGCTACTACAACACTGTTAGCAATTTGATACCTGTATGACGTCACGGTGGCAGCTTCCTCCTTGTCATACCTATCGATCAGCTTTACGCAGTAATTAGTGTGTACATTGGCTACAAATAAATTTGTATGCTTCAAATAAGCATGTATTATCACTGCTGCTCCTAAATTTTCTGCTGAACATAATTGGATGGAAGGTGGAAGTGTTGTACATTGTCATCGTTCGACCACCATCAGTACACGGTGTTACATAACTCAGGAGATCTTGAGCAAATGACATTGCACCGTAGAGCCACTAATCATCTTACTTAGCGCTTGTCAATTAATTCTTCAGCTGGCTTTATCTTACTTCGTAAACGGGACTGCTAATTGACACGTACGTCTTCCCGTACCTACATGGATCTAGCATATCCAGTTACGCATTGTGTTTCACATGCATACGAAATGCGAACCCTTTCGCTCTGCGAAAACCGATCCATAGTCGCGGGTCATATTTCTTCAGTCAAATTCGTGTGCTTTGCTACTAATTAATTTTTTTGCCTTTTGAAATTATTGGTTACTCTAATCTCTCTCTCTCTCTCTCTCTCTCTCTCTCTCTCTCTCTCTCTCTCTCTCTCTCTCTCTCTCTCTCTCTCTCTCTCTCTCTCTCTCTCTCTCTCTCTCTCTCTCATGGCCCTGTAGTAGGAAAACTATCAGCAGAGCAGAAAGCGTCGGGTGCGCATCTATCAAAGTGGCCAAAATGAAGATGGCACAAAACTATGCAGGAATCACAATATCATTCTGCACAACATCAGCGAACCCTTAAAAGATCTTGTTATTCAACAAGCAAAAATCATGCCAGATGAAATCACTGCCACGGATGCCTGACTTAAAATGTTTCTGGCAGCCCGAGCCTTGAGAGCTACTGACTACACACCACCACTCACTGTACAAAACTCTGAAGAACACTTTGCAAACCAAAGTCGACACAATTCGAAAATGGCTCACTGACCACGATGACGATCCTTTGGATCCGCTGTCGGGTGACCCCAGGCCCTTACTTTTATGAATTAAAACAGCATAAGTTGAGAAGACTACTTTTCAAGTGTCAGTGGTTATGTCCAAACACTGGGATTTCCACAAAATGGTGCGCCTAAAAATTAACATACATCCGCACCTGATGGCACGAGCAATTAACTATTCAAATATGCAAATGACATTATCCCAAAACAGATCACGCACTTAATCAGTCCACCTTCCCATCACTGATGTAGGCCAAGATGCCGTTATAGGCCTACCCGAGCCCAAGAAGCTAACCGTGCCACCAGCCAATCTGCGGTCGATTGTGCTTCAAAACAGCATACGGAAAATCCTATCCAATGTTATCCTAGACAAGATCGACGACGTCAATGGATCTTGTCAAAGTTGCTTTTAGCGTGGACGCAGCTGTATCGGCTCAGCGCATGCTTGTGTCAGTGGTTATGTCCAAACACTGGGATTTCCACAAAATGGGCGTTGGCATGTCACGAGTCTTCGACACAATTAAACGCACAAAGATGCTAGATATGTACTACACCGGGCCAGTTGCAATGAAGATGAGCTGCGACTAGTGAGACTACTACTCGTCTTGCAAAGACCAAGCTGCGAGTACGAGTCAAGTCAGTGATGTCCTCGGTGTTTGATAAATCAATCGCTACCCACAGGGAGGTGATCTATCCCCTGCGCTTTTGACCTGCTGCCTTGAAGTCTATGCGGGAAAATTCCACAAGCCATACAACCCACTTACCACCCTCCCACCAAACCCCCCCCCCATCCCCCATCGTGTCCACATTGGGTATGCCGCTAGAGATGAAATCTGCCGACGATGTGGACTTCATAAGCGCGGAACAGAAACACCTTGAGGCACTACTCCAAATATATTCAAGCAAACTAGAAATTGAGAATCTCTTTATGAATGAATCCAAAACTGAGTTCACCAACATGCACCTAATCGACAAAGAATGAAGTAGAGAAAATGACGATGCAATTCGTGGCGACGAACCGTGGAGGAAAAGTAAAAGCATGGGCTCACTGGTCTACAGTATTGCTGACGTCATGGAATTCACCTTGCTGGGAGTCAGCAACTATAACGCCAGGAGGCGACGTCATTACATATATTATGTTAAGCATGCTTCTAGGTGACCTCAAGAAAGCACGACTCTGTACATTCAGATCAAGAATGGACCTGAGGAAGCTAACGATTTTGGCTGAGGACAAAACACAGTGGTCAAAAGCAAAGAAGGACTGACTGCAGCTGTATGATGTTTCTACTACTACAGGCCGCAGAATACAGTAATTACGCATACATACCTACCTGTAACGGCTCCCAGCCAAATTAGCTTCTCAAGATTCAGGAGAATACTTACTATGTGGCAAAGGATTATTGTTTTGGTATTTCGGCTACAGAAGGTTAAAGATGCATATTGACACCAACATGCTAGATAATAAAACCCTTAAGATTGTATACTTATGGAGGCTTAAATTGTGTGGCTAGATGTAATGAAACGAATTAAATATTAGCATATGATGAGTTCATTACGGAGAAATAAATATAATGTGTTTAGTTGTCAAGTTCAATTAGGGACTAGTGTCTCTACTTCATTTACACAACTAAAAGATTATGTTGATTTATACGTAAGGAAATCATCATATGCTAATATTTATTTGGCTTCATTATATCTAGGCACACAATGTCAGCCTCTAAAAGTATACAATTTTAACAATGTTTTTGATGTAAATATGCAACATCAACGGAGATTGTACACTCTTTCTCGCATTGCCATGCAATCATAAACAGGCTTCTAATTGAACTGTACTGAAGCCGGGTTGGTGGGTACCCGGATGACGCCTTTCTTGTTTGATAAACCGGGTTAGTGCGTACACGGATGAAACCTTTTTAAAAAATAAATTCTACATGTAACGGTTTGGTTTCTCTGCAATCTTTTCTTCTTAAGGATGAATATAGATTGTATGTGTATGTCAAAGAGAAAACATCGTCCAATCTTTCCATACGACAATGGGAAACCCTGTTGTCAAAATCCATCTTCAAGATTTGATTCCTACGAGCAGGTCTGGTATATTCATTTTACTCTGTTGTGCGATAACGCTATGTAAAGTTCTCTGATGTTGTCATTAAAATACTACCTGCGTCTAGCGGACACTGCGTGGACTCATTACAGTTGACATGAACAGTTTGACTGCTCCAAGTCATCAGACAATAATTTCAATGCGTACTAACCCTGGACACGCTGAGCCACCAACAACTTTCAATCAAATTGTTTTTTCTAAATAATCAATATATGGCCTATTCACCATTAAAACTAATGGAGAATGTCTCGAGCAGAAATTCAGCAGGCAGATAGTTAAATATAAAATGCTTTTCAGGGCACCCGACGACCGGTGGTCTTACGGTTCTGAACCAACCATCTATTGGATCCAAAAGTAGTTGTCCGTTTCATAGAGGTGAATGCTTGTACGTGGAAGCCAGAGATAGACGAACACTGACTACGTTAGTTTATTGCTTAATGTTTTGAGAAGATTTCAGTTAAATATTATTAAATTAATTTGTCTGGAAGCTGAAGCTGGCCACGCGCTGCTATAGTCAGTTACACGGTCATTGTGCGGCAATTATTGAGCGATAGATAAATCATGGAATCGGTGTTCAGGTCGTTGTCGTATTTCTGTTAATTTATAGGTCAGCTATGACATCATCAGCCCTACTCCACTCCTTATTCCACCCCACATTCTACACCGCATTCTACCCCACACCATACATTTCACTGTAGTTATGCATACTCAATCGCTATGTAGAGAAATGAGGCATGGGTCATAATTACCCCCATAAGAAAGCATACGAGTATTTGAATATTTATAATAAAAAATTACAAAATTGTCTTAAAGTGGATTGAAAACAAACTTTCGTTTTTAGAATATCTGCCAAAATGTTGTTTGGTCCGGTCTATGTGAAACGAGATCAATTTCTAGGTCCTATATTGACTTGGTTTGGTATTAATTTTAAATTGGATCCAATTGTTTCGAGATCCCCTTGAGTGGTATTGGAATTTGCATTATGGGTATTTCAACCGCGACTACGAGTACAGTGGCCACGTTGGGCGCCACCTGGTCAAGTGGTGGAGAAGCTTATCTTTGAGCCGTATTCAACCTGCTCTGGAAAGATGCTGCTGGTCGTGAAAGGATACCGTTGGTCGTGGAAAGATGCTTTTGCTCGCTTGCTCGCCGCGGTGTTTCCTGGTGATGCGGTGACACAGATATGGAGACGTGGTGTCCAGCTCTGGATCTCGAGATCTGGGCACGGAATCATGTCTTCTGCCGAGATCGGCGTGGATTCTGTTGCTGCTGTGAAGGCCAGCATCGTCGTGGATTCTGTTGCTGCTGTGAAGGCCAGCATCGTCGTGGATTATGTTGCTGCTGAGAAGGCCAGCATCGGCGTGGATTCTGTTGCTGCTGTGAAGACCAGCATCGGCTTGGATTATGTTGCTGCTGTGAAGGCCAGCATCGGCGTGGATTCTGTTGCTGCTGTGAAGGCCAGCATCGGCGTGGATTCTGTTGCTGCTGTGAAGGCCAGCATCGGCGTGGATTCTGTTGCTGCTGTGAAGGCCAGCATCGTCGTGGATTCTGTTGCTGCTGTGAAGGCCAGCATCGGCGTGGATTCTGTTGCTGCTGTGAAGGCCAGCATCGGCGTGGATTCTGTTGCTGCTGTGAAGGCCAGCATCGGCGTGGATTCTGTTGCTGCTGTGAAGGCCAGCATCGGCGTGGATTCTGTTGCTGCTGTGAAGGCCAGCATCGGCGTGGATTACGTTGCTGCTGTGAAGGCCAGCATCGTCGTGGATTCTGTTGCTGCTGTGAAGGCCAGCATCGTCGTGGATTCTGTTGCTGCTGTGAAGGCCAGCATCGGCGTGGATTCTGTTGCTGCTGTGAAGGCCAGCATCGTCGTGGATTCTGTTGCTGCTGTGAAGGCCAGCATCGGCGTGGATGTACATGTAGATGATGTTCTTGCTCTGCTTTGCTCTCCTTTCTCCACCACTGGATCAACGTTTTAACGCATGCGTATGAAAGGGCTGCATGAGAAATGAACTATTCAAATACGCAAGTGACATTGACTCAAAACCAGCCACGCACCTAATTAATTCAGCTTTTATACACCACCTTACCATCGATGCTGTAGGCCAAGGCATCCGTATCGTGTTACCCAAGCCCAAGAAGCCACCTGGCCCCCTAGCCAATCTGCGGCCCGTTGTGCTCCTCAACAGCGTACGGAAAATCATATCCAATGTTACTCTGAAACGATTAAAGATGTGGAGGAAACAGATGAGTACATAGCCTTCATGATAGCATATGAACGTTTCTGCGATGATACCAGAGCTGGCAAGCATGCTGTTAATGCACAGTTCTGGATGAACTATTTTGACATGGTCGATAGATACATTAGAACTGTACGACCAAATGTGGATTATTTCAGGTTCATGCTTGGGGAAATGATTAGCATTTTCTTTGCTGCAAATCGCCACAATTATGAACGGTACATGTACCTTTACTACCGTTGACTCTTGAATATGGATTCCACACATCCTGGCATTAGGCAACAACTTGAACGAGGTGGTTTATCTGTTAGGTTGTCATTGAATTGCTTTGCCAGGTAACCAGTGGATCAAGCACTAGAGAGTACGATCAAAGCAGATGCAGCTTCATGACAAACTGGAATCACTGCTTTCCATCAAAGTCAAGGAGCAACCAGGCGTCGGACAGTTACTAGGTCAGCTAAAAGCACCATAGTACGGTATCGGTTTGAGAGAGCAGCAATAAAGAGGGATGCTAATCCAAACCATGAACTACGAAAGTCAAAAGTGAGTAAATTCCAAAGAGATTTGGAAAACATTTACTAAATGATTGAGACTAAATGATTGAGTCCTTTTGTTGAGTCGCTGCTCGATGACACAAATTTGTACCGTCTAGCGGATGGCAAGAAAATGCCAGATGAAGTCAAACATGACATGCTAAATCTTTGTTTTGGGGAAAAGGTGGGAAGATGAGTTCCTCCACGAATGCTTGAAAGAGCACTACAAAGAAGAAAAGTACGAAACTGTGCCAGTGCTGCCGTCAAGAGCAAAGTAAGAGGTAAAGATGACAATGTTGTTCAACTGAAGACAACACGGGACTTGCTTGGTAGATTAGTCTATCGGGCTTGTACCAGAAACATTGAGCTTGAAAAAGTGTTTCCTTTTCCACTTACCAGTTCCCCTCTATTTGGCCAAAGTACAAACTCTCCAAACACCTTGACACTTTGATTACACATAGCGAGCCGACAACAGTTGATACAGTTCTTGTGGATGCCATGTTTATAATCCAGTCACTGCCTTCCGACTTGCCTCGTAATTTTGGAAATGTGTGAGACATGGTCCTAAAGATCATATGCAGTACACATGCAAGTGAAGTACACTTGGTCCGTGACAGTTATGTGAAAAGCATCAAGAATATTGAACAGCAGGCAAGAGGTGCAAATGATGGATTATTTCACATCACTGACACAGACCAGTTACGTCCTAAAGACTTCAGACACGCCTTGAGATCACCACATTTTAAAACTGCACTTATCAAGTTCTTCATTGAGGAATGGAAATATAACAATTATGCACCTATCATAAAACAAAAGACAGTTGCGGAGCAGTGTTCTCAGTATACAACAACTCTATCAGGAAATGTAGAACACAATGAGGCACCTGAGTATCTATGCTCACACGTTGAAGCTGATACCAGCCTGGTGTACCATCTCAGTGAGCTGTCAAATGCAATACCAGGACAGAATGTTGTGCAACAGATACTGATATCATGCTCATCCTCCTGTATCATGCCAGACAACTCAAGATCAATGTGTGGATGGACCTGGGACATTCGAGTGATAACACTAGGTGTATCCATATCACTGCACTAGCAACCCACATTGGTCCAGTTCTTTAAAAGGCATTACCAGCTTGTCATGCTCTGACAAGATGTGACCACACATCGCCCTTCTTCAGGAAGGGAAAGGTGAACCCACTTAGGAAAGCTTAAACGAGTGTTCTCCATCTCGACGGCCTCGGCAATCTTGGTGAAAACAACAGGTTGTTGATAGCGAAGCCTTGTAGAAAAATGTGTGTGTGCATCTATAGTCAGGGGGCATTATCAAACCAACTGATCCAGACGGTCCACTGGAGAAAATAAAGGGAATTGACGCCGGCATGTTTCTCCACCTTGTAACGATGTTCTGGTGCAAAAAGTAGCACGATGCAACTGTGTGGCATGTTTCTGGACGCATGCTCATCTAAGAGATCTACTAGCAAACATTCAACCCATAGATCATGGCTGGAAAGAGGTTTATGGAGTCTTTCTACCACTATGGTTTCCTGGCAGTCAGATGCCAACTATGCTTTCTGAGACCATGGAACCAGACGACGTGGCATATGGAGAAGAGGATGATGAGGATGAAGACAACGATATTATTACTGATGCTGATTCACAGGATGAAGATAACAGTTATGATGATGTGGATGACTAATTGAATGTGGTGTCATAAATTTGATTTCCATGATTTTCTACATGCTATTCATACCGAGTACAAATTTATTACTATTCATATGGTAAATAACTTTTTGAACCAGAAGACTGGCCAAAACTGGCCAAAGGTTAGCCATATTGATCAAATTATTATTCCTTGGCCAAATCTTGGCCACAAAATACTAGTGTGAAGGCTTCTGACACTCATTAGCTACAAAATGATAACACCAAACCGTCCCTTTAAATAGCAATTCCTTTTGTTACATGGCATCAACACTGTTTATGTCTTGTAAATACACCCTATATTATGTGTTTCATTACCATTTAAAGATAGATGTACATCATCAAAACATACAAATGTGGACAAACAGAATTTGGCCAAATATGGCCATATTTTGGCTAAAAAGTTCCCAAAATGGCAATTTTGCCTTACATAAGGTCAATAATACTGTCATTTTTGGCACTGCAGTCTTGCTTACATAGAATAGGCTTGTTAAATCATCCTTGCCTAAAATTCTGTTTAAAGACATATATCTCTTGGAATAGAACGTCATTGCATAAATCTGCTAGGCGTGCTACGAGGTGACCTCAAGAAAGCAGGACTCGGTAACCACAAGTCAGGAATGGACCTGAGGAAGCTAAGGATTTCGGCTGAGGACCAGACACAGTGGGCTGAGTGGGCAAAAGCGAATAAGGGTTGATTGCAGCTGTAAGATGTTTCTACTACTACTACTACTACTACTACTACTACTACTACTACTACTACTACTACTACTACTACTACTACTACTACTACTACTACTACACAGCCGCTACTACTACAGCCGCAGAATACAGTAATCATACATCATACATATGAAAGCGATTTTAGTAACTGTCGACGCGATCGTTAGGCCCGTTAATCCATAAATAGCAACACTCGCAATCAATTTATTATTCTAAGTACCAACAGGTTCTAATGTTAAGTTAGGCAGCGACAGGCAACGCACCCACGCTTAACGTGATTAGATTTGGAGTTTTTACAGTTGTGTTCGTTTGCACTGGTATGGGTGCGCTTCATGAGTGGCGTGCGTAAAATACACCTCGGTGTCATACCCAATAAAACAAAGCACCGAACCGAACGAAACTAGCACAGATTTTATAGGATCGTGGTTTGGACGTTACCTTTGGATCCCGAATATGCCTGCTGATTTTGAGTCCAATGGTAAAAGGTCACAGTTACCCATAAAGTTACGGTTACTAATTTAGTTTTTTGACCAGAAACGAATATGCCGGGCTGAACAGATCGATGGACGTATTAGTTACCCCTATGACACCCAAGGTCAATTTTCCCTTAAAGATAATGCTTCAACTGCGACTACGCCCACAGTTTTACCCCAAAGAAGGAGGATGATTTTTGGGGAAAGCTCAAGGTCAGTTCTTGTGTCAAGGTGACATTATGTAATCAATGTTAGAAGTTTAGATTTGAGCAGAAATGAACTCTCCTTAATGACACAAGTCCAATGATCATATTAGAAGATACAGTATAACCTATATCGGTGGCCAGACAGACGCGTTTTAAGATTTTGCATTTAATTCAACTTTTATATCTCATGTTTGGTTAAACATACAGGACACATCCTTCCTTATACTGAGATCACATGAAACATATCATAATGTGATAATGACAAAACTCGTGGGTTTCTCACTAATAACATTTTGCTTTTGCCTGAACTTAGCAGTTCATATATAATGTTGTGTTACTCGTGTTGTGTTAATCATGCTGTGTTACTCATGTTGTGTTACTCAAGTTGTGTTACTCGTGTTGTGTTGCTCGTGTTGTGTTAATCATGATGTGTTGCTCGTGTTGTGTTAATCATGTTGTGTTAATCATGTTATGTTTATCATGCTGTGTTACTCATGTTGTGTTAATCATGTTGTGTTACTCATGTTGTGTTAATCATGATGTGTTACTCATGTTGTGTTAATCATGATGTGTTACTCATGTTGTGTTAATCATGGTGTGTTAATCATGTTATGTTAATCATGCTGTGTTACTCATGTTGTGCTAATCATGCTGTGTTGCTCGTGTTCTGTTAATCATGTTGTGTTAATCATGCTGTGTTGATCGTATTGTGTTAATCATGTTGTGTTAATCATGCTGTGTTGTTCGTGTTGTGTTAATCATGCTGTGTTACTCATGTTGTGTTAATCATGTTGTTTTGCTCGTGTTGTGTTAATCATGCTGTGTTGCTCGTGTTGTGTTAATCATGATGTGATAATCATGTTGTGTTACTCATGCTGTGTTAATCATGCTGCGTTGTGTTAATCATGTTGTGTTGCTCGTGTTGTGTTAATCATGTTGTGTTAATCATGTTATGTTAATCATGCTGTGTTACTCGTGTTGTGTTAATCATGTTGTGTTGCTCGTGTTGTGTTAATCATGCTGTGTTGCTCGTGTTGTGTTACTCATGTTGTGTTACTCATGTTGTGTTGATCATGCTGTGTTACTCGTGTTGTGATAATGATGTTGTGTTAATCACGCTGTGTTAATCACGATATGTTACTCGTGTTGTGTTAATCATGATGTGTTACTCATGTTGTGTTAATCATGTTATGTTAATCATGTTGTGTTACTCGTGTTACGTTAATCATGTTGTGATAATCATGCTGTGTTACTCGTGTTGTGTTAATCATGATGTGTTACTCATGTTGTGTTAATCATGTTGTGTTACTCATGTTGTGTTACTCGTGTTGTGTTAATCATGCTGTGTTACTCGTGTTACGTTAATCATGTTGTGTCAATCACGCTATGTTACTCGTGTTACGTTAATCATGTTGTGTCAATCACGCTGTGTTACTCGTGTTACGTTAATCATGTTGTGATAATCACGCTGTGTTACTCGTGTTGTGTTAATCATGTTTCAATCATGCTGTGTTAATCATGTTGTGCTAATCATGCGTGTTACTCGTGTTGTGTTAATCATGTGTTAATCACGCTGTGTTAGTCACGCTGTGTTACTCGTGTTGTGTTAATCATGTTTCAATCATGCTGTGTTAATCCTGTTGTGTTAATCATGTTTCAATCATGCTGTGTTAATCACGCCGTGTTAATCACGCTGTGTTACTCGTGTTGTGTTAATCATGTGTTAATCACGCTGTGTTACTCGTGTTGTGTTAATCATGTGTTAATCACGCTGTGTTAATCATTATGTGTTAATCATATGTTAATCATGCTGTGGTAATCATGCTGTGGTAATCATGTTGTGGTAATCATGTTGTGTTAATCATGCTGTGGTAATCATGCTGTGTTAATCAAGCTGTGTTAATCATGTTGTGTTAATTATGCTATGTTGATCATGTTGTGTTAATCATGTTGTGTTAATCATGTTGTGTTAATAATGGTGTGTTAATCATGTTATGTTAATTATGCTGTGTTAATTATGCTGTGTTAATTATGCTGTGTTAATCATGCTGCACTCAAACTTTCTAAAGAGAGGGGGTCAAAACGTCAAATGTCATGCCCATTGATATGTATATTGATAAGCCGTATATGTATTTTATGCTTGAAGTCAAGCTTCATAGTTCATTGCAGTTTTAAAATCGAGCATCATGGTTGCATTGCAACCAGATTTCTGGTTAATTATCCATTGTACATCGTCCACCATGTTTGACCGTAGTTCAATGTCAACAATTGTAATGAACTGGCACACAGACCGGGCCATTGAGTGGCTGGCTGGCTGGCTGGCTGACTGACTGACTGACTGACTGATATTATTTGCGAGTCGCAACTGTAAACTGGTCTGGATTAATGACGTTATTTCATGAAGATACATAACATGGGGATTAAATCTGGCTACATTATTGTTTTAGGTTGTCAATGCATGACCACGGTTGTCTTTCTTGTCGCGGCTACAGCGGTGACGCAGCTGCTGGTAAGCGTGTGATGTGTGTGTATCCGTCCCACTCCTATGTATTGTCACACCATGTGTGCGTTGTGGGTGCGTGTTCGCGCCCGTGTACGCGCGTCTGTGTTCGCCTGGGTGTGAACGCACGCGGACTATATCTTTCCTCGGCACTTTCTCTCGTCCTATTGCAAGATCCTCGCCCTCCCACTACGTTCCCGCCTCGAACAGCGTAGCAATGTGAGTGGGCGTATGTTAGTACGATGATTCTCTAGTTTGTGCCATAATAGCGCGATCCATTTCTTGCTATGTCCCGCCCATTTCAATCTAAGCTCCGCCCACCTTTTTACGCGTGTTGGAATCGATTTGAAATTTTGAAAACCGAATTCCCAGCATCTAAATTTCAATGTCGCTATACAGGGGTGTAACGATATCGCTAGCTAACTATAGCTTCGGGAACATGGGCCCAGGTAAGTGTTTGGATACTTTGGAACCAATTTGACGGGGGTTTATTGCCGCCAACAGCACATACCAGTCAAATTAATTTCAACTTGTTTATTAAATTAGATGTATTCACTTTTAGCTGTGCCCCGCCCATCTCTAGCTAAGCTCCGTCCATACTATGTGCGTGTTAGGATCGATTTATATATACGATCTGTATGTATTCCCTGAATCTCAATTTCCAGAAACCTATGACGTAGGCTGTTGACTATTTTGATACTAATTTGACTGGGTGCTATGCCAGCAACAGCGTCCAGTCAAATTGGTTTCAATATATTCAACAGAGTGTTTATTAAATAGCAAAGAGATTCAATTCCTACATCTGACGCACTATTCCAGGTTCACGACTGATTATTGTCTGTCAATTATGACTGTGCCGTCAACCTAAATGTGACGTACTTGATTAAAACGTCAGTACTGCATTGACGGATTGAATGTATCCATTCGTACACTAGTGACTCACTGTTCGATTTTTGTGACTGAACAATACGTCATTATGATTGTGACGTCAGCTAATTATTGGCGTAATGGAGGAATTCAGTTTTATCTATGCTCCACCCATCTTTAGCTAAGCTCCACCCACGCCTTGACCGTGTTGGGAGTGACCGATCCCTGCACTCCCTAAATTTCAATTTCCAGAAAACTATACAGGTAACTTGTTGAATATTTTGAACCTAATTTGACTGGTCGCTGTGGCTGCCTATGTCAGGAACAGCGCCCGGTAAAATTAGTTTCAAAATATTCACGGGATGTTTTTTAAATAGTAAAGACATGCAATTCGTCGAACTTGACATACTATTATTATGCCTTTAAGATGGACTAAATCGAGTCATTCATGACGTAATTGAGGATAACGTCAGCCTACGCGTAACTTTGTTGATTATTACGTCATACGTTTGATCGATAAACTGGATTCATCAATTGATTATGACATCAGATAATTGGTTGCCAGGTGGGATCCCTCTATTGTCTGGTTGATGAATTATCTGAGTTTGATGCCATATTCAAATGTCATCTATCTGTTAAAATTACCACGCAATGTCATGTGACTTTTATTAGTCATGCGTGAAATACTCGTTGATAGTTTAGAATCAATGCGTGTTTAACCCTTTAATGACTAAAATTCTTTGAAAAATTAAATTATTTACTTGTTGAATGCCCATTTGCAGGCCAAAAGAAGACTATTTTTGAAATTTTACCATTGTAATGACTGGCTCGCGAGCCAGTCATTTCAGTGGTAAAATTTCAAAATCAGCCTTCTCTTGGCCTGTTAATGGGCATTACTCAAAACCACTAGGGTTTGGCCCTTTTTCGTCACGAAAGGGTTAATATATTTTAATGAGAAGTAATAAGTGTGGATAATTTCAGCTTGTTTCTGACGTCAGTTGCCAGCCAAGTCCGATAATCAACGGTAGGTAAATACAATATAAGAGTAAGAATCTGAATAGTGGGTATCCTGGGGCCCGCCCGTTCAGGAGGGCGAGCCGTACGCGTTCGCCATGGGACACTGTTCAGTAATGTTTTGTATACTCCCATATACTTCAGTTTAGTAATGTAGATAACACATTACTGAACACTTCCGCACGACGAATGCGCAATATTCTCGCTCCTGAACTCAGCCCAGGTATTTGCGGGCGTGTTTCCAGTCAGAGAGACAAAGTAAACAGTCATCAAGACGTCACAACGCGACAACATCGATATGGAAATGTGTGTGTCATTGTAATGCACCAATATTGAATGTTGGCGCGTTGATCAAACTAGCGGGGACCAATATTGCATTTGGTATCGCCGCGCCCGTTAGTCAACGACGCAGGACACTAACATCGAATTCGATATTGGCGTGCCCAATGTTCAACGGCGCAGGGGACCAATATCAACTGCTATATTTGCCCTGATATGAATATCAAATTACGCAAGTTTCTTATTCCCTCCGTTTGTCTGCCTAAAATGTAACAAAACACGCATGTATTACCAGGGGCGCCGGAATCAAATTTGAGGGGCGAGGCGGGTTCCACAAAAGGGCATGCTGGATGGCATTGTCTGGAGGAAGATATGAAATGGATGTCCCCACTCACCGCCTCTCATAGAAGGTACTCCCACCCGCCTCTCATAGCAGGTACTCCCACCCGCCTCTCATAGAAGGTACTCCCACCCGCCTCTCATAGAAGGTACTCCCACCCGCCTCTCATAGAAGGTACTCCCACCCGCCTCTCATAGTCGGTACTCCCATCATAGAAGAGTGTTCTGGGATACCCACCTACCTAACCACCACGAGAAAAACATTGAAAGGTGCAGGATCTTGTATAGTTCATCGTTGGAAATTATGCTCTCTGGCCAATGAGTTTCTTATGATTGCGTATAAATGTTAGAGCGATGTTAATGCTTCGCAGGACCAACCATGGATCTGCCCCTATGGATCCCTACTGCCCAGCAGTTCTTAAGGACTCGCTTAAGAATACGATGGATATATGCTGGATGAACAGACAGATGAGGTAGCGGAGATAACAAATCTTAGACACATTCCTCAAATACACCCACCGGCATTGCACAATCATTTCTACCTTTGCATCTGCTTCACACGTCAATTAAAAATTTGAGTTTGAGAGTTGCTGTTAATTCTAATTAATATCGCTTAGTGTTTCCACATTGCTGCACCCAGCCGCCCATCATTGCACATATGTTATATTATACCGACTAAGCAAGGCATTAACGGAGCGGGGATCAGTGTCATTTCAGCCCTCCCATATTACTTTAGGGACTTGCGCTATGTCAAAACAACTGAACTTTAATACAACTGCTCAGTCTGCTCTGAATATCATAGAAATCTTGTTTGAAGTTCTAAAGTAAAGTTTACTCATTTTTTTGCAAAGAAACGGGTAAAGGGCACAGCTGCCCCCGCTGCCCCCACCCCTTGCCCAAAGGGCAACGGGGTCCAGCTGCCCCGTGCTTCCGGCGCACGATGTTGTGTGGCAGTGGTCGTGTAAGAATGTTACAGAAGCGTCCAGATTTGTGACAAGTGAATACCAACTTCAACAGTTTCGTTTCAAATGGCTTTATAAAAATAGTAGACACCCGTGTTGAAACAAATGTAGGCCTATCTGTATCGGCGACGTCAATGTCCACGCTGTATACACCTTTGATAATCAGTGTTGCTTTTAGAGTTAAGCATGGCGCTGCTAAATCTAACCACGTAAATTATGACATTTGCTCATTCATATGATTATGCACAGTTATATTATATACAATGCCTGCTATTGTGCTGATTTCATTCCCGCTATTAATATGGCTCGCGGACAAACAGACATACACTGTTTCATATCGGCGTAATTATAACAGTTGATATTGGTTCCCTGCGCCGTTGACCGTTGACCAACGCTGTGCCAACGCAACGTTGGTCAACGGCGAAAATTCGATATTGCCGCGTTACATCACCATTCTGTTTGAGAATGGTGCCAGATACGAACATCAATACGTCGATTTGACATGCAAGTTTGAAATGCATGAATAGCCTAAATACCCTGGCCTCGTAAGAGGACGAGTGTATTGTAATCGGGTCTCTAGGTCAGCTCAACCCACACTTCATTGTGTTGTGATCGATCGATCCCCGAATGCCCTGACTATCAATTTCCTGAAAACTATACAGTTAAACTTTTGAATATTTTGTAACTAATTTGACTGGGTGCTGCTGCTGCCTATGGCAGTAACAGCGCCCAGTCAAATTAGTTTCAAAATATTCAACAGCATGTTTATTAAATAGCAAAGACATACAATTCGTACAACGTGTCGGACTATTAAGCGTTAAAGACGGGCGATATCAAATCATTCATGACGACAAGATTATTACGTCAGCATACACGTCACTTAGTTGATTATGAAGCCATATGGGGGACAGATAAACTGGAAAGGTGAATTGCAAAAATAATAGTTACCCTCTCCCCCCCCCCCCTCCCGGTAAAGGAAATAGTGAATTACAGCTCTCTCTCTCTCTCTCTCTCTCTCTCTCTCTCTCTCTCTCTCTCTCTCTCTCTCTCTCTCTCTCTCTCTCTCTCTCTCTCTCTCTCCATCCCTCCCTCCCTCACTCACTCACTCACTCTGCTGGACCTAAAACTACTGACCCGATTTGGCACGCATTTTACACGCAACGAAAGATCTTACTGTGAAAAATGATTTGCAGACTCTGGCTGTGGTAGAGATAAAGAACCTGGATCCTGATCGGGTCAAAGTCTAAATCTGTCCAGCTCTCTCGCTGAAGACAAAAAAACAGTGACCAAGGAAGGAGTAGGACTGATTGCAGCTGTAGGATGTTCACCATCATCGTCGTCGTCGCTGCCGCCGCCAGCACCAGCACCACCACCACCTACATTCCCCTTACGGTCCGAGGCTAGAAAATGAAAGACAGTGGTGATCAATACCCAATCAGTACCCACCCCGTATCCTGCATTCTAAGGATGTTGTTTTTTGTTTTTTAGTAAAATCATATTGCGCCTCTGATCGTAGCGGGCAGACGCGTGTACTGGTCATATGTGATATCCCAGAGTTCACAGCAGTAGCCACGTGTGCCGGTGGCTTCAAGTACAATTTTACCGCAGTAGATGCAGCCTCCACGGAAATCTACATCGAGTACACTGGCAATGCCAGTTTGGAATGCGTGTTCAGGGTAAGACCGTTCCTGTAGCAATAGAACAATGCCAAAATATAGGACAAACTTGACTGAAATAACTTAACTCGGGGCCCTATTTCCCAAAAAAATAAAACGTAGTTTACTCTTGAATATTTTGAAAACAATTGGATTGGAAGACATTGCGGCCTTTGTTCAAAATATTTTTTAAAAACCCAATTCTTAGTACTAACTAATGTTTCATTTTTTGGAAATATTAAGATATTTCTGAGTTGTAGTATACCTTAACTTTGGCTAATATCACGGGCTCCAATACCAGATTTAATGCTTATATAATATCTGCTTAACGTTATCGTGCACCTATAAATATAGTTATGCAAATAGTCGTGGACTTACGGTATTTTGGCATTTACAGTGAATCGATCCCACAATCGGCGAAAGCGCCCAGCATCATAGCCCACAAACGCTTCTACCACACCAACACTACAAGACTGAGGCGTTGGTGCGGTGGAAGCGTTTGTGGGCTATGATACTAGGCGCATTCTCGGTTGTAGGTTCGATTCCCTGTCAATGTTATAACTATAGATACATTTGCACGATATATAGATGTGTTGAGTTCTACATTGCGCTATTTCCATTTGCAATCAGCAACACATTCCAGTAACATAATTGTCAAAATTATCATTTCCAAATGTCACTTGCAACAGATTTGATAACAATTCGAATGAAATTTCTTGGTGTAATAACGTTCTCTGTCATTGAGTACTCACCAATGGAGAACTGTTTGATAATTTTGTCAAATGTTATCTCCCATCGAGGTACCCAGATTAATAAAATTCAACACTTAACTGAGCAGGGATTCTCAAAAGGGTCTTTTTGAGGGTATATACCGCAAAATGCATCTTGGGACCCCAAACGTAGTATTAGTAGTTGGTCACATGGAACCCCGGAAAATCTTGTATGATTGTTTAATACTAATTAGTTTAATTTTTTTTTGTACAAAAATCTCTACAAAATCTCGCATGTGATGACCGAAATTCATGGTGTAGCGTGGACCGCCCTGTTGGGTACATACCGGCCCCATTCGGTTGGGTACGAAACGGCCCAGTAGGGGATACGCCACGCTCACCCCTCCACTGACCACATAAGGCCCGCGCATATATAAGCCATTCTGAAGGAGAAAGGAATGACAGAATCCGTGAGATTGTCCTATGTGCATGCACGGCATTGAGAGGTAAATAAACATTGACGCGCTAGCCTATGGAGACTGGGAGCTTATGTATATAGTTGCTCATATTATGGCGACTCCATAATATGGGGCCAATCTCCAGGATTTTGCTATGTATTAATACCAGAATTGAATGGGGAATTTAAAACTCTGAACAGAAACAAAATTGATTCAGATCTGGCGAAGATATGGTAAAGTTAAAACGGACTATTGAGAGCTCCAACTAAAGCATAGGCATCATCAGAGCGCGTACATGATCGGGTGAGAGCCAGGTACGATTGCTCTAGCTACCTCGCTGCATACACAGCACGTGCTCTGATTGGCTGAGCCCACTGTCGTGGCCTCACACCGAGTATAAAAGGCACTCTCAAAGTCATACTCAGTTAGAAGGGAGGCGGCTTCAGGCTGATTGGGAATAAGTTCCTTATCTGCCTACTGTGTAGAGCTCGCATTCTACAATCTACACCAATGCAGCTTATTACAGTCAGGTTCCCTCTCAGGACACCCGCACTCTGCACCACACTAAGTCTTTGGACGTTCCTGGTGGATCAACAGGGGCAAAATTCTTAATTAAAAGAAGGTTCCTTATTTTCACCACGGTCACCAGTGGTACCTTCATTGCAGTGTAAGACTTTTTTACTATTACTAGCCAAATTAGTATGTAAGAACGGTGGTGTTTGTAATGTTTCGCCAGACTTGCCATACCACGACAGAAAAGGTGGTAACAATCAATGGACGCATCCAGCGTCACTGAATTTATGTTTTGACTGTAGTCCAGACAAGGACATTGCTTTATGCGCCACAAGAGCTAAGCGGCATGGATCGTCTTGTGCTGAGAAAATGATCAAATATAATATGTATTCACCCTCTCTACACAATCGAGGCATCCGTCACTCTTAAAGCACAACCAGCATAATGGTGATACCGTGAACTTTTCATTATGTGCTATGTATCACAATCTATTGGCCATCAGTAATGGCTTTATTCTTCACTGTTCTTGAGTATGAAACATACCGGCCAGCATCCTGCAGTAATTTTCTAGGCGACAGCTACACAGTGCATCAACTCACACCGCAGGAAGATAGTCTAAAGACTACATGTGACATCTAAATTGCACTGATGACGTATAGGTGCACCACATAGGAACATATCATAGTTACGTTATACTGTTATTAATAAATAAAGTATCACATTAAACAGTACCGTAAAGTCAGATGCAACCTCCGCTTGAATATGATGTTGTACATAATATTATGCAATGTAAACGGTGCCAGCAATTAAACGACACCGTAGGACAAATGGGCCTTATACCTCAATGAATGTATAAACGTAATTAGGCATTCTGCCCATATTGTTAGTTAGCAGTAAAAACTAAAAATATATTTGGACCGCCGTACACCCAGTTTACCCTATACATCTACAAAGCACCACCATGTTTTCTCCTTACCGCACCAATTTTACAGTAAGGTCGCTGCTCATGCTCTCTCTGGAGAACATGACATGCAGCCGCTAAACCTAGAACTATGGTAGCTCGATAGGATAGGTTTTTGAGCTAGCCGAGGGCGATTACTCTACAAATCGGAGAATTGTTATTAAAAACTCTTCTCCACGATCAATAAGACCGTTGTATAAATGGTACTGCTGATGGTGGCCATTCATGTTAAGGCCTCCTAAATTGAAGTAATGAGTAACTGCCTTTGACTACACTTCTCTAGCTGTCTGGCTGAAATAATTGTTTGAGTTCCCACCGTCAGAATGGTTAGGACCGAATCAAGAAACTACAGCAGGTTTCTTGCTGGCCAGAATCAATTTGACACACACACACACACCACACACCACACACACACACACACACACACACACACACACACACACACACGCCAGGTGATCGATAGAGACACGGATCACCATCTAACTACTCACGGTGACTGGGTCAAGCCTTAGAGTTCACCACGGCCTAGGGGAAAGCCACCATAGGTGGAAATACTTTTCTCTCCCCACCGTAAGTAAGCTAAAAAAAACCGCTTTCTGAAACATGCTTCCGTTAATGTGACTTGTCCATGTTTTGTTATTTGTGGTTGTGATGCGGTATGTGGAGTGATCGCTTTGCGGCGCTGAAGCTACCACCAGACAAATGTTGCACACTGTCGGTCTGAGGAGAAATGCTCCGTGGGGTATCAGCAATGGTACCGAGCGTCCTCGCCAGGAGACGTATTCGTTAAAGACAATTGGTGCTATGCCATTTGTGGCCTAGAAATATGTTTGGACTTAAAACTCAAATGATAGTTTAGGCCCTCATAAGGTCCGCAAAGATTGGAACGATACCAACTAAAATAGGTCTTTAACTCACATAAGATGATAGTGCTGAATTCCATAAGAATCAGCCGCCCCATCTTTACGTACACAGCATACACACCAACATTAAAATAACTACATTAGGATAAAAACACATAATAAGCGTTTTCAACTTTCTCCTCGTCCACTTCGGTGTTGAAGGCATTTTCTTTTGACAGAGGCCCGCATGAGGCACTTTCCTCTCACAAAATTATATATCCCTTTCCATGTCGGTGTTATAGAAAATACATTTGTCACCTCATTGTTATAGTGGGACGTCTCTCAGGCTGTCTGCTCACAAACGGTGACAGTACCGCCATTATTCCTTTGCATTTTTATAGTCGGCTTCCCTCCGGCTGCCTTTTTACAAGGCACAGTGCTTGTACCATCATATATTCCCTCCCATGCAAGCGGCAGGGGTTTCTTTTCTTCCCCTGCATCTTAATGGTTGGGCTCTACATTTTTGCCTTGCATGTTCACCATTTGGCGCTTCTCTCCTATTTTCCTTTCTTCCTCCGCTATGGCGTTGTAGGAATTTTCCCGTGATGGAGGCCTACCCGAGGCACTTTCTTCTCACAAACCAATAATTTCTGGCCAGCCTGAGGCGGATATAGTTTATATTAAACAAACTGACGTGCCCTGCATGGTCTTTCACCCCACAGGGATACCTTTCACGATACCCTCTATATATGACTAGATCGGTTAGGTACCTCTGGCGAGATATAAAACCAACACACCACTTTTTGTTTTTAGTTCTCTTAAGTAAAGTGAATTGTGCTAGCACCATTCTCTCCACCTTGGAGATAACGACTAGACACACCATGGACACGAACAGCCAGGATGATACGGTAGTGTTAAATTTTCACAGCAATGGCTACATGAGCCCACTGGAATGTAACCATTCCACCGCCCCTGGAGCTCGGTTGTTGTGGACACCGGAGATGCGTGGCAATCGCTCCCCAGCCCCGCGACTGGCTGACCAACAGCAGCAGCAGCTGTGGTGGCTGCATCACCCGTCAGCAGTAGCGTCGGAGCCACGCACGCCCCGGGCGGCTACAATAGCTGTGAGTACATGCTACCCTCTAATTTGAGGGTGGATGAGAAAAACTACATGGACCCGCAAATTTCAGCTTGGGACTCAATTTTTCAATCAAAGTTTGAATGCCATGATAAATACTGTTCCTGAGTGTGTAGACCCTGTCCAGATTCCTTCAAGACCCTACCCAAGGAGCCCGGATAATGAGAGAATTTCTGCCCTTTTAAATTTTTCGAGCTTTGATTGCTTACACTCTTGAAACTTTCTCCCATGTTTTCAGCTAGTTTGAGAGTTGTTTACGGGACTAAACAACCTTTTTGATATGCGAATCTCAGGAATGGACCAGTTACTCTGTTTATAGTTTATTTAAGTTGTTAATGGACTTTGAAAAGTTCGAAATTTGGCTATTGTTTTTTCAAATTTGCCGCCTGTCATGTGCTACGTACTCGTTTCGCCTTATTCTAGCAACGAGTAATGGTTTTGGATCTATTGTCTATGCAGGCCAACCCATGTAGTTGAGGTACTCATTCTCTTATAATTGTAGCCAGGTATTCTCTCTGGGTCCATCGTCCATCCACATGCTGGGTCCGGCATTCTCCCTGGCTGGCTTCTTCATTGTCCACGTTATGGTCGGTTATCGGTTATTCTTACTCTTATGTTTCTGTTAGTGGCTTTGGCGGCTCGGTCTGAATTAATTTAATACAAGTTATTTTGCCCCCCTCCCCACTCCACCCCCCCCCCCCCCCACGTGATTTGTCCTGGCTGTTCCTTATTAATGTAATCAGTCAACACATTATTTTTCCTTCCCCAATAAAGTTAGGACTTTTGTTACATGGCTATGACTTGTCTATTTTCAAGATTTTGACAGCCGTCCATCCTTCTCTATTTGACTTGGTTTTTAGTCAAGCACCCTAAATATCATCATCATATGATATTATTTTATTTTGATATGTTATTTTAATTGATGGTGTCATTATGTTTAATGACTTCAGGTCTATAAATGAGTGGTTTTGAACATTAACATATTGTTGTGTTCGTTCTGTATTTTCTAGAAGTCATGGTCGTCGTCTTCAAAGTCATGTGACAAGATGAAACACAGATGTCCACAAACTTCCGGTACTTATTACATGGAGGCTAGCTTTGCTGGTCACCTGTGCAGTCGCTGCACGACATGTACGGTGACTGAACGTTGCGATATGAGCAGGAATTTGTCGGATTCTACTTGGAAGTTGTTTGCTTCCACTGTCCGAGCCATAATGATAAAGGCAGCAAAGGTCTCACAGGAAGGAGGTTCTCGCTTCCTTTTCCTCAAACATTGAAGAGTGGATGGAAGGCCAGATGTCTAGCTTCATGGAAACTATTATGACCCGGATGCAAGTCTGGTAACACCAAAACCAATAGTTGCAGCAGCAGACTCTGGCTCAATTAGTAATGTTTCAGCAACAGGGAATTCTGCCTTGGTGAATCCGGTGAGGAAAGTTGTAGAGACTACTCCGTTCCTCCACGACTCTAGACCTGGGTAGGTCTCTGCTCAAGCCTATCAACAGTAGTGGAGGACAGGTTAATGCACGAACCCATTCTGATGAGCCCATGGTGCTGAAGAAGGTTCTGCCTCCACGGTCCAGGCACCAACATCAGAGTCTGTTAGAGTCGATTTCTGATGGAACGTCACGTTGGGTACTGGACAGACAGAAGTACCTAGGCAGCCTCAGGAGCCAATTTTGGATCCAGAAGGGGAGTCAGCTAGTGATATGGGACCATTATCGGCCGATGAGCCGCCGATTTGTGCTCAACCCATCATGGCCCGGTCTGTCACGGGTTTCATCTCTGTTGCTGGAGAGTCTCTGGATGTCTTCCTCGGGCCAGGTGGGATGTGTTAAACAGCAGGCTGAGGACCCAGTGCTCCAAGAGGAAGAGTTATAGGCACCTAATGCAGAATGGGAAACTGCAATTATCTGGATGCACAAAAAGCCAATCCTAAAATGAAGCTTGTTGTAGATGGAAAAACAGTTAAAATAAAGATAGTCATGCTTTTCAATAGGTTCGCGTTCCCGTCCTCAGAGCCCATTAATCCTAATGAAATTACCGACCTCCCGTCTGAGTAAAGCAGCTCTGGAAAAAGCCAGATCTGCAATAGTGCCATCAGCCCCACTTAATGAATAGTGCTCTGATTCCATCTTGTTGACTGGTTCTGCTGCTAAGGAGGGGAAATCGTTGGCCAAGACTCCCGAGGAAGCTTGGCGCCTAATTCGCATTCCTTAGGATTAGGGATGCCACACCTATTAGACAAGAGCTGTTTGGTGGTGTGGTATAGTGGCCAGAGCTCTAACAAACGTGCGAATTCATCACAGTAACATAAGGAAGTGGACGAAGCTTATAAGATGATTTATCAGTAGAATGCGCTTTAGCCACCACATCAGCATCCTGCTAGGTCTTTTAATGTATAGCGCCAGGTTCGGCCTCACTCTCCTGTGTGACTGCTCCTTGTGGTCCTTATTTGAGCCAGAGGGACAGTTGGAAAGATAGCAGTAAGCAGCCCAATCGTCCTATGGATGACTGGGACTGTGAGGAGAGGGCAGGTGGAAGGTCTGGCCCCAGCTGTCGTGGAGGTAGGGGTGGCATAGGCCTGGCTTCTGTTAATGAGGCAAATGAGACAATCAGTGGTCCTGAGGTTTTGACTGCCAGGATCATACTGGTGCGATTAGAGCCTGACCACCACTGTAATGGAGGCAGGAGTGGTGCAGGCCTGACTGCTGTCAAGAGGCAAATGGGACAATCAATGGTCCTGAGGATTTGCCTGAGGGTTTGCCTGCTTATGCGATCAGGGACTCGGGATTTGGTGGTTGTCAATTTTACATCGACTCTGACAAGGTTAGAGCAATCGAATCAGAGGTCAGTCGGGAGAAGACTAAGTCTTTTTATGACCAATTGTTTTCAGGGGATACCCATACGGACTCGGCACTCCAGATAAGACGTGTATAAGTGTACTGTACACATAGATGGTGCCTATGCTACCATCAGTAAACGTTATGGTCTCCGTCGCAGCAAGAGGATATTCTTTGCTGTATTACAAGACAGGTTGCGTTACCTATATGCACGTATATACGTGTCTGTGAAAAAAATTTGATTGACATTATTTTCGTATGTCTATTGCCAAATGAGCTAAAATATCACGGTAAGTTGTTCAACACATGTTTTAGGTGGAAATAGGATTACAGGCATGGCAGTAGGCATCGCAACTATGAATTGTGATCAGTTCAACTCGGAACCATTATCGACTGCAACAATATAATCTGGGTTTGTCTTTGAGAAACTCTGAATCTCCACGAAGGCATATCTTATATTGCATTTTGTAATTAAGGATAGCATATTTATAGAAATGGAAGATAACAACTGCAAGTTCTCTTGACATATCTAGTTTACCGGCAAATATTAAAAGATCTGTTTTCGTATTACAGTAAGCAATATATTAACGCATCCAACCTAGGATTATATTAAAGTAAAACACTTGCCAAGATAAAATGATCTTGTAACGTTCTAATTGCAATAGCCTATCTTGCCAGCACTTATATAACTTAGTCCAATCTTAATCCAATAGGAAGCAAAAAACTTGAATTTACCTTCTAAATAATGAAATGCTCGTGGAAATGCGGACTGGTAAACCCGTTTCTTTTATATTATATACATTTATGTTATAGTTGAAGTTCTGCTGTAACTTATGTATGTGATTAATTGCTGTCTACTATTTCTTTCAGTCAAACTAGTTTCTTAATTTATCTCCTTTAAAACAAATCTCAGAATTAAGAATGACATGTATTATTACAGCAATAATATTTATTCATTTGCTAATATGCTATGGAGATATAGTCTTTAGAATGCTAGTGTGTTTCTATCGGCTAACTGTGTCCGCACATATAATCAGCTTGGTTTAGGATAAACAAACCTTTGATATAAAAATAGATTTTTATTCAGAATTAAAATCTGGTTGTCATGACTGACTAGTTAGTTAGTTGATCAATACTAATGAGCCCAACACATCATGTCCCAAGCATGACATGTAACTGTAACATTGGCTAATTTTGAAAGGGTGCTGACGTTAGGAAATATCATGGAAGTGTAGGGGGCTGGGAGTGACTAGTTTCTGTATGTCGGCTGTAATACAATTTTGAATGGTTTTTAAAGCAGAGCAGACATTCATGATTTAGAATTACCTGAATCTCGTCATCCCGGCTGCTTGATGATTCCGATTCCATTCATATTGTTTCCACCCAACAACACACGTATTATATATATTCTCATTGCATGAATTATGCCTAGTGAAATTGGTGTAACAAATTTGTGCAACCGAACAATAAGATACACAAGGAAAATTATCCTGACTTATCTTTAGGCTACATAAATTTCTAAAATTTCGAGACCCGTGGTAATAGGCCATGGTGGGCATGGAAAATTAAGAGATTAATGCACTGCATGGGTATTCAGATTTCTGCATGTGCCACAATGGCCCTCGCGGAATGACATCACTCACTCTATAAGTCTTGTATTCCTCATAAATATTGTGCTACACGTCAGATAAAAAATAAAGGAGTACCATACTCCCAACTGAAGAAAGTTATCTGGAGCACTGCGTAGAGCAGTGCACCAATGGATCTTTTAAGGCTATGCACCCCATTGGTTAATTCTGGATCCTCATGCTCTGCTATCATCTCATCATGTCTGGGCTCCCATTCCGAACGAGTCCGCTCGTCTTTTAACCATCCAGCTCATCTCCTGGAGAAGGGGGTCATTCAGCAGTGGGTGGATTGCAACAATTAATTGAACATGTTTCTGGTAACCAATCACACCATATCCACTCTCCAACTTTTAAAATGAAAATCATGTGGTCGGTATTATCAGGACTAGAAAAAGGAATGCAGGCAACGTCGATGGACTTAAAGGATGTCGACTTTCACACACATATGCAAGAGCTTTTTCGAACATACATACATACATATATACATACATACATACATACATACATACATACATACATAGACGGCTGGTTAATAAAACTCCCGACCGGGAGATGGTGATCAACAAATTAAACTAATGGGTGCATCACTGTCGGCTAAGTTAGCACATGGAAATTGAAGCCGCACGTTGCCAGTGCGTCAATAAAATAAAAATACATATACTGCCAGAGCCGTGCTGGAGTCAGAGTACAATAGGCGTAAAAGCCTAGGATTGAATTGTGGCGGGTGCATCCACAGATAGTCCCATATGAATCGTCAGTGTGTCAGTATATCAGACATGTGAAAACTGGTCGGCCAATCCTTGACTTTAGTCTTGGTGCTGTGGTCCAGTGGAAAGATGCCTGGTTGCTGATGCTATGCGGAGTTGCAGAATGGTGGTTCGATCCCCCGACCGGGAGATGGTGATCAACAAATTAAACTAATGGGTGCATCACTGTCGGCTAAGTTAGCACATGGAAATTGAAGCCGCACGTTGCCAGTGCGTCAATAAAATAAAAATACATATACTGCCAGAGCCGTGCTGGAGTCAGAGTACAATAGGCGTAAAAGCCTAGGATTGAATTGTGGCGGGTGCATCCACAGATAGTCCCATATGAATCGTCAGTGTGTCAGTATATCAGACATGTGAAAACTGGTCGGCCAATCCTTGACTTTAGTCTTGGTGCTGTGGTCCAGTGGAAAGATGCCTGGTTGCTGATGCTATGCGGAGTTGCAGAATGGCGGTTCGATCCCCCGACCGGGAGATGGTGATCAACAAATTAAACTAACGGGTGCATCACTGTCGGCTAAGTTAGCACATGGAAATTGAAGCCGCACGTTGCCAGTGCGTCAATAAAATAAAAATACATATACTGCCAGAGCCGTGCTGGAGTCAGAGTACAATAGGCGTAAAAGCCTAGGATTGATTGTGACAGATGCATCCACAGATAGTCCCATATGAATCGTCAGTGTGTCAGTATATCAGACATGTGAAAACTGGTCGGCCAATCCTTGACTTTAGTCTTGGTGCGGTGGTCCAGTGGAAAGATGCCTGGTTGCTGATGCTATGCGGAGTTGCAGAATGGCGGTTCGATCCCCCGACTGGGAGATGGTGATCAACAAATTAAACTAATGGGAGCATCACTGTCGGCTAAGTTAGCACATGGAAATTGAAGCCGCACGTTGCCAGTGCGTCAATAAAATAAAAATACATAGACGGCTGGTTAATAAAACTCCTGACCGGGAGATGGTGATCAACAAATTAAACTAATGGGTGCATCACTGTCGGCTAAGTTAGCACATGGAAATTGAAGCCGCACGTTGCCAGTGTGTCAATAAAATAAAAATACATATACTGCCAGAGCCGTGCTGGAGTCAGAGTACAATAGGCGTAAAAGCCTAGGATTGAATTGTGGCGGGTGCATCCACAGATAGTCCCATATGAATCGTCAGTGTGTCGGTATATCAGACATGTGAAAACTGGTCGGCCAATCCTTGACTTTAGTCTTGGTGCGGTGGTCCAGTGGAAAGATGCCTGGTTGCTGATGCTATGCGGAGTTGCAGAATGGCGGTTCGATCCCCCGACCGGGAGATGGTGATCAACAAATTAAACTAATGGGTGCATCACTGTCGGCTAAGTTAGCACATGGAAATTGAATCCGCACGTTGCCAGTGCGTCAATAAAATAAAAATACATATACTGCCAGAGCCGTGCTGGAGTCAGAGTACAATAGGCGTAAAAGCCTAGGATTGAATTGTGGCGGGTGCATCCACAGATAGTCCCATATGAATCGTCAGTGTGTCAGTATATCAGACATGTGAAAACTGGTCGGCCAATCCTTGACTTTAGTCTTGGTGCAGTGGTCCAGTGGAAAGATGCCTGGTTGCTGATGGTCTGCGGAGTTGCAGAATGGTGGTTAGATCCCCCGACCGGAAGATGGTGATCAACAAATTAAACTAATGGGTGCATCACTGTCGGCTAAGTTACCACATGGAAATTGAAGCCGCACGTTGCCAGTGCATCAATAAAATTAAAATACATATACTGCCAGAGCTGTGCTGGAGTCAGAGTACAATAGGCGTAAAAGCCTAGGATTGAATTGTGGCGGGTGCATCCACAGATAGTCCCATATGAATCGTCAGTGTGTCAGTATATCAGACATGTGAAAACTGGTCGGCCAATCCTTGACTTTAGTCTTGGTGCGGTGGTCCAGTGCATGATGTTTAGCTTTCTTCAGACCTTTGCCTCTGCGTTCTGTATGTGCTCCTTCCATGTTAATCTTCTGTCGTAGGTGACTCCCAGGTATGTCTGCTGGTCCTCGTACTCGAGTGGAGTACCGCCCAGTGTCAGATTGCCAACCTTGGTTTTGGTGGACAGTGAGAATAGCATGGCTGATGATTTTTCCTTGTTGATGGTAATACACCAGCGATTGGTCCAAGCTGTAATTCTGTCCAAGGCGAGCTGCATTCTGTACGTGGCAGTCGCTATGTACTCCTCGGTGCACCAGAGTACGAGGTCATCTGCATAGAGGGCTGCTTGAGTCCCATTGGGCAGCTCTACTACAATGTCATTAATGAAGAGTATGAACAGAGGTGGTGATAATACTCAGCCTTGTGGTACCACTTGTCTCAGCAATACATTCTGTCCAGATTGTCCATCCACCAACACCCTAGCTCTGCGATTGTGTAGGTATGACTTGGTTCATCGGAACATGTTGCCACCGATGCCTGTGCGCTGGAGCTTCACGAGGAGGCCATCCTTCCACACCTTGTCAAATGCCTTCTGCAGATCGATAAAGGCAGCTAGCATCACCTTCTTTGCTTGAAAAGCGTCCTCTATGACCTGTGCAAGATGTGTTGTTTGATCTTCTGTTATATTCCCTACCATTAATATCACTAATGTTAATATCGTTACTGTTATATTCAATACCATTAATATCACTAATATTAATATCGTTACTGTTTTATTCAATATCATTCATATCACTAATTTTATTATCATTACTATTATATTCAATATCATTCATATCACTAATATTATTATCATTAGTGCTATATTCAATATCATTAATATCACTATTATTACTAATTTTATTTTTATTATTATGATTATTACTAACATACTTTATCATCCATATTAACAGTCCTGGATGTATTATTATTATTATTATTATTATTATTATTATTATTATTATTATTATTATTATTATTATTACACGACTGCATCATCCACTTCAACATTTCAGGATGCATTATAATAATAATAATAATAATAATAATAATAATAATAATTATTATTATTATTATTATTATTATTATTATTATTATTATTATTGCAAATATGTGTATTTTACATTCTAGTTGTTGTCCTGGCATCTGGGTACACAGTTGTTTTTGTACTGCCATGGCGGTGACTTCTGCATTTATGTCATTGGACTGGATTTTTAGTATCTTTCTAAGATTATTTTGTAAATATTTTGTTTAAAAGAGGTTTGGGTAAGAATTTCTGTGCGCATATTTAAATCTGTGTTGTTCCAGAGTTGTACTGCTTGGCGGGATGGATTTTGTGTAGCTGTCATTGTTATGTAATATGTTTGGTGTAAATTATTCTTAGTTCCAGTGTTGTGCGAGTGTATGTCTGAGTTGGTCTTAAAAAGGTTTGATAATGAGGAGGGTAGATTGACATTGCGGTAGTCCCTTAAGATAGTGTATAGTTGGACCACTCCAATGTCTTCAAGTTTTAGCATTTTTCCGGTTTTAATAAAATCCTGGCCCTCCGCTGGCTGTGTGAATAGTTTGATTGCCTGCTTTTGTACTGATTTTATTTGTGCCGGTTTAGTTTTATGCGTGTAAGTTCAGTTACATTGCAATATGTGATATGTGGAAGCATCAGTGTACAATATAGTTTTTAGAATATTAGGGGGAAAATATGACTTAAGTCCGCGCATGATACCGATATTCTTGGCTACCTTGTATCTCATTATTTCTATATGCTTCTCTCAGGTTAAGCTTTTATCCAGATAGACGCCGAGAAATTTGACATATTGTGGTTCGTGAATTCCTTGATTTTGTACATGCATTTTGGCGAGAGCTATTTTTGTTTTAATTCTTAGATTTTGAGAAAAGTATATAGTCAGTTTTATCGACATTTAGAGATAACTTATTCACTTTAATCCAGTCTATGATTACTTTTTCATTTTATTATTTGCATACTTGTATACAGTATCTATGTACTTGTGGCTATAAAAGGGGCATTGGTATCACCCACAAACAATAATAATGAGAGGTTAACAACCCACCCCACCCCACCCCTGCCAATCCAGCACGCAGTGCAATCTTCCCGTCATTGCTGGGGTCGTTGGCGAGGCAGCGACTAAGTAGCCTTTCAGCGGCTCGGTGATGAGATAGTTATTCGTTTGATTGGCGTCTATCGAGTCCCTGATTCCAGGTCGCATTCATGCCATTCTGGGCTGGGGTTTTTTTTCTTTCAGTCTATTATTGGTAACTCCCCCAGCTTTTATACTGGTACCCATTTATACTCCTGGGCGGAGAGAGGTAACGAGCAATGAAGGAGATTGCCTATGTTTCCTGCGATCGTCAGTTGGTCGGTGCTGAGATCACAGAACTGTCGGCTTTTATACTCTCTGCTCTGCATCTCATTATCTATAGATGGCTTTCCATAAGAATCGTTCAGTCAATCAGTATTCATCTTGTTGGGTGTAGAGGTCAGAGAGGGGGAATCGTGTCTTAGACATTTTTCGCCATCATGCATGCTTAGGGTATAGCCATCCATATGGTAGCCATAGCGTGTCCCACGGGGTGAGTTACATGCCCCGAATTGACCAATCCATCCCGTCACCTGACAACAGATGTATGCACTCGAGCACTTCAGAAGTTAGTTGATAAACAAGTTGGTTCTGATCAGGGCAGACAATTCGACTACGGTGGCTTGTATAAACCGCCATGGAGGAACCCGATCACCACAGCTTTGCATGGCCACTTAGAGGGGAAGGGACGTGAAAATCTTACTGAGGATAGCACATATTCCAGGTCGGTTCAGCATTCTGGCAGACTCTATCGACATACAGAATAGCATATCAATCCTCTGGTAACAGATTTCATGTTTAAACATTCAGGTAAACCAAATGCGGACTGTTGTTGCACACTGAAAGTAGAGAAGCATTCTTTCACACTTCCTGAGCGTGTTCCCTCACTTAACCCATGTGTTTTAAAAGGAGGGGTGGGGTGCGATCTTTGGATGTTGCTTCAGGAATCTGTTGCAACCAAAGGTTTGCCATTAGGTCTTCTTTGTCAGTCTTATAACTCTTTTGGAGCGCCACTTTGGAAGAGTTTCAAGCTGCAAAGTCTTGATTCGCCTCCACCATCCGAAAGGATGGTCTGTTGAATTCTGTTTTTATCAAACAGTTCTTAATTGGTTCGTATTCATTGACAGGGAATCAAAACTTCTCTCGCATTTATTTCTCTGAAATGAACAGATACCCACCAATGGAGAAATGGCCCGTCTCACCAGCCCCTCTAGGCGAGTTAGTCGCCTTTTCATTCAGCCTCCAAAATATCGGTGGGGTAGGATTCTCTCATTTTCCTGGGTCCTTGGTGTTGGGCCTTTGCTGAATCCGGACAGGGTGGGCAGCCTCAGGAAAGTGTTGAATTTTATTATTCTAGGTACCAGGTATTTCGATAAGAGATAACATTTGCCAATATTAGCAAACAGTTCTCCACTGGTGGGTATGCCTTCATTTCAGAGAAACAAATGTGAGCGCATTTTCTATTCAATTAAATTATTCTAAAATAACTATCATAGCTTTCAGTTGATACCTCCTGATTTTATGAAGGGTAATTTGACTAAGTTGTTGCTGAAGAAGTTGCTGTCTGTCCAAAGCATCCGTCCATTAGGTTAAAGGTTTGACTCTACGTGTTATTTCTTTAGGAGAAGGTGGAGTCGGCTACCTACACGGCGGAAGTGAATGTGGGGTTAACCAGTTCTGGTCCTTTGCTCCGTGACCAGTTTTACCTGATCACCTGCACATATGACCCATTTATTCAAGGACACTCTTCTACAAACCTATTTTACGATACGTGAGTATAACATATGACCCATTTATCTAGGACTCTTCTACAAACCTCTAATAAGATACCTCAAGACCTAGCAAGATAATATGTCTCTGTCAATGCTAGTGCTGTATTGACTAGGAATTGTTTCTACCAATGGAACTGACGGATTTTGGTCAAGATATCCCAGCATATCAAACAGATTACTAATAATTGTCTAGTAGCTGATAGTCATGGAACGCAGCGTGAAAGGATTAATGGGTTGAATGTGTTTAACCTAACCAAACTGAGTGAGGGGGTTAGTCCCATGTCTAACTGATCAAACTGGTGGATCCGGTAGCGGAGAGGCTCCACATACCACTAGCATTAAATTTTAATCCACGATACGTGAGCTTGTCAATGCTGAATCTTTTGAGACTGGGTAGACTGGAAGCTCCTGCTTTTAACTAATGCAGGAGTGGCTTTCAGGCTGGCGAGTCCCAACATATCCAGACATTGCATCGATAAGGGAAATAAACGAACGGGCCCGAGGTGTCGAAAGTGTCAAACCTAATCCTTTTTCTAACCTAGCAGCCAGGTCTCGTATTTACTTTGTACCTGCAGTGGGCGATTTCTGCCAGTATGAGTCGGTCCCACCTTACCTATTCCAATTCTGCGTCAAGGTTCTTTACTATTTCAAGCATTTTATCAAACTATATTTACCATAAGAAACTTGGCTCAAATACTAGCTGCTTTGTTACTGTTGTTACCAATTCTGCGTCAATGCTTTTTACTATTTCAAGCATTTTATCAATCTATATTTACCATAAGAAACTCGGCTCAAATATTAGCTGGCTTGTTACTGTTGTTATTAACACTCTTATTATTATCAAGTTATTATGTGATGCGACTGTGTCGGTTTGTCGGCTCACCTGCATGTATGATCTGTAAGTCAATCAAAAAATATTTTGGTCCGGGCCATATGTCACCTTCCTTATGGACATAAGTCTCATGATTTCGCTTCTTCCCTAACCCTAGCCCAGATGGCAGGGTTATCAATTTTCAAAATAAAGCAGAGGATCTGGTGCTTCATTCTCTAGGCAGGTTTGCTGGAAGATGCTGCAGTCATAAACAACACCATCATCCACCAAATTTGTTGTATAATGTACGCCAGTTTCTCTGCTCTACATATAATAGAAGATGGAATATTGCCATCAGTGGGTAGGTGTAAATTTAGGAGAGCTATGCCACGATGAAAAGCATGAAATGAACCGAAATAGATGATCCCTTCCAGATCTCAATCAGTTTGAACATTTATCTGATATTCCTTCTTCTCAGTGAACATATCGGATGTCGATAGTCTACCTCAAACAAAATACTTGTCTACAGTCATATCCACCTACAACTTTCTCACTCTAATACTGCTATGTTATTGTTGAGCACCCCCTCCCCTCTTCCCATCCCCTCCCACCCCACTCCCAAGGTACCATATTAAAATCCCTGTATCTACAATAAACATCGTAGATGGAAGACAATTACAAAATATTATGAAGATCGTTTATATGTAGAACACTCTAGGACAAAATGGTACAAATATATATGTTGTTCCGTCCTGTGCTTACGCCTCTACAGGCGTTATTATTATATTACAGATGTTTATATCAGCTGTCACCTTATATATTGTAATGTCTTGTGTTATGTGTAGGGGTTCATCGATTCATAGGCTCTGCCTTTGACGGACTGCCCGAATGTGCTGTATATAACCTATATATTAAGCATGAAATAAATAATTTTGAATCTTGAGTAATATGACCCATATATCCGGGGATACTCTTCTACAATACGTGAGTATAACATATGACCAGTTTGTCCAGGGACACAATTCTACAAACCTCTTCCACAATACGTGAGCAACCCATTTATCAAGCGGAACTCTTCTACAAACCGCTTCCACAATACATGAGCAACCCATTTATCAAGCGGAACTCTTCTACAAACCGTTTCCACGATATGTGAGCAACACATTTTTCATGTGACACTCTTTTACAAAGCTCTAATGTGATTCGTGAGTAACCCATTTAAACAGGGACACTCTTCTACAAACATCTACGATGCGTGAGTAACACATTTATCACGGAACACTCTTTTACACAGCTCTTCTAGGATACATGAGTATAACATTTGCCCCATTTGTCCAGGGACACTCTTCTACAACCCTCTTCTATGATACGTGAGAACACATGTGGCCCATTTATCCAGGGGCGCTCTTCTACAAAGCTCTTCTATGATACCAGAGTATAACATATGACCAATTTATCCAGGGGCACGCTTCTACAAACCTCTACTATGATACCTGAGAATAACATGTGACCCATTCATCCAAGGACAGTCTTGTACAGACCTCTTCTACGATGCGTGAGTAACCCATTCATCCAGGGACACCCTTCTACAAACATCTATGATACCTGAGAATAACACATGACCCATTTATGCAGGGGGACTCTTCTACAAGCATCTAGAATACGTGAGGATAACATGTGACCCATTTATCCAGGGACAGTCTTCTACAAATCTCTTCTAGAATACGTGAGAATAACATGTGCCCCATCTATCCCGGGTCACTTTTACAATAAGAGAGTAAGTAACCCATTTATCCAGGGACACTCATCTACAAACCCCTTTTACGATACGAACTTGTTCATAAAAAACACAGATACGCGGGCGGATTTGTTTCTATATAGGTGGTACAGATACGCAGTCGAGGTTGTTTCTATTAGGTCCGGCACACATTGGTGAACTTGGTCGATACGCATTGTTCCATAGAAAACTCCAATGAGAGTGTCCTATTAATCATATACACACTTAAAACAACTTACATGCTGCAAAGGTTTGACTGAAATGTTAGACCAGTAATCAATCGCTCTCAAAATGTTTCATAGAACAGCTTCGATGTTGATACACACGAGCGAACCTGTTCTATAGTGTGAGCTCATACATGTGTATTAAGTGCCTTAATCCCTCTTGTGTCAACTTAACCCCAACCCCATCCCCACCCCAACCATCAAATCTTCTAGTTCAAACCAACCAAAATGAGCCACCTAGTGGTCTTGAGGCATGTCTATTTGCAGACCAAGAGAAAAGTATTTTTTAATATTTCCCACTGGAATGACTGGCTCTAACCGAGCCATTCATTCCAGTCGTAAATTTAAAAAAATACTCTTCTTTTGGTCTTCATATGGACACTGGCTAAGCAAAAACTAAAATTTTCTTTACCATTGCCGATGTAATGCTCACAGCTGGCGAGAGAAAATTGTGGTAAATTTACAAAGTCTTATAAAACTAAAATATCTTGAACAATCTTGACCATCAAAGTGTGTAATTGATATATCTAGTAGTATTTTGAGTGCTTTGAGGCGCTGTTGACACAAGAGGGGTTAAGCGATAATCTAAAGAGAGTGCCTGGCTTCGTGCTTCTAAGCCATAGAGAAACCAATTCCTTGGAGATACCCGGAACTTCCGGTTATTTTATAGGCCATTTTATATAACTTCCATAATTTCTTTGGCTCAGAAAAGGCATATTCTATCACCTGAATAGCTAGCATAGGATGAGTTTATTGATATCACATTCTATCACCTGAATAGCTAGCATAGGATGAGTTTATTGATATCACATTCTATCACCTGAATAGCTAGCATAAGATGAGTTTATTGATATCACATTCTATCACCTGAATAGCTAGCATAGGATGCATTTCTGTATGACATATTCTATCACCTGACTAGCTAGTATAAGATGCGTTTATGTATCGCATATTCTATCACCTGGTTGAATAGCTAGTATAAGATGAGTTTATGTCTGACATATTCCAGAAAAAGGAATAGCTAGTATGGGATGAGTTTATGTATGGCATATTCCATCACTTGAATAGCTAGTATAAAATGAATCTGTGTATGACATAATCTATCATCTAAATAGCTAGTATAAGACGAGCCTGTGTATGCTATCACGTGAATAGCTAGTATAAGATGAGTTTGTTTGACATATTCTATCACGTGAATAGCTAGTATAAGATGAGTTTTCTATCACCTGAATAGCTAGTATAAGATGAGTTTATGTCTGACATATTCTATCACGTGAATAGCTAGTATAAGATAAGCTTATGTATGGTATATACTATCACCTGAATAGCTAGGATAAGATGAGCATATGTATGGCATATTCAGCTAAGTAAATAAATAGTATAAGATGAAGCTTGATGCTAATTCCTATGTTTTCAGCATGTATCCGCGTCTGAGTGTCTACAAACACATGGGGTCAAACAGTACGTCACAATTCCGGCTGTCTATCGTCAGTATCTTCAATCGGCCAATCAGGGGCTTGATAACTGCCATGCGGTATATCAAGCTGAAGATAGAATTAACAGGTAGCTATATATGTTATCTAATTCAATACATAGATCCATTTCTATCTGTGCCCCGCCCATATTTAGATAAGCCCCGCCCACTATATATGTGTATGCGTCTGAATAGATGTTACCACTTTGAACCATGAATTCTCAGAACCTCAAATTTAAGATAACAATACAGATTCAAAATGGGCATTGACATGTCACGAGCCTTCGACACAATCCACTCTTAGCTATGCACCCCCCCCCCTCGTTAGCTAAGTTCCACACTTGCGTTGACCATGTTGGGATCGACAGATATCTGCACTCTCTCAATCTCAAATTCCAGAAAACTATACAGGTAGGCTGTTATATATCTTGAAACTAAATTGACTGGATGCTGTTGATGCATCGCCCAGTTAAATTAGTTTCAAAAGATTTAACGGCATGTTTATTAAATAGTAAAGACATGCAATTTGTACAACACTTAGTCCGTCATCAATTAGGCGTTCATGGTGAACATGACGTAATTGATTATGACATCATCCTACAAGTCACGTAGTTTATTATGACGTCATAGTTTTTATTTGGACGAGTTGGTCTGATCAACCGACTCTGACGTGTTCATTTATGGCCTACCGAATCGTTGCCTTAGTGCACTAGAATCTCGAGGTGACCAGCACCTTGTCATATAAGATGTAGTTGCATCTTTAAAGGAACAACATTAATCCGTTCATGAATATGGAAACGAATATTGGTAATTATGTAGTTATGTATATTTCTGCATTGCTACGAAGCGATGCTGCTCATACTGTGTCACAATTCCGTAGCACACATTCGGCAGTAGAATAATATGAGCAGACTATAGCCTGCACCAGATAAGCTACAACTATGCATACAATTCATAAACACGGGTGAGTGATTATGTAATATAGTGATGTAGATAGACAAGTCGGCATAGCGCAGAGTAGCAGCTATGGGTAATGTTTATAGGCGTCATATATCGAGATCAGGATGCAGTATTAGTAGATTTTATAATTAGTACAAAGGCCACTATTAGTAGGGTTTAGAGATAACGCAGAGCAGCAGCTATTATTAATGTTTATAGACGTCATAAATTGAGTTCAGGATGTAGTATGTATGATTACTGTATGCTGCGGCCCGTAGTAGTAGAAACATCCTGCAGCTGCAATCAGTTCTTCGCGTTTGCCCACTGTGTCTTGTACTCAGCCGAAATCCTTAGCTTCATCAGGCCCATTCTTGATTTGGGTGTATCGAGTCCTGTTTTCGTGAGGTCACCTGGTAGCACACTTAGCGGATTTATACAATGCCGTCCTCTCCTGGCTTTGTATTTGCTGGCTCAGAGTAGGGCGAATTCCAAGGTTCTCTGTGCTGGTGTCTCTTCTAGCATCCTTAGCCGAACATGGGCTATCTTTGCTGGGCGACTTTTACAGACAGCGACGACGTATTATAATCTTGTATAGTGCATCATTGGAAATTATGCTCTCTGACCATCGGTGTCCAGTGATAGTGCGTAGGTGTTTACTGTGGCAGACATCGAGTTTGTCTAGAACAGCCTATGGAGCTGCCCAGCTGTTACAGTTAATCAGCGTCAAGGACCCACATGCTGCATTGTATAAATGTAGCCTTTTAATCAAGGGCATCTTTGATCTGCGAATCCATATTCCAGAAGGACAGGAAAGTTATATTACCCATGACGCATCGTGCAGCAATGTCAGCAGTACTGCAAAGCAGTGAGACCAGGATTTTGATTTTTCTCCATGGTTCGCACCCACGAAATGGATCGTCATTTTCTTTAGTTTCATGCCTTGTGGATAAGTATATGTGGGTGAACTCTGTTTTGGATTCTCAATTTTTAGTTTGCTTGCAGCTATTGGGAGAAGTTCCTCAAGGGATTTCTTTTCCTCGTCTATGAAGTCCACATCATTGGCATATTCCATCTCTAGCGGCATACCCAGTATTGGCACTGGGGGTTTCGTCTTGTGGAACTTTCCTGCACGGATTTCAATGCAGCTGAATGGTAAAAGGTGAAAAGCATCGGAGATAGACCATCTCCCTTTGGGGAGCCTATTGATGGCTCAAACTCTACAGACTTCACTGACTTGACTCGTACTCTCAGCTTGGTGTTTGCAAACAATAGTCTCACGAGTCGTAGCTCATCGTCATTGTAACTGGCCTGGCGTAGTACATCTAGGATCTTTCAGCGGTTAATTGTATCGAAGGCTCATGACATGTCAATGCCCATTTTGGGGAAATTTCAGTATTTGAACATGACTACCAACACAAGCATGCGCTAAGCCCATACAATGTTTGCACAGCTGCATCCACGGTTGAAGTCGCTTTGACATGATCCCGTGAAGTCACCGATCTTGTCTCAGATGCGGCATACATTAACATTGGATAGGATTTTCCATATGCTGTTGAGGAGCAAAATGGGCCGCAGATTGGCTGTGGGGACCAGGTGGCGTCTTTGGCTTGGGGTAGTATGATAAGGGTGCCTTGGCCTACAGCGTCTATGGGAAGGTGGTGCATAAAAGCTGGATTAATTAGGTGCGTGATCAGTTTTGAGATAATTTCACTTGCATATTTGAATGGTTGATTGCTCACGCCATCAGGCCCAGAGGCACGTCCATTTTCAAGGCTTTAAATGCCTTCTCAACTTCTGCTGTTTTAATTGGTGTAAGTAATGGTCGGGGGTCTCGTCAGAACGGGTGCAAGGGCTAATCATCGTGGTCAGTGAACTGTTCCTTAAACCATTCTCGAATCGCCTAGGCTTTACCCTGGTCAGTCCCGATAAAGTGTGGTGTGTAGTCAGTAACTCTCAAGGCTCGGGCTGCCCGAAACAGTTTGTGACAGTTATCCATGTCAGTGATTTCATCTGCTTGTTGAATAGCAAGATCTTTTAAGCGTTTGCTAATTTGGTATGGAATGTTATTGTGCTCCCAACGTAGTTTGGTGCAATCTTCACTTTGGCCACTTTGATAGATGGGCAGCTGTAATGCTTTCTGCTCTACCGACAGTTTTACTACTAGCGAGAACACCTATGATGCTGGTAGCTGATGATTCCATAGATTTCAGTATTTTGGTTTGGACTTCTTTTAGATTGGAGCTAACATCGGTGTTAGCCTTCTGCTCCCCGAGGACCTTTTTGTTTGACATTTGAGTGTCAGTGTCGCTGATGAACTTGGGTAGGTTGTAGTTGACTCTAACCTCTTGCCTTGTATGGCGTTTATACAGTAGGTAGAGATCGTTCATCGTGTAATGACTCATGTGGCCTATGGTCAGAATTGAGGGATGTGGCTCCATAGGAACGAACATTCGTAATTAACGCAAAGCAGTATTAGCAGGTTTTATAATTGACACATGACAACTTTTAGTAAGTTTCAGAATTAACGACGATTAGATGAACACCCCCTGGAATTAATTGTGGTTGGACCTAGACGTAAATAACGTTGATGCAATCGCCATAGTTTCCCAAGACACAAGTCCTTTCAAGATTTACGTTCTAAGTTGCTTTATTTCATGGTTTTTCTATACATATAATTAGACTCTAAACAGGCATCCCATCAAAGGCATGGCCTGTGGAGCGATAGACTCCTTACACATATTACAAAACATTTGTACATTAACATATATATGACACATATCACAAGACAATGGCACAGTGACAGAATGCTAAAAATCTACCTTGATATGAATACTTATACAGGGACCTGACTACCCTTCTGGAATTATTAGCCAGTAAATGAACCTATTTGGGGATTTTATTAGCCATAGAGAATCTCGCTGAGAAATGATATGAATCTCGCTTTGGACTTATAACGCACAATAGATCATATAAGTAGGCCCATATACACATACGCACGTATACTATGGCTTCAACTAACTTCTACATACAGAAAGTCTGGGACTTCCTGAGTAATGCTATTGGGAATCCAAGCTAGAAACATGGAGGTCTAAAATGGCTCAACTACATATGATTTGGTTAAAATCATTGTTTTTAGAGATATCAGGGTAAAAAAAAGGAAGTCCAGGATTTTCCTGGTACATTTTGTGGCATCCAGACATAAAATTTGGGAGCATAGGACTTTCGTGTGAATCGGTAACAGACTTGTCCCACTCCGTACAAGGGGTGTACAAGGTTCAACTACACTTGGCAAGTTGGGATCTCTTTTTTCGTCTTGACGCACATGCGCAGAACAGACGTAAAATATTCTAGAATAGAAGTGTATTGACTAAAAATTAACCAATCAGAGGGCGGTGATTGAACCAATCAGATAGGAATGCTTAACGAAGTAGTTTTTACGAATGAAAGCAAGTCCCGCCATGGCGAGATTGCGCAAGGGAGAATGTATATAAGCAGATGTAGGCGCAATAGGCTCATGATTGTACCATTGGTCATCTGCGAGTACAGGGCCATTGTTCCCGAAGCTATTGTTAGCTAGCGATATCATTACACTCCAATATCCTTTACCCGAATGTAATTACATTCTCCCATTACAATTCAATGAAAATATTATTAAGAATGTTAATGGAATTACAACCTTTTCATTAATTCGCTGTAATATGAGTTCTATTATGAAGAACATCGACAAACTAACCACTTTGCTAGACACAAACTCGCGGGAATTTATCTTATTGGAATTACTGAGACGTGGATGAAAACTAACTCACCGGTTGATCTACTAATTAAAGAGCGCTATAATTTCATAGAAAAGCACAGACAAGAACAAGCAGGAGGTGGAGTAGGCATCTACATAAAAGAAAACTTACAGTATACTATAAGGGAGGATCTAACGATGATGGAAGAATATATAGAATGTGTAAGCCTTTGTCATTGAGATGCCAATGAGCAAAGCCACAAATAAAATTGTGGCAGTTATTTACAGTTCTCCGAGTTGTGACAAAGAGAAATTTGTCAAAGCACTAGACAAAATTTTACAAAAAATTCACAATGAAAATAAAACGGGTTACATTATGGGAGACTTCAACGTTGATTTACTAAAAGAAAATTGCTTTCATACACAAAATTTTCTCAATTTATTAGAGGCCCATGGCTTCTATCCATTAATTACCAAACCAACGAGACTTACAAAGACAACAGCTACCATCATAGCTAGCTTGCTCGGCAATAGTACTGTTGATTAAAAAAACGAAGATGAGTATCTTCATTACGGACATATCTGATCATTTACCAACATACTATTTGGAAAAAGATGCCAAGCAAAAACTATTCTTAAGAGAACAATTTGTCGTGACTTTGGAAAAGAAAATATTGTTAAATTCAAAACCATTATGGCTAACACAAACTGGAATGACATTATTAACTGTCAATCATGTGAAGATGCCTACAACAGATTCCATGCTATATGCACAGATCTTTATGAAAGCACCTTTCCAATAAAAATTACTAACAAATGTAAGCGAAACCCCACAAAGCCGTGGTTAACGCCGCTTCCAGAGTTCCAACTATTATGGAGTGGGGGCATTGCATGCTGGGTAGTATTGCAAGCTGGGCAAATTGAACAGGTATCTCATATCTCGTGCAAAGGTGTCTATATTTAATGGAACACGAGAGCTTTAAGCGATAGGATACAATGCGTACAATACAATGGAGTTTGCTCTATAAAGGAAAAGCTGGTTTGTGGTGTTCCCCAAGGATCAATACTTGGCCCCCTCTTATTTCTACTCTATATGAATGACCTACCTACTGTCTGCAGTCACCTCTCACTAATATTGTTCGCAGATGATACTAAAACTTTTTTGCCTTCATAATTATATAGACACGTTGGAAAAATGTAAATGAAGAAATGGTAAAAGTAATAAATTGGTTCAAAATAAACTAATTATCATTCACTGTTTCTAAAACTAACTATATGCCTTTTACAAAATCTAGGACACATAATTTACCAAAATTCTCTATTAATAACCAAGAAATAAAAGAGGCTGACTTTGTTAATTTGTTATGGGTTTACTTGGACAAAGATCTGACTTAGCACATAGAGGTAGCGACATCTAAGGTGGCAAGGAACGTTGGCATCGTTCGAAGGCTTAAACATTACTTACCACCAGCCATACTAAAAACATTATACTGCACTCTAGTACTCCCACAGAGCACATATTGCGACACTGTTTGGACTAATACACACAGCAATAAATTAGCAAGACCAAAATCACTTCAAAAGAAGACTATTAAACGCTTCTCCAAAATGGGACAGGGCCAAGATATAGATATATAAAGCAGAAAAATTACTAAAACTTGTAGCCATTGGAAAACTGCAGCTATATACAATTCTAGGGGATTTTAATGGTAATTTACCAAGCTCACTAGCAGGACTCTTTAACATACATACAGCAATTCACTCATATAACACGAGAACATGTCACAATCTGCATATACTATTTAACAGAATGGAATTGTCCAAATCTAATCCCTCTATACAAGCCATAAAACTATGGAACAATACAGACATAACCTTATGGAAACAAATCATTACACAAAATTCCTTTAAGAAGACCGTCAAGCAGAAAATTATGAATAATTATTAATGTTATATGTACATGTCCTAATCCTTTATTTTTACAGACAAATACACAGCAATGTATCTCAATTTCAACACGCGCACACAGAAAACCCCTAATCCTTTGGCATTTTTGGTTCTGTGTTTGTGTTAAATAGTTCTGTTAGGAAAATCCCCCATGGCTCCGTCCTTAACCATGAGTGTATCGAGTCACCATTGCAAGTACAGTGCAGCTCTTGGGTGAGTGGACATGCCTCCAATACAAAAATAGAACATGTTAGTTAACTCATACCGCTCTGGTGACAATTTATTTTTTCAAATTAAATTAAAAGATGAACTGGTGTTAATTTTTTGACAGATTTGGTGGAAGATTGTGCTGTCATAGACAGCAACATCGTCCGCTAAAGTTGTTGAAAAATGTACACCAGTTTCTTTGCTATTGACAGTAAAATATTCAGCAGCTGATCTGTATGTACTTACCATGAAATTGAGATTCTAGGAATACCCCTTTCAAAGTATTAAAATCGATTCAAACAGGCTTGTAGAGTGGGCGGATCTTAGCCAGTAATGGGCGAGGCCATAGTTAGAAATGGATTCCCCTATTGGAGTATCGGGCATTGTACTCAGCACGCACACGCTGTACGTGATGCAAGAAGTTGGGTCTGTTATATTTTCAAGCAACATGTTGCACGGTGTCCGGTGTGGACCAATAAGCTTGCAACGATTCTGTGAGCCAAAAGGTATGTTAAGTCATACTAGGAAGGATGAAGGATAAAAAAAAAAGAAAAAAAGGAATGATTAAGGCAATATGTGAATTCATATTTTATTTAAGGGATTGAAAAGATGGAGTTCGTGTAGTGGACAAAACAAGCAGCAGAACAACTACTATTTCTTCCTATTAAACAGTATCTCTGTTGTCCAGATACTCTTATTGTGACGTCTACGCATAAGGATACCAGCAATGGACTTTTCCATTTTTAGCTACGCCCCGCCCATCACTAGCTAAGCTCCCCCCACACCTCGCCATGTTGAGATTGATCGATCCTCGATCAATTTTCTGAAAACTATACAGGGAAGTTGTTGAATATTTTGTAACTATTTTGACTGGGTGTTGTTGTTGCCTATGGCAGCAACAGCGCCCGGTCAAATTAGTTTCAAAATATTCAACAGAATATTTATTAAATAGTAAAAGCAAACAATTTGTACAACAACGCATAGACCGTCTTCAAATATACGTTCTTGACGTACTTATCGACGTCATTCATGAAGTCATTCATTATGATGTCATTTTACACATCACGTAGGTTCATTATGACGTCATATGATAGGTGGGTAATCTGGGAAGGTGAATTAAAGTAACTGCTCTTAGTGCCTCTGCACTTTCTTCCTCTTGCTGTGGGGAAGTAATGTTCAGAAATGACGATGGGAATAACCGTAGAATACCCCGCTTGTTGCTGGAACATGTTGCAAGAGTGTGTGGGGGGTCATGTGTCTAGGAATGTGTTGCGCAATAGCCTTCTGGTAACATGTTACGCAATGTATTCCCTGTGTATGGTCATCGTTCATCCGTATATATCTGTATGTCTCCTGTGTATGGCTATCGTTCGTCCGTGTATATCTGTATGCCCCCTGTGTATGGTCATCGTTCGTCCATATATATATATATAAATATATATATATATATATATATATATATATATATATATATATATATATATCCCCTGTGAATGGCCATTGTCCGTCCGTAATTAGCTGTGTATTCCCTGTGTATGGCCATCGTCCGCCCGTGTATATCTGTATGCCCCTGTGTATGGCCATCGTTGGCCGATATATATATATATATAAATATATATATATATATATATATATATATATATATATATATATATATATATATATATATATATATATAAATATATATATATATATATATATATATATATATATATATATATATATATATATATATATATATATACCTCTATGTCCGTGTGAGCATCCATGTTAATTTCCCAAGCATACCGTTAGAACACATGTAGATTCGAGTCAAATTTGTTACGCCCAGCTTGCTCGCTTGCGTGCGTGATTGAGCGTGCATGCTTGTGCGTGAGTGCATGTGTACACGCGCCTACACGCTTGGCTGTCTGCCTGCTTGCTCGCCTACCCGCATGCCTGCCGGGTCGGCTGGCTGGCTGACTGCGAGTATGCGTTCCTGCACGCACGCGTGTGCGTGTGTGTGTGTGTGTGTGTGTGTGTGTGCGTGTGTGTGTGTGTTTGCGTGTGTGTACGCGTGTGTGTGCGTATATTCGTGCGTGTGTGTGTGTGTGTGTGTGTGTGTGTGTGTGTGTGAGCATGCGTGTGTACTTGTGTATCTCTGCATGTGTATGAGGTATGTGCGTGCGTAAGTGCGTGCGCGCGTCTATGGCCGTTGTGATGGCTAATTAAAACTACAAACTTGTATGTGACATCATTCAATTAAATAAAATTATGGCATACACAATTTTCAACCAAATTATTTTCAGAATCTCCTCAAGCAGATAAGCAGCATAGTTATGAACTGAGAATGCCAGGTGAATGCTTTGATAGAGAAAAGATGTGTATTTACTTTCAGCCGCAAGCCCCGGTGTGATCAGCTTCCAGGTGCTTAACTGCGAGGCTCGTAATGGAATATACATCTATGAACTGATAGTTGCTGGGTATGTATGCTGATTCAGCGCGAGAGAGGTATTCAGACCTGCCACTCAAGTACATGATGTCATAATCAATTAAGTCAATAGTTAGCTGGTATCACAATCATAATGACGTATAGCTTCGTCATGCAGATTATATGGGCAGGGCGGGGGGGGGGGCATGAGGATGCTGCTACTTTGTTCCTTTATATGTGTTTGGCCTTAACTGTGCGAATGGATTCCTCATTATAAATGTGTGTTGTTTGTTGACAAAGTGACATTACCAGGATCAGATCTATGTTTGCTGATTTTGCTTACTTGGGTGTTTCTTATATATAATTTGCTGGCAAGTATCATAAACATACATTACTATTTATCCATCCATCTATCTTCTTATCAAGCAACCCACCGATGTAATTTTGGACAGAGATTCACGAGACCTAGCACCTATCTAGGTTGGTTGGAGAGGTGCCCAGGTAATGGTGGATGGTAGGGTGGTGGCTGTGTGTAGTGTGGGAAGGTCGGTGTGGGGCCATATCTCCGCATCACACGCCATCAATACGCCATCGGGTTCACCGCTTGAGGTAGCCCCCAACCCATGGGTGACCCTGCCCATATAGATAGTATTCCTCCTGCAGCCTTTGTCCAGGCTAACTGACTATTTCTAGATCCGCCGGACTTGATATAAATGTATTAAAAACCAGACTGACAGAATGTGATTTAACGTCATTAATAATTGTTAACAATTTGTGTTAACCCGCGTTCGTCCATACTCGTTTTACTAAATGCCATCTCTGGATGAATTGCATTAATGTGTGTTAAAGCGCGCTTCGGAACGTGTGCAGATAGTCACGATATACGATTTTACATTTACGTTGCACGAAAATCCACGCGACAGATCGGTCAAATAGAGCACGTTCTAATTTCACGATTTCACGATTTTGCAAGAATTTCCATGCATTTGTTGCGCTCCAATACAAAAAGTCTAGAGTCTAGTTTTTTATGTCGTGCGAGCGATCACGCGAGACATACGCACACATGGAAACGTTACCTTGAATAGCTGGAAACACATGCCTGTATACACGTAGTGCGCAATGCGTATTGCGTATGCGTATTGCGTGGTGCGTAAATATAAAAATAATTGGAAATGCACTGGAGTGATCATATGTATCGGTATAAGTGCGGTGCGTACAGCGTAGTACGTTGCATATTTTTAACTTCTTGGGGCCAAACACACGCGCAAAGCCAATATTACGCAATGGAAATTCTCACAAAATGGCATTTGTCATTTCATAAACTAAATGCACGCGCTGACCTTCCTAGAAACATCGCCAACCACCGCAAAACTATCCTTCACTGCAGAGTGTGCACAAGTCAATCACGTGCATTGAACAATCTTCAACAGCTTCAAGTCAAATTAGTTTCAAGACAATCATACAAATAAGTCGTAGAATATTTTGAAACTAATTTGTCAAGAAGGTATTACTTCCAGTTAAATTAGTTTCAAAATCGTCACCTGAATATGTTTACATTTGATTTAATAGGATTTGATTTAAATATATTTTATTGTAACAATTGCACAATGGGATCGGGCACAAGTTCTTACAACTTAGATTTGCCCTCTCCCTACGGAATTATTATAAGCAGCCAATGATTGAGAACACTAAACCGAGGTGAGAGAGAAACAATAAATTAAGAGAGAGAGAGAGAGAGAGAGAGAGAGAGAGAGAGAGAGAGCGAGAGAGAGAGCGAGAGCGAGAGCGAGATGTAGGGGAGAAAAACGAACTAAACAGATAACAGATTAAAAAAGAATAGGAAAGAAAAGAACAGCTCCTTAAAACACTGTCATTGTCGGATAGCAGTTAGCCATTAATATAATAGATTAAACAATACGAATAATTGAATTAACAGACCATATTCATGGTTATTCCAGACCGTCGTCATTTGTTTACATCGCAGCACGCATACATTCCGGCAGACACATGTGAACGGTGAATACGCACTAAGCACACCGGAGCACACAAATTGGCCGATTGCGCACCTATAGCTCAAGCTGTACTCAACGTGATCCCGGGCTTACGCGCAGCTCATAATTCTTGTCCGCTTGCATACCAGCTTGGCTTAGGTAAACTCCGCTCAAATCGCTAGAAATTCTGAACCTGCTATAGGGCAGGTTCAGACCTAAGATCAGCGCTACAAATGGCGGAATATTTAAATCTAGTAGACCAAATTGATGTTGTTGAGAGATTAATTAGGCGGGAACAAGTGATTAGAGATCGATTGAACGCTATTACATTTTATTTTGATGATGAATTTCTGTACAGATTCAGACTAATTAAGGATGCTCTGTTGATGATGCTGGAACTCGTTCAAAATATGTTAGAAAGAAAGCAAAATAAAGTGTCAACTATTTCGCCACTTAAGCAAATTTTAATTACGTTACGTTTTTACGCAACTGGTTGTTTTTTTACGAGTTGACGGTTATCTATTTGGTGTGGCCCAAAGTACTGTTTCACCTATAGTAAAGCGTGTTTCTTATGCTCTAGCATCACTGTATAAACGCTATGTAAGATTTCCCACCGGAGCAACGTTACGAGAGGTGCAAATGAGTTTTATGCTGCAAAGCAGAATACCTGGTATCATTGGAGCAATAGACTGTACTCGCATTCCTATACAGTCACCAGATAGGAACACTGCAGAATTGTTCAGAAATCGGAAAGGTTACTTTTCCATAAATGTGCAAGCAATCTGCGACAATAATTATAATTTTACAAACGTCGTTGCCAGATGGCCAGGTAATACTCATGATAGCAGGATATTTGAAAACAGTAATATTTGTGCGCAACTGGAAAGAAGGGAAATTGATGGCATCTTGGTTGGTGATAATGGTTATCCTCTCAGACAATATCTCAGGACACTTCTTCTTAACTGTACCAACGGGGAAGAGCGCCGTTATAACTATGCATTGAGTAATTCAAGGGTGAAAATCGAAAATACATTTGGTAACTGGAAACGTCGATTCCCGTGCCTACGATATCAACTAAGACTAAAGCTTAAGACCAAGCTAACAGTTATCGTCGCCTGTTCCGTTCTTCACAACATCTCAAGAGAAGCAGGCGTCCCTTTGCCTAATGGAGCTGATGCTGGGCCAGCAGATGTGCCGGTACCCGCATTGCAAATTGCAAACCAAGGAGGGCAACTAGGAGAGCAATGTTGATTCGAAACTTTCGTGAGGGATAATATAGGGTAAATAAAACTACCATATCTTATACACACCCACACAGGCCCCCCCACCCCGCTACCACACACCCCTTATCTAGATTTCTATCCCTGCTACGCTATGCCCTCCCACACTACCTCCACAATCATCACCAAATCCAATCCACCATAATGCGTTTGGACTGATCGATACATGTAATAATTGCATATGGTGTAAGCAATATCTTTTAAATGTGTAATATATTTTTTAATTAATTTGAAGCCTAAGAAAAAGAGCTTTTAAATCAAATCAGTTGCAAAATAGTCAAGAGAGTACCAATTTGGTCATATGAAACAACATTTGTTAAAGTTTTTTCAAAACAACATGATTTGATTTTACGTATTCTTTAATTACAGTAACATATGTGGATGCGTATAAGGATTTAAACAAATTAATAAATAATGTAGTCTTAATTAATCAGAGTCAGAATGGCTGCCACAAATTATGATTATTGCTAATTTTATTTGGCTCCCTGTCAGCTGCACAGGCACCACTATCACTACGCTCTAATCATAGGCCTAAATCACGTTATAATTTACGTTTTTTCAAAACCAATATGTCCTCTTTTAGTGCGTATATACGCATTTTTCTCTCATGTTCCAATGTTGCCATTTCCAGCAGTCTAGATTTCACATGGTCCTGGCGTCCTTGTGGAGACGACCGTTTATCCTTGTCACGTGGCAGATCAGTACTACAAGTAGGGCGCGTACTCGCTGACGGTAATGACGATATCAGTGAAGATGATGCTGTTGAACCGTCTTGCTGCGCCGATGAAGCTGACGGATTATCGTTGTTCTGAAAATATTAACAAAATTACTATTTCATAATATAATTGTTATTTAGATGATGTTGACGACATATCCATAAAATCTCAAAATACCAAGATACACATTATGCATTTTACGCAGCTTCGGAAATAATGTTGCTGAAATGTGTTGCTGTCATAGACACAAACAACATTGTTTCTCGAATAAACAACAATTAGTCCTATTAGTTCCATGCCAGGTTCATTGGACGTATTTATAGGTTAGCTCACCCATCTGTTCGTATTGTCATGGTTATAGTGGTATTTGTTTTTAGTTGCGGGCAACAACTAGTATAAGTTAGTATGACGATTGGTCTGTCTGTCTGTCTGTCTGTCGGTCTGCCTGGCGGTCGACGCATCGCACTTGTTTTTATATCAAGATTATCATTTTCATCATCGGTAATTCCAGAAGGCAGTCTATTATCACTACCATTGCTCCAATTGTTGTTGTTGTTGTTGATGTTGCTGGTGGTGGTGGTGGTGGTGGTGGTGGCGGCGGCGGCGGCGGTGGTGGTGGCGTCGGCGGTGGTGGTGGTGTTAGTTGTGTTAGTGGTGTTGGTACTGCTGCTGCTACTGTTATTTTTGTTGTTGCTGTTGTTGTTGATGGCGGTGTTAGTGTTGCTGGCGGGGATGGTTGTTGGTGTTGGTGTTAGTGGTATTGATGCTGTTGCTGCTACTGTTGGTGGTGGTGGTGGTGGGCGTGTTGGCGGCGGTGTTGGTGGCTATGGTGGTGTTGATGGTGGTGGTAGTGGTGGTGGTTGTGCTGCTGCTGCTTCTGTTGCAGTCATCATCACCTACCTCATGTATGTCAGCAATTGCATCTTCATCCCCACGCAAGCTCGCGTCATCATCAAAGGGATTTTGCAAACTGTTTATTTGCTGCGGAAGCATTTCCGAGATGCTGCTTGAAAATTTGTCCGATTCTTTTTCCGGCGGTCCACCTCCAGTCTTATTCGTCTCCCGTCTTCCATTGGCTACAGCAGCCTTGGTCCTAGCTTTAAGGTCTTTCCATAGAGACTTCAATTGTGAAACTGATCTTTGATTCACCCCATGACGCGAATTAAATTCTTAACAAAGTTTGCTCCATTCAGTATTTTTCTTACAGACAATTCTAGAATTTCCTTTCTCGTTTCTACTAATTCAATTATAGTACTTTTTTCTATCTCGGTAAAATTGGGACTTTTCGCTTTACCTGCCATTGCGAAAATGATTGAACCAGACCCGAAGTCGGGGTTGAGCTGAGTTCACGCAATCCAAGCTCAGTTTGCCGGTCAGCAAGCGAAGTCCATCTCAGTTGATCTCAACTCAAGCCCGGCCTAAGCCGTGCTTATGCGAGCCACCGCTCAAGGGGTAACTCTGGCTTACCTGATCTATAGGTGTGCAATCGGCCAATTGTGTATGCTACGTGTATGCCGGATTTAATGGTTGATTGCGCGTGTCTAGCTCAAGCTGGACTTGGTGTGATCCCGTGTTTAATCTCGGTCTGATATTCACGTCCACTTGTACACCAGCTTGTCCCACGTAAGCCACGCTCAGAATGATTGCAAAATCTGATGGCCGATTACACACCTATGGCTCAGGGAAGGCTATGTTACCGGCTGAGAGGGGGATCAGGTAATCACGGCTTAAACCTGACTTGAGCCGAGATCAACTGTGAAGGACGTCGCTTGCAGATTGGCAAACTGAGTTTGGCTTACGTGAACTAAGCTCAGGCCCGACTTCGCTTCTGATTCAGTCATTTTCAAAATGTCTTCTAAAACAAAAACGCAAAATTTTACAGAGCCAGCTTGCACGGAAATAGGAAGACTTTATAGATGAGGTAAACTAGTTAAATGGCACTGAAACATTTGAATCTCGCTTATTGGACATGATTTCACTCAGTATTTCTGGGATGCTACTATGCCACATCCACTTGCCTAATCCATATGATCGGATGCTTCTGCTGCTGCTACTGCTGATGATGATGATGATGCACGTGTTTTGGGGAAGGTGGGCCGTGGTCGTGTACTCAGCCACAATAACGAATTAAAAAATAAATAAAATTGTCAAATATGTTTCTATTTAGGGCATTGGTGGCATATCATGTACAGTGGCGGCAGCATCATCATCATCATCAGCAGCAGCATCAGTAGCAGCACCAGTAGAAGTAGCAGTATCATCGGTAGCCGAAGTAGCAGCAGTCAATTGTAGTTTTGGCCCTTTATAATGAAATAATCTGCCATTTACTACAGGGATCTTAGGTCTGAACTTGGTCCATAATAGCAGATTCAAATTTTACAGCAATCTGAGCGGGGTCCCAGTTAGTATAATTTCTCAAGCTGAAAAAGGTCGGTGTGGGTATTGTGGTTGGCGCTGCCTGCCCGCCCGCCCGCCCACCTGCCTGCCTGTCGGCCTGCCTGTCTGCTTGTCCGCCCGTCTGTCCGTCTTGCTGTGTCCTTCTGCCCGTCTTGTCGTCCGACTGTCCGCCCAAAGGTCCGTCCGTCTGTCTGTCTGTCGTGTCCGTCTGTCTGTCTGTCGTGCTGGTCATGTTAGTGTTAGGTATTTTTTATGGTTAAGCATTAGTTTCTCTCTCTCTCTCTCTCTCTCTCTCTCTCTCTCTCTCTCTCTCTCTCTCTCTCTCTCTCTCGTTTTGTTTATGTTGTAACTTTAAAATTGCGTAACGGGAATTGCAGGCGTAAACGGATTAAATTCCATCATTTACTTCCTCGTTTCCCTCATCAGTAACAAATTCGTCATCTCTGTGCAAACGGGCGTCATATGGGTTATGTAAACTGTTCATCTGCAGTGGTGGCATTTTGGTGTTTTCGCTTTACCTTGTTTTGGCCGGTTGCGCATGTATACTCCAAGCCCCGCTCAATATGATTCTGGGATTAAGCGTAGCTCTGTTTTCACGTCGGCATGCGCACCAGCTTGGCCTACGTAAACCCCGCTTAGATTTCTGTAAAATGTGAACCCGCTATAGACCAGGTTCAGACCTAAATACTAAATAGCAGATTATTTAATTATAACTGACCAAATCGATGTGGTTGTTAATTGAAAATGACTGCTGTTGCTATTGATGCTGTTGCTACGGCTGTTGCTGCTGCTGCTGCGGCTACTACTGCTGCTGATGCTACTACTACTACTACTACTACTACTACTGCTGCTGCTGCTGCTGCTGCTGCTGCTGCTACTACTACTACTACTACTACTACTACCGCTACCACTACTATTACCTCTACCACCGCAACCACTACCAAACCAAATCACATTTGACGTTGGGAGAATGATTGTATCATACTCGAAATCCGACTTGAGCTGGGTTCAGGCAAGCGGAGCTCAGTTTGCCGGTCAGCAAGTGAAATCCTCCTTGGTAGATCTCAGCTCAAGCCTGGATTAAAGCTCTCGTGTTCCAGTAAATATAGACCCTTTTGCACGAGATATGAGATGCCTGCTGGTTTCTGTTGAATTTACCCAGCATGCTATGCTACCCAGCAAACAATTTCCTGACTCCATAATCATTGTAACTAATGGACACCATATTCGTTTAGTCTGTTGTCTGTATAGGCCAGCATTTCTCAAACAAAACCAACCCGCCTGCACATGCAAATAGTCATTTGTCCTCCAGCTCTGGAAGCGTAAGCATGCGCGTTGGACGTACTATTCACGGCAGTACATTCGACGGCCTGCATTACAATACCGTTCAACACAACTGTGTAAATTTTCGAAAATTAGAGAAAGCGTTTATATATATTTTGACAATAATATACTGAACCAAAAAAGTTTAGCAACACTGAGAATATTACTGTATAAATGTTATTTAACAAAAACACTAAATTCATTCAAATATATTATTTAATTGATAGGTCATTTTCCAATTTGAGCAACAGTCTCTTGTTACTGTAATGCTAGCATCGCGCCTTTAACACGGCATCATTCAACGGAAGGGTCCAATTTAAATAATGACACTGAGCTGTCAATACCGGTTGTGACCTCCGCGCGCATTAACCACCGCCGTGCATCGCCTTCTCATGCTTCAAAATAAGCACCTGATGTCACGAAGAGGAATCGCATCCCATTCCTGGAGCAGTGCAGCTTCCAGCTCCCTCACGTTGTGAAGATGTGAATGGTTCTCACGCACCATATGGCCAAGAATGTCCCACACATGTTCGATAGGAGACAGGTCCGGTGATCGCGCTGGCCAGTCCAACACCGGAACGTTGTTAGCCTGGAGGAACTTACTGGTGACCCTAGCTGAATGAGGACGGGCGTTGTCTTGCTGGAACATAAAGTCTGCACGATGCTGCATAAAAAGGATGACAACAGGGGCGACAACTTCTTCACAGTAACGTTGAGCCGTTAAATTTCTGCGAATCACAATAAGATCTGTTTTGCCATTTTCATGGATTCGCGCCCACACCATGACACTGCCGCCACCGAATCTGTCGTGCTGAATGAGGTTGGCTGCATCATACCGTTCTCCTAAACGTCGCCAAACCTGTTGCCTACCATCCGCCACATCCACACAAAACCTCGACTCATCACTGAACAAAACGTGGCTCCATTGTTGAGCACGCCATCGCTGATGAGTTCTTGCCCATGCAAACCGATTCTCGATGTGACGCCCTGTAAGCGGAACAGCAACAAGTGGACGACGGGCATGCAGTCCAGCATCATGGAGTTTGTTTCGCACAGTTTGTGGATGTACTGGAGTGCCGGTAGCGGTGTGCAAATTATGGGACAGCCGCGCCGCAGTCTCAACCTTTGACGTCGTGATGACGTCACTAAGTAGCGGTCTTCTCGTGGTGTTGTTGCTCTCGGTCTGCCAGATCGTGATCGGTCATTAACATGTCCAGTTTCCTGCTCACATTGGCGGAGACGGGAAATGGTTGAGGCGTGAACATTAAAATGTCAAGCAACAGCGCAAACGCTCTGCCCAGCAGCGAGTCTGAACCATTGCTTCATGGCGCTGATTTTCGGGTAACCCTGGGCGGCGGCCCATGTTCAGTAGGGTAAACTTTTAAGCGTTTTCTGTTAACGTTCGTTATCTGCTTTTGCAATATGGTGAATTTTTGCTTTCGCTACATGCCAATGTGGGCCAGTGCATGAAAAAATGCATTTTCACATGCAGTAAGCGTGCGGCCGAGAAATGCAAGAAATGATTTGCATTTCTTCATGCTCAGCGAGACATTACGTTGACGAAACATGCCTGCAAATTTGGTTATGAATGGACGCATAGTTTCAATACAACAAACCAAACTTCACTGTTGCTAAACTTTTTTGGCTCAGTATATTGTTGTCAAAATAATTATTAGGTAATGCGATTACTACCTGGTACATATTTTATTCTAATTGGAATGAAAATTGTTGCTACAACAGCTTTCAGTCACAATATTCTAAAACAATCATCATAATTTTAGTCAACTCTGGCTACGGATTTCAATAGCAATATGACTAAGTTGTTGATGTCTAAGGCACCAACACCATTGTCGAATTATTATCCACACACGTGCAACCAATATATTACTTTACGTAAAGTGAGCGTAGGCCTATATACGCTTTCTCGCCAAGAATGAATGCTTGGCAAACGGCGTGTATGTTTCGTTGACAGATTTGTGCATTTGTTGGAAATGCATTATAGTCCAGTAAAACTACAAATTAACCTAGAACAAATTGCAACAGAATTTATTTCTTTTCTGTGGCATTCATGGGACTGCCAGGTGTCACATATCAAAAGTCCTCCAAAATCCCTCGACGGGAAAGTGGGTAAATTCGCATATTTAGCTACCACCATTATCCGAATAATGAAACTTCCCTTACCTGCTTCATTCCGCAAATAAACGAAGTAGAAATGTTGTCTAAGCTCTGAATTTCATGGTCACGGAAGACAGTAAGCAATTGGCAATATTGCCTTGAACCACTTGTACAAATTCTCCAAAATTAAATATGGTTGTATGCACAGGGCCGGGGTAATTAAAAAAAACTATATTTAAAGTAAGTTTAATTTTGTTTTTCGCGTTTAAAATTTTATCTAAAATAAATTGCATTTTAATTTTCACTTTTATCTCACAATTTGAATAAATTTCTATACAATTCAATCAGAATATGGACATGGATTTAGATACATGCGTTATTTGTAACCAGAGCCTAGAAAATGGCTCACAAACTGTTAAGCTTCGAGTTAAAGGCTGTGACGGTATTAACAATGCTAGCAGAGCCCGTGAAAGCGATGTCATAGCTGAAGTAGGACAGAGGGTTCATGTAAAATGTCGACGGGAGTTCATTGATCCCAAGCGGATTGCCCGTGACGCAGAGAAAATTGAACAATCTCTGCCACCCATGTGAACACTGCGTTCAGAAAGTCCAACATTCAATTTTAGTGAACATTGTTTGCTATGCGGATACCCTGCAAAAATTCAAGATGGAAAGAAACGTGGCTATGATATTTATCCAGTAAGTACTCATGACTTTCAATGTAGTATCGCCGAGGCCTGTGAGCAGAGAAAAGACGAATGGGGCAAACTTGTAGCTGGGTGGCTTGCCTTCACGCCGGATTTATGCGTTGTCAATGCAGTATACCATCAAAGCTGCAGCGTAAATTTTCGAACCATGAAAAATATCCCTCAGCTGCACTCATCTTGCTCATCCCAAAAACATGGAAGGCCAGAAGACTTGGACAGAGTAAGAGCATTTAGCGCGACAATGGCATTTCTTGAAAATAATGATGATGAGCAGCTGACCCTGCACGACCTCGTTAATAAAATGCAAGAGTATCTCGATGATAAAGAGAATAAAGCATACAGTACAAAATACATGCAGGATAAAATAAAGATAATTATGGCGATGAAATATTTATTAGCACTGTGAATGGTAAGCCAAACGTTATTACCTTTCGTTCTAAAGCATCTACTATTTTGACTGACTTCTATAAGGAACAGAAGAGAAAGGATTCCAAATCAGAGAGCATGCTAATCATCCAGACAGCTGCCAAACTGCTTAGACACGATATTAAGTTAATTGATTCATGCACATCATCTGAAAGCTATCCATTAAGGGAGCAAATGAGCGACACAGTAAAGGCATTGAATTATTTACCAGAGACACTGCGGGAATTATTGCGGATTTTGTTTACTGGAAAAGACACAGAAATGAAACAGGCATCAGTTGGACAGGCTATTATGCAAGGAACTCGTCCTAGAGTTATTTTGGCACCTTTGCAGTTCGGGCTGTCATGTGAGATGCACCATAAATTTGGATCTAGATGTATTGTTGACACCTTGTACAAGCACGGATTTGGATGTTCATATGCGGAGATACAGAGGTTTGAGCGTGGTGCATCACTTCATGGTGGAGATCTACCACAGCCATTATCAGGCGAGTTCATTCAGTTTGTTGCCGACAATCTGGATCACAATATTTGCACAATAGATGGGCATAATACATTTCATGGAATGGGAATCATTGCATCTGTTGCACCAGGAAACCTTTCGTGCAAACTTATTCCAAGGATAAATGTAACATCTGAAGACATCAAGCAAGTTGGCAAGATCTGTATCAGGAACTTTGAGTCTCAGCATACCAGGAACTTCCCATTGACCTTTAAGGAGTTAACTGCGATGGAACAAACAGACCCAACAGCTGACATTGACATCCTCTGGGATTTCTCTTTGTTTCTGTGTTCAAGGAGACAGTCATGGTCTGGCATGATGCAAACTGTTCACCAAGGAGTTTATCCAGGTAAATCGTCTGTTATTTTCCTTCCGATGATAGATCTAGAGCCAAGTAACATGACCTGCATCTTTTCCACTTTGACTTATGTTTGTGAACAGGCAAACTGATACCATGTTGCACCCGTGATTACATTTGATCAGCCCTTATTTTGGAAAGCTATGACTATCATAGAGATTGAGCCGAGCTGGAGTCCATTAAAGCAAATTATTCTAAGACTCGGAGGTCTTCATATGGAGATGAGCTTCCTTGACTGCATTGGTCACTTAATGGCAGGAAGCAGTCTTGCGCCTATTCTAGAGGTAGCCTACGCTGAGAATGCTGTCAAACACATTCTTAGTGGAAAGGCAATTTCTCGAGCAGTTCGAGGACACCTCATGGTTTTTGCTTCTCTCAGTACAATCTTGATTGCAAATGCATACAACCTACCACTACCTACAATTGCAGACGCTGAAGTTGACACAGTAGAATATTCCACTGCAATGCATTCAAAAGAATTGTTTGACAATGATGATAATGTTGCAGGACATGAAACGATTGAAAGTTCCCTAAATAAAAGTCTGGTTAAAGTTGGAGAGCTCTATGATGACATTATCAAAAATCCGTATGTAGCTACAAGATTGTCCTCGGAAAATGCATTACATGATGTCAAGGACAAACTAGACTCAGAGAAGGTGGTCATGAAAGATAAAAGGACTGCACGACTCTGGCTTTTGTATATGGAGTTGGTTGACATTCTGCGCAAATTCATTAAGGCAGAACGAACTGGTGATTCAAGTTTGGAGAGGAGATGCTGGAGATATGGATCCAACAGAATGGGGCTGGAAAGTTCTCAACCACCAAATGCTGCCTGTTAAGAATGACATGCTGGCATCACCTGACGATTTACTGTATTCATTTAGATGCAGCTGCAAAACTGGCTGTGAATCAAAGAGATGCACCTGTAGAAAACATGGGCTCAGCTGCACATCCGCCTGCGAAGACTGTAAGGGTCTCAGTTTCTCGAATTCAATAACGCTCATGGAGGAAGATGACTTGGATAATTGATGCAAGATGAAATTAGTAGAAACCAGGTACCTATGCCATACTATTTCATCTTAGCTTAGCTTAGAAACACACAATACCGTGACATAATAAAATATAATATGTATTGTATCAATATCAATGATGGTATTAGGTAAATTCATGCAAGTGGCATAACACAATACATTTAATTTGTGGAGAATATGTCAATCGTATTCATTTATTACTAAAAAAGTCCAAAAATACCCAGTCACACATATATTACATACCGGTTTTAAAGAAATAAAGAAAAATGGATTTTTCAGGTGAAATGGCCCAAATCTGGTAATAATTATGCAAATTTTACCCTTTCCCCTATTGGAATTTTGGAGGACTTTTGATATGTTGTACATGATGGCCCCCTATACACTGGGCGAGGTAAAAAAATTATGTTGCAATTTGTTCCGGGTTAAAATATTTTTGGCCTAGATTGACTGGACTATTAGTTGAACAGAAACGTACACCCGGTAGCTAGGCGAAATATTTCCTTCGTGCAGGCAAAGCTATTTTGGCCATATATTCACTCTACTTATATAATATTACTGAGCGCCATGTGATTCTATTGTCAACAGTTTGATAACGTTGTTGGGGCCTTAGTCAGCAACAACTTAGTTAAATTGCACTGCAAATCCGTAGTGTTGACTGAAATTTATGATTATTTTAGAATACATAGACTGAAATCTGTTGCAGCAACACTTAAATAAAATTTGATTCAACTATATGGCAGGTAGTAATTGCACTACACACTACTTATTTTGACAACAATTTGACTGAATGTTGGTGCTGTCATAGCAACAACTTTAATGCAAATTTCTGTCAATGTATATAAAAGCTTTCTCCTATTTCTGGACATTAACACACTTTCTCTGAACAGAATTGAAATACAGACTGTCGAATGTACTGTCGTGAATACGCCCTACGTGCATGCTTACGTTTACAGAGCTGGAGGACAAATGACTATTTGCACGTGCAAGCAGGTTGGTTTTGTTTGAGAAATCCTGGCTTGTGCAGACAATAGACTAAACGAATATGGCGTCCAATAGTTACAACGAATATGGAGTCAGGGCATTGCATGCCGGGTAGCATTGCATGCCGGGTAGCATTGCATGCTGGGTAAATTGAACGGGCATCTCATATCTCGTGCAAAAGTGTCTATTAAATGGAGCACGAGATCGTTAAACAGCGCTTACGGGAGCATCCGCTCAACTGGTAACTCCGGCTTGCCTTAGCCAGAGGTTCGCAATAGGCCATTAGTCATGCGCGATAATTCTCGCGTGACATGTGTGCATTTGTCGCGCGACAATATGCATATGTGGAAAGCGGGCCTAGTACCAGAGTAACACAGTGCGATTAATCTTATGAGAAATCGAAAGATCTGTCAAATGTCAATCAAATGAGTGGTCACGCACTACATCCAATGCACAAGTAGCGAATCCCTGTGCCAACAGTGCAAGCATATCAGTTTTATTTTAAAGGCAGAATATTTACAGAAGAGTGCCGAGACCTCGCGAGTTCACTTCAGGTATTGTTAGTCAGACAAAACCGAATGTGAATGTGTTTTTATTTATATCAAACAGATGCAGTAGGAAATTGGAAAGCCAAATATTATAGAATGAACAATTTCGAATGTTAGCTATACCTACACTGCTAGCAATGCTACGTTGGTCAAACGTAAGTCTAGTTGTGTTTATGTCGACATTAACGTATCACGTGGTTTTGCCCACGTAAATATAACGTTGGGCCAACATAACGTACTTACAATCAATCTGACAACGTAACTATAAGGTTGACCAAGCATAACTAATTTTCTATAAATCATCCAACGTAATGGCAACGTTGGGGCAACGAATCCATAGTTTGGGCCAATGTAAGGGCAACGAGCAAAATAGGTTGGGCCAAAGAATTATGCTTACGTTAAGCCAACCAGACACTGTTACTGGGTAGTGTTGAGAGTTGAAAACTTGATAACCATACAGTAAAATCTATCTATTATTTAGACTGTATGGGCCAGCAAAGACTGGTCACTACAGAAGGTGGCGGTCTCTTAGTACCGCTCATTTGCTATGGTAAATAACTTAGGACAAATGATAGTGGTTTTTAGGACAACTGCTTTTACAACCGCACGTTTGGATGCCAAAACCAAATGTCCACCGACTGTCCACTATAGACAGGCTTGACTGCATTTATTTCTGTATAGCGTTTTTTATTCTACCTTATAAATCAACCTCTCTCACCGTCCCTTACTCTCCCTCGCCGCCCTCCATAATCCCCCCCCCCCCCTCCTCTCACCTCTCTAGTTTCAGAAAACTGACGAGTTCTCTACACTAACTATTTCGTGCCCACTCCCCCTCCCCCCCCCCCCACCCACCATTCTAGTACTAATATGAACGTTCCATACACGTTGCTATCAGGAACAGCTGTTCGATAGCAAATATCAGATAAAAGACATTAGAAGATACATGTTCAGACTATGAACTTTGCTAATGTTTGAACCATTTGCCTTTCGGTTAGTCTTGGGGTGTCAGTAGTCATTGCACTGCAGGTTATTAATGGGCAGAAAGGCTTTATGGTTCAGTCTCCAAGCTATGCTTGCCAGACGGGTAGTACCATGGGTATTTAGAATCGACAAGTGGATTGTCAAATGTCCTAATGAGACTCTATCCGATGGTCCATCATATTCTGTAATGTACAATAAGTTTACAGGCAACCTATTTGCTGTGTTCTGATAGCTCGTGTTCTATATATGTACATGGCTTCAGTATTATTTTTTCACAGATTATTTAGTCCTGGGCAGACCGGGTCCTGCGGCAGCTAGGTCCTGCGGTAACTTAAAAATGCGAGATATTTGGTATCTTTTGATAACTCTTGTTTCGTTTCTCACGCGACAGTGGTGTAAAGTTTATAACAATTATGGAATTAATTATTAGTTATAATAATTATGATAATTAATTATAATTTCATTCCTTCGTGTGTTCTATGAGGTATTTTGCCTTCATGATATGAGATTAATAATATTTTCTGTCATCTACATGAAAAGGTACAAATACAAATGAGCATGCCCAAATGAACAGTAGATTAAAACAGCGCCAATATATTATCTAGTCCTGGATACACACTCAAAATGACGCGATTGACGTCATTTTGAAGGAATTTATACGCGACAAAAACAAAAAATCCAACATTGCTAGATATTTTTGTCAAGCGCGATAAGCTCATGTGGGAAGGTCTTCCCGTGAGTTCATAGTCGCGTGCCAAACGCACACTTGTAGCGGGATAAGCTCATGTGGGAAGGTCTTCCCGTGAGTTCATAGTCGCGTGCCAGATGCACACTTGTAGCGGGATAAGCTCATGTGGGAAGGTCTTCCCGTGAGTTCATAGTCGCGTGCCAAACGCACACTTGTAGCGGGATAATAATCTCGCATGCCTTAAAGCTGTCATGACGTCACAAAAATAGTAGCTACGGTGCCAAGAAAATATATGCACGTGTACCCTTAAATCCAACCAGGTGAGCTACCGCCATATTGTTTGCCTTTAGTTTCCTCTAGCCATTTCCAGCACACCCGCCATCGCTTACTATAAAGGTTGGCCCCAAATCCCGAAATGGAAGCAGTCATGCGCTGACCTTATACGTGAAAAGCACGCCGACTGAAATTTATATTAGTCATTCATTTCGACAACTGAAGGCGTAAGAATGATAAAGATATGTTTGTGCACCCACTCAAACCTATAAGTGGGTAATACTTATTAAAATACTAATAAAATACAGGTCATTTCTGCAAAATAATATACCTATACGTATCTTCTTGTCGGTCTCCATTTGCACAGACTACGTCATTACGTCGCTTTCCTTTTTGTAGGGGAGTTTGGGGTAATTTTATACAGCTGCTATTATTCTAGTTAGTGAATGAATGAATCTATCACTGAAGGAAGAAAGGAAGGAATGGCACTACTTTTTTACACCAACGGAATAATACTACAAACCACAGCTACCATCATCATCATCACCCACTCCACCAGCACCACCACAAATAATGACACCATCACCAAAACCACCACTCCACCTCACCACTGCAACTAACAATGCCAACACCATGAAGCCACCTCCACGAACACCACCACCGCTACTGCAACCGCGAAGCCACCACCACTATCAGCAGCAACACCACCAACAGCACCGCCATCACCCACTACCACTACCACTACCACTACCACCTCCACCACCACCACGACCAGTACACTGTTGCTGTTGCTGCTGCTGCAGTTGTTGCTCTTGTTGTTGTTGTTGTTGCTAGTTGGGGTGGTGATGGTTGTCGTTGTCACTGTTGTGGCTGTTGGTGTGGTGTGGTGGTGTTGCTAGTGGTGGTGTTGCTAGTGGTGATGGTTGTGGTGGTGGTGTGTGGTGGTGCTGCTTCTGCTGTTGCTGCCTGTGGTGGTGGTGGTGGTGGTGCTTGTGGTGGTGCTGGCGGTGGAGGTGGCTTCATGTTGTTGGCGTTGTTAGTGACAGTGGTGGTTGTTACTATTTGTGGTGGTGGTTGTGATGGTAGCTGTCGTTTGTGGCATCGTTTAGGTGGTGTTCCATAAAAATGGTAGTGCGCCTTCCTTCCTTCTTTCCTTCCTTCTTTCCTTCATTCCGTCCGTCCTTCCTTCCTTTCTTCCCTCCTTCCTTTCTTCCCTTGCTTGCTTGCCTGGTTGGTTGGTTGGTTGATTCAGTGATTGAATCATTACTCATGCTGCTCACGGCCGGTGTGAGTATTGGGGTTGGTGCCATCTGCATTTGTGCGTGTGTGTCTGTCTGTTTATCCGAGCCATTTCTCAGGAATCATATGAGGTAGAATCAGCAAATTTGGCAAATACATTGATATTATGAGTGGCTATAAAAATAATTAGTTTAGTGTCAAAAGCTTAAAAAAATCGATGTTACGGGTTCATTAAGTGCATCCCAAAATACACACTTTTAGCCATAAGTCCGAAACACAAGTACAATCATCAAATTTGACACATACATTGATATTGCGAGTGGCAAAATTTTTTTTAGGTTGGAGTCAAAAGGTACAAAATCGAGGTTACGGGGTCACTTAGCACATACAGGAATAAACATTTTCGTCAATAACTCTGCAATGTAAGATGGTTGAATCATCAACTCGGTAACATAAATTTATATTGGGGTTGGCTAGAATTAAAATTTCGTATCAGGTTAAAGGTTCAAATATCTAGGTCACAGGGCACTAAGTACATCTCTAGATAGACGTTTTTAGCCATATGTCGGAAACGGACGTAGGTAGCATCACCAAATTTGGCCCATCCTTTCATCTTATAGGTGGCAAGGAGTTCTTTGAGTTTAGGACAAAGCGTCAGATATCTAGGTCACGGTCACAAAGTGCATATTGGAATACACATTTTGGTCCATAACTCCAGAACTGCAAGAAGGTAGAATCGCCAGATTTAGCACACGCTTTCATATTGTGACAGATTATGACAGCTTCGAGTTTGAGGTCAAAGGATCATCTATATTGGGCATGGCGGTCACTAAGTGCATTATCAAGCCAGAGCGCAAAGGCGTAAGTCAGCATCTCCCTCAAGTGCATTCTAGTTGATTGGTTGATTCATCCATCCATTCATTGACTAACTAGAATAACAGCAACTGTGTAATATTACCCCAAACTCACCTACAAAAAGGAATCCCGACCAATGACGTAGTGACGTAATGAGTAGTCTGTGCAAATGGAGACCGACAAGAAGGTACGCATAGTATATTATTTTAAAGAAATAGGACCTGTATTAGTTTTTTGTCTCACCTGCGAAGCAGGATCAAGACATAGGTATCACTTTTCCGGTGGCAGCCTAAACTTTTAAGTTAAGTTTATATCTCAGCAATACCTGATCCAATTGGAACCAAACTTGGGAGCATGGTAATATACATCGAAAGTAAGCAGCGCGCCGATAAAAAGGCCATGAGGTCAAGATTACAGGGATCAAAGGTTACAGTATAATCTTTGTTAATATTTTTATAGTTTTTGCGTTAAACAAATGTTATTGCCTTATATCTCAGCAATGCGTGATCTAATTGGAACCAAACTTGGATACATAGTGATATACATCAAAAGGAAGCAGCATGCTGATGCAGACATCATGCGGTCAAGGTTATGGTGGTCAAAGGACACGGTATAATCTTTGTTAATATTTTACGTTACGTTTTTGCATTAAACAAAAGTTATTGCCTTACATCTCAGCAATGCCTGATCCAATTGGAACCAAACTTGGGTACATGGTGATATACATTGTATGGAAGCAGCCCACGGGTAAAGCGGTCATGACGTAAATGTTTTAGGGGCAAAGGTCACGGTATAATCTTTGTTAATATTTAAAGGTAAGTTTTTGCGTTAAACAAAAGTTATTGTCTTATATCTCAACAATGCCTGATCCAATTGGAACCAAACTTGGGTACGTGGAGATATACATCGACAGGAAGCAGCACGCTGATGCAGGCATCACGAGGTCAAGTTTATGGTATCAGAGTTCACGGCATAATCTGTGTTAATATTTTATGTTAAGTTCTTGCGTTAAACAAAGGTTATTGCCTTATATCTCAACAATGCCTTATCCAATTGAAACCAAACTTGGGTACATGGTGATTTACATTTAACGGAAACATCATGCTGATGCAGACATCATGCAGTCAAGGCTATGGGTGGTCAAAGTCACGGTATAATCTTTGTTAATATTTTACCTTAAGTTTTTGCATTAAACAAAAGTTATTGCCTTATATCTCAGCAATACCTGATCCAATTGGAACCAAACTTGGATACATGGTTACATATAATGATAGGAAGCAGGCAGCATGATGATGTTGGGGTCACAAGATCAAAGGTCACTGTGACATTGATACAGAACTGTTATTTCAACATTATGTTTTTGCATTTAGCAAAACTTTCCAGCTTATATTTCAGGATTGGTTAAGCCTTTTGCAACTAAACTTGGATACATGGTTACCTATAATGATATGAAGCAACATGATGATGATGATGATGTTGTTTTCACAAGATCAACGGTCAAGGTCACTGTGACCTTGATACAGAACTCTGTTATTTCAACCTTAAGGTTTTGCATTTAGCAAAACTTCTCGGCTTATATTTCAGGATTGGTTAAGCCTATTGTAACTGAACTTGGATACATGGTTACCTATAATGTTAGGGAGTAGCATGATGATGTTGGCGTCACAAGGTCAAAGGTCAAGGTCACTGTGACCTTGATATAGAACTCTGTTATTTCACATTAAGTTTTTGCGTTTAGCAAAACTTCTCAGCTTATATTTCAGGATTGGTTAAGCCTATTGCAACTGAACTTGGATACATGGTTACCTATAATGTTAGGAAGCAACATGATGATGTTGGGGGAACAAGGTCAAAGGTCAAGGTCACTTTGAACTTGATACAGAACTTTGCTTTTTCAACAGTAAGTTTTTGAGTTTAGCAATAACTTTCAGCTTATATTTCAGGATTGGTTAAGCCTATTGCAACTAAACTTGGATACATGGTTACCTATAATGTTAGGAAGCAGCGTGATAGCATTGAGGGCAGAAGGTTAAAGGTAAAGGTAACTGTGACAAACGGGGGACAGGCGAGACATTTAATTCCGCAGAAATCTTGTTAATAGGTATTAGTCAATTATAGTTTTGAGTGTGTACATAACCTTATCTTTATCATTCTAACGTCTTCAGTGGTGGAATTCATATCCGTTTAGAGAAATGAATGAGCGATATAAGTTTCAGTCGGCGTGATTTTCATGTATGTGGTCAACGCTTGACTGCTGCCATTTCGGGATGTGGGGGTAACCTTTATAGTAAGCGTCATCGGGTGTGCTGAAAATGGCCAGATGAGATGAAACGCAGGCCGAGTTTACGTCCCTAGTAGGGTAGCTACTCGAGTTACTAGAGTAGCACCTAAACGGCTGGAGTACGTACTCTAGTACCTACTCGGGGCTACCCACCTATCAGCAAGGGTAAATCGAGTAGTCACGTGTTTGCATTGAAATCAATGTAATTTAAACACGTGCTCATGTACGCGAGGGTAACTGATCACATGCTCATCTACCCTAGAGTAGCTATGAGTTTTCACCTAAACTCGCTAGCAAACAATATGGCGGTAGCTCACCTGGTTGGATTTAAGGGTATACATCCATATGGTTTTTTTTACAAAATGGCTGCTATTTTTGTAACGTCATGACAGCTTTAAGTCAATGAAACCTATCTACGTGTGCATGTGTCTCGCGTGAGAGTTCGCGCGACAAAAAATCTAGCAATGTTATAGATTTTTAGCTCGACTTTACGGCTTAAAACTAGCTATTGCATACCGGTACCCTGCACATCGTCTGTGGCAGCGTCAGCGTCCAAGTTGCGTTTAGCTCAACTTTCCTATTTATATTTCATGTTTGATTAGTCATACTGGACCCAACCTTGGGCACATGATTCCTTATAATGACACGCCATCACATAATGATCCTGAGGTCACTTGGTAAAAATCTTTTTTTTAAACTAACATTTTCCATTTTGGCTCAACTTTTCTGTGTATATCTCATGTTTGGTTACTCATACTGGACCCAAACTAGGACACACGTCTCCATATAATGACACAATGTTGTTGGGATTAAAAGGTCAAGGTCACTGTGACCTTGATAAAAAAACCTTTCAACTTTAACATTTTCCGTTTAGCTCAACTTTTCTGATTATATCTCGTAATTTGGTTAATCATTATGGACCCAACCTCGGCCATATTCCTCCTTATAATGACCTGGCATCACACAATGATGTTGGCATCAAAGGTCATTGTCACTGATACACATGTCGACCGTCTGTCGTGTGTCGTCCCTCTGTCAACTTTTGTTTAAAAACGCTAATCGTCATTAACCGCTTGGCGGATTTCAAGCTACCTTGGCTGGAAGGACCCTATCTGGCTAGGCTTCAGATCTTGTATACAGAATTTTGCTAGGTCACTTTTTTGGTGAAAATCTTAGATTTTATGAAAAATTTACCGGAAATTGTCAAAACTCTAATCCTCATTAACCGTTTGTGACAGATTCCAGCTTACTTTGGCTGGAAAGATCCTATGGGGCTCGGCTTCAGAGCTTATATACACAATTTTGTTTGCTCAATTTTTGGGGGTGAAAATTTTATATTTTATGAAAAGTTTACCAGAAATTCTCAAAATGCTACTCATCATTAACCGCTGGACAGATTTCAACACTAGTTGGCTGGACAGACCGCCCCCCCCCCCCCCTATGGTGGTGGGCTCCAGAACATTTGTTCAGAATTTTAATGTGTTGATATTTTTTGTTAAAAGCAAATTTTAGGAAAAATGTAAATTTTGAACTCAAATTCAACCCAATTTCATTTGTGGGTTACCCATATGATTGCGCTTTGCGAAGACGATATTTAGATTTGGATCTGCCTCCAGGGGGTTGGTGCAGGCGCCAAAAGATCAAATAACTTGTAATAGAATTCCTCTGAAACCATTACATAGAATTCAACCAAATCTGATATGTGAGTTACTTACCCATATCAATGTGGAGTGGATGAGCTCATTTACATTTGGCCCCGCCCCCATTGGGTGTGTGTATATAGTGGTGGGGTGGGGGGGGAATGAAATTAATTGTAATGCAACACCTCCGAAACTGTTTGATGGAATTTAACCATATTTGGTATGAGAGTTACACATATCAATGTAGAGTGGTTGAGCACATTTACATTTGACCCAGCCCCCAGGATAGAGTCAAAAGGTTATGAAATTTGGTATGAGAGTTGCCCATATGATTGCGGAGTGCAAAATGACATTTAGATTTGGCTCCGCCCCCAGGGGGTGGGTTGTGGGGTGTGCGTCAAAAGTTCAAAGCGGTGAACGTTGGGATTTGCGATGAGGTGTCATCGACCAGAGAATCGAATTGTTACTTACAATGGATTTAAACTTTAATGATGCAGTGTGACAAAGTTGATAAAAACGAGCAATAATTGTATGACATGTAAATTTCTACCGCCTCAAATATAGTAATTTAATTGTACACCGCATATGCCAATGTAATTTGGCCTGGGAGAATAAAGAAAGCTGAAATTGTACAGTGTATGCCTGTGTATTCAGAGCTGTATAGAAAAGTCGGTTGATCAGATTTGTCTCAAATTTTAACACAAGAAAGGATGTTTCTTTGAAAGGGATTGTGATACGTCGATCCAGATACAAAACGTGATACAGATTTTTTTTAAATGATCGGATATGATCAAATTCTGGATCCATGAATATGTCGCAAACATTTGGTCCGTTTCGGCTCAAATCTTAACGCAGAAAGGAGGGGGGGGGGTTTGCTGTGACAATACATTAGCATTCCACAACTTTGGGCATGATATGATAAAATCCGAAGAACCCGAAGAATATGGAAAATTCGACTTTGTATAAATTGAAAGCCCTGCGGGTATGTAATCTATGATTGTTGTTGTGTATTTTAGCTGTGGTGATGGCAAGCTGATTCTTAGTCACCGAGGATTTAAGACACTCGGGAGGTTCGCCTACAGTGACGCTTTTCGGTCATTCCTCATGTTTGGCGGAGATCTGCTATACTTCACGTGCTCCATGGTCATGTGTACTCGCAACTGTGATGGCGTAAGTATGGACCTAACGACTGTGATGGCGTAAGTATGGACCTAACAACTGTGAGGCCGTAAGTATGGACCTAACAACTGTGAGGGTGTAAATATGGACCTAACAACTGATGACGTAAGTAAAGGCCTAACAACTGTGATGACGCAAGTATGGACCTAACAACTGTGTGGGTGTAAAGTATGGCCCTAATAACTGAGTATAAGTATGGACCAAGCAACTGTGATGGCGTAAGTATGGATCAAGCAACTGTGAGGGTGTAAGCATGATCCAAACATCTGTGATGACATAAGTATGGACCTACCAACCGTGATGACGTAAGTATGGGCCAAACAACTGAGGGTGTTAGTATGGACCTAACAACCGTGATGACGTAAGTATGGACCAAACAACTAAGTGTGGAAGTGTGGACCTAACAACTGTGATGGCGTAAGTATTGACCTAACAACTGTGATGGCGTAAGTATGGACCTAAAAACTGCGATGGCGTAAGTATCGACCTAGCAACTGTGATAGCGTAAGTATGGAGCTAACAACTGTGAGGGCGTAAGTATTTACCTAACAACTGTTGTGACGCAAGTATGGACCAAGCAACTGTGATGGTGTAAGTCTGGACCTAACAATTGTGAGTGTAAGTATGGACTTAACAACTGTGCTGGTATACAATACAGCTCAGAACGAACTTGTAAACGATTACAAAAGAAATTAAAACGTACTGTTAAATATTCTTTACATAATTAGATTTTGCGGCGTAAGGCAGCGATGTCTCCCAATCCAATTATGCTAGCAACATTCAACAGAACATTTACTAACATGTCTTTCTTGTGTTGGAATCATCTTATCTTATTTTAGCCGTACATACTGTAAGTAGGGACCAAAAGTTTTCGATGGAGTAAGAATGGGCCAAGGAGATAAGCGATGGCATATCTACTAGCCATATGTACAGTGGTCCTTTTGGGTAGTATTCTATGTTTTAACATAACATGTCAGCTTTAAGGAAGTATGTGTACTCTTTAAATATAACATGTCAGCTTTAACATTTTAAATCTCAAGAAAATGTTATTTTTCTAATATAAAATGTCGATTTGCTGATCAAGAGATTTATTTTAAAAGGTTATCATTGGAACGACTGACTTGGGCATTCCAGTGATTAATTTTCAAAAATATTCTCTTCGTCTGCAAATGGGCATTTAATAAGAGCACTGCAGAAGCTGTTTTGGCCAGATTGAGAGTTAATAGATTAGTGAAGAGTGGTTTGTGTTCTAGCATATAGCAGATTCTCTTCTGTTTAACATGGTTTGTCAGCGTTAAGAAAAAAATATTTGATTTGAAAGATCAAATCAAGTAATATGCTAATTGCAATGGATGAATCCGATCTGTTGATCACGCACATATATGTGATGTTCAAGTATATGATCAACTATATAACCAGTTATGTCACATGTAGGCTGACGTCACAATCATAATTCAGAGAAAACTCTGTCATGTAGCTGAAATAGTCCATCAACTGTAGGAACTGTATGGCTTTGATGGATTTACTAATTATTAAACATTTTGATGAATATATTGCAACTAATTTAACTGGGCGCTGTTGCTACCATAGGCAGCAACAGCGCCCAGTCAAATTAATTTCAATATATTCATCAAAATGTTTAATAATTAGTAAATCCATCAAAGATATATATATATATATATATATATATATATATATATATATATATATATATATATATATATATATATATATATATATAACAGCTTACCTGTATAGTTACATTGCAATTGGGATTCTGAGAATTCAGGGTTCAAAGTATATAAATCTATCCCAAAACACAGAGCATGGGCGGAGCTTAGCTAAACATGGGCGGAGCATCGCTAGAAATTGATTCCTGTGCTGAATAGTAAAGATAATATTATATCTACCCACTATGCAGTGCTGGGGATATACATATACAATTTGTCTTCCTATTTTATCTCTACATTTAGCCCTCTTGTCTGAATCGATACAAGCGGCACACCCTGCAGGGAAGAGACGTCCAAAACACGGGTTTGTATCAACATCACAATCGCTCCACACCATCACATCTACTACTCTCACCTCCACACCAAGCAGAACTAGCTCCCCATCTCCACATCCATCAACACTAGAACCCATCTCCTCACCCAGCATAACTATCACCCCCATCTCCTCACACAGCAGAACTAGAACCCATCTCCTCACACAGCAGAACTATCACCCCATCTCCACACCCATCAGCACTAGAACCCTTCTCCTCACACAGCAGAACTATTACCCCCATCTCCACACCCATCAGCACTAGAACCCATCTCATCACCCAGCAGAATTAGCACCCCATCTCCACACCCATCGGCACTAGCACCCCTCTCCTCACACAGCGGAATTAGCAACCCATCTCCACACCCATCGGCACTAGAACCCCTCTCTTCACCCAGCAGAATTAGCACCCCCATCTCGTAACCTCGCAGAATTAGCACCACCATCTCCACACCACCACCCAACTTCCAGCAGTCAGCCGGCATCACCATCTCCGCCGCTGCTAGCAGCAGCCCCACCACCACCACCACCACCATCTATGCCAGCCTCACGCATCTCCACCACCATCTATGCCAGCCTCACGAATCTCCACCACCACCACTATCATCATCATCAGCAGCAACAGCAGCAGCAGCAGCAGCACGAATTAATCTGCTGTTGTCTAAACACGTACTGCTCCCGTTAGTGTGCGTGTGTGCGTTTGCGATGAACGTGTGTTTTGCACAATGATGTAGTTAGAATATGCATATTTGTGCCTGCAGGTAGAGTGGTCGCTCTTATAGATCATCTAGACACTGCTGTCTCGCCTGGATACTCAGTGATTGGAAGACGATCTACGAGAGTTGAACGATCTACGAGAGTTGAGCGCAATGATGCTTCTTACTTCAGTACAGACCATAGCTCCTCATTGAACACTAATATGGATGTGGACGTAAGGCCGCTAAAACCACACGAAGAAAACACGCCTACCTCAAATCATGTAACTGAAACCAAGATGGAGAAACCAAAGTATTTTAATCAGTCGCACGATCTAATGCCACCACCAGATGACGCCACTGACAATCTTACTGTTACTCACGCATTTCCAATCACTGTGTATGTCGCTGCTGGTCTGTCCGTAGTGGTCGCTGTCGGTGCCATTGCTTGGTACGCGGTGCGCGTGCGCAACAGATCCGGTCTGAAAACACGGAGATCCTTCATAGCTAGACCATATTCCATAAAGTTTTGATGTGTATTAGAAGGTTAACGTTAACTATTTTTTCATATTCAGTTAATAAAATATTATTTTCATAACTAATGTTTGTTTTGATGCAATTAACATTTTGTGCCCGAATCGCCAAAACACGACAATCTTTTAGGATTTAAAGATGCATATTCACACAAAAATGCGGGGAATTAAAATAGTTAAGTTGTAGCTTTTAGAGCCTTAAATTCTCTGCATAGATGTCACGAAACAAACTAAATATAACAAATGATGATTTCATTACATATAAATTAATTAAAAAAATTCAAGGTATGAAATTGAATTATAGTCCCTAATTCAATTTTATAACTAAATAGATTATATTAATCAATACTGAATGTAATCCTCATATTTGTAATTTATTTCATTACAGCGATGTATACAATTTAATCCTCCAAAAGTAAACCATTTTATCAATTTATTTTCAGGCATTTTGGTGTGAATGTGCACCTTTAATAAATATTCTATTGACTAATTTGACTGGGATCTGTCTAGCAAATTAGTTACGAAACATTCAATAGCTTTTATGGATAACGACATGACAATCTGGGAATTCCGGATTGAAAGAGTTAAGAGACATTTAGCAAAGATGTCTGACCTTTATATTTCCACATGACCAGTATATTGCCACATGACCAGTATAATGCGACATGATCAGTATATTTCCACATGACAAGTATATTGTCACATGACTATTATATTGCCACATGAGCAGTATATTGCCACATGATCAATATATTGCCACATGATCATTATATTACCACATGATCAGTATAATACGACATGACCTGTAAATTGCCACATGACCAGTATATTTCCATATGACCCGTATATTGCCACATGATCAGTATAATGCGACATGATCAGTATAATGCGACATGATCAGCATATTGCCACATGATCAGTATAATGCGACATGATCAGTATATTGCCACATGATCAGTATATTTCCATATGACCCGTATCATGCCACATGATCAGTATAATGCGACATGATCAGTATATTGCCACATGATCAGTATATTGTGACATGATCAGTATAATGCCACATGATCATTATATTACCACATGATCAGTATAATGCGACATGATCAGTATATTTCCACATAATCATTATAATGCGACATGATCAGTATTTTGCGACATGATCAGTATAATGCGACATGATCAGTATAATGCGACATGATCAGTATTTTGCGACATGATCAGTATAATGCGACATGATCAGTATAATGCGACATGATCAGTATTTTGCGACATGATCAGTATAATGCGACATGATCAGTATATTGCCACATGATCAGTATATTGCCACATGATCAGTATAAGGCGACATGATCAGTATAATACGACATGACCAGTATAATTCGACATGATCAGTATATTTCCACATGACCAGTATATTGCCACATGATCAGTGTATTGCCACATGATCGGTATATTGCCACATGATCAGTATAATGCGACATGATCAGTATATTGCGACATGATCAGTATAATGTGACATGATCAGTATATTGCCACATGATCAGTATAATAGGACATGATCAATATTTTGCGACATGATCAGTATATTTCCACATGACCAGTATATTGCCACATGATCAGTATATTGCCACATGATCAGTATAATGTGACATGATCAGTATATTGCCACATGATCAGTATATTGCCACATGATCAATATTTTGCGACATGATCAGTATAATGTGACATGATCAGTATAATGCGACATGATCAGTATATTGCGACATGATCAGTATATTGCCACATGATCATTATATTGCCACATGATCAACATTTTGCGACATGATCAGTATAATGCGACATGATCAGTATAATGTGATATGATCAGTATATTGCCACATGATCAGTATAATGCGACATGATCAGTATATTGCGACATGATCAGTATAATGCGATATGATCAGTATAATACGACATGATCAGTATAATGCGACATGACCAGTATATTGCCACATGATCAGTGTATTGCCACATGATCGGTATATTGCCACATGATCAGTATATTGCCACATGATCAGTATAATGCGACATGATCAGTATATTGCCACATGATCAGTATATTGCCACATGATCAGTATATTGCCACATGATCAGTATAATGCGACATGATCAGTATATTGCGACATGATCAGTATATTGCCACATGATCATTATATTGCCACATGATCAGTATATTGCGACATGATCAGTATAATGCGACATGATCAGTATAATGCGACACGATCAGTATATTTCCACATGACCAGTATATTTCCACATGATCAGTATATTTCCACATGATCAGTATAATGCGACATGATCAGTGTGATGCGACATGATCAGTATAATGCGACATGATCAGTGTATTGCCACATGATCAGTATAATGCGACATGATCAGTATATTGCCACATGATCAGTATATTAGCACATGATCAGTATAATGCGACATGATCAGTATATTTCCACATGACCAGTATATTTCCACATGATCAGTATAATGCGACATGATCAGTATAATGCGACATGATCAGTATAATGCGACATGATCAGTGTATTGCCACATGATCAGTATAATGCGACATGATCAGTATATTGCCACATGATCAGTATATTAGCACATGATCAGTATAATGCGACATGATCAGTATATTTCCACATGACCAGTATATTTCCACATGATCAGTATATTGTGACATGATCAGTATAATGCGACATGATCAGTATAATGCGACATGATCAGTATAATGCGACATGATCAGTGTATTGCCACATGATCAGTATATTGCCACATGATCAGTATATTGCGACATGATCAGTATAATGCGACATGATCAGTATAATGCGACATGATCAGTATATTTCCACATGACCAGTATATTTCCACATGATCAGTATATTGTGACATGATCAGTATAATGCGACATGATCAGTATAATGCGACATGATCAGAGTATTGCCACATGATCAGTATAATGCGATATGATCAGTATATTGCCACATGATCAGTATATTGCCACATGATCAGTATAAGGCGACATGATCAGTATAATGCGACATGATCAGTATAATGCGACATGATCAGTATATTGCGACATGATCAGTATAATGCGACATGATCAGTATAATGCGACATGATCAGTATATTGCGACATGATCAATATAATGCGACATGATCAATATAATGCGACATGCTCAGTATATTGCCACATGATCAGTATATTGCCACATGATCAGTATAATGCGACATGATCAGTATAATGAGACATGATCAGTATATTGCCACATGATCAGTATAATGCGACATGATCAGTATAATGCGACATGATCAGTATAATGTGACATGATCAGTGTATTGCCACATGATCAGTATAATGCGACATGATCAGTATATTGCCACATGATCAGTATATTAGCACATGATCAGTATAATGCGACATGATCAGTATATTGCCACATGATCAGTATATTGCCACATGATCAGTATATTGCCACATGATCAGTATATTGCAACATGATCGGTATAATGCGACATAATCAGTATAATGCGACATGATCAGTATATTGCCACATGATCAGTATAATGCGACATGATCAGTATAGTGAGACATGATCAGTATATTGCCACATGATCAGTATAATGTGACATGATCAGTATAATGCGACATGATCAGTATAATGCGACAGGGTCAGTATAATGCGACATGATCAGTATAATGCGACATGATCAGTATATTGCCACATGATCAGTATAGTGCCACATGATCAGTAAAATGCGACATGATCAGTATATTGCCACATGATCAGTATAATGCGACATGATCAGTATATTGCCACATGATCAGTATATTGCCACATGATCAGTATAATGCGACATGATCAGTATATTGCCACATGATCCGTATATTGCCACATGACCAGTATATTGTCACATGATCAGTATATTGCCACATGACAAGTATATTGCCACATGAACAGTATAGTGCCACGTGATCAGTATACTGCCACGCCCTTTAGACGACGATATATCTGCATAAACTAATTTTCATGGTTGTTAAAGATATCTCCCTTGGTTCTAGATCAGTTGTTGTGATAAAATCCAAATTTGACAGGTACACGTTAAATATTTGCTTATTTAAATAGCTAATCCGCATAAATCCAAGATAGTTGTGGCTAATACATATCATGGTGTCTAAATTGTTGTTTCTGGTGTCAAGAAAGCTAATTCTTATCTTTAGAATACAATTAGAGTCTAACTATAAGGAATTAGGTCACATGATCACCAAATCCAGCATGGCTGTCATAATGTTTTGTTATACGGTACTGAATTGCACGATTAGACATCGCAATAATGTGGTCTGGATGCTGTCCTGTTTGACCTCTGTTTAGATTATCTGTCACATGACAGACACAAATTCAAGATGGCCGCCAAGTCTTTTAGAATTCTCATTTCTTGGCTAGATGTGATAGAATGGTTAATTTGTTGGCTTAGAAGGATAAGGAAATGCATTACAGTCATGTTAGGTGTGTCCTGTACAGATTATGATGGCTCTAATTTCCCACAGAAAATGTTCATTTTGAAGGGTTTTCTCATCTTGAAAAGCTGTACCTTGCCTAATACCTATGCCAAATGGAAAGGAGGTTGTGACACACTCAGTTCTACTATGATATGCTGGCAATGCATTACATACTTCATCACCCGCAGTAGAGGCGTGATGCAAAGAGGCAATTATTGGGATGCGTTCCTATCCAACAGTGAAAGCAAAACAGAAGTCATTAAATTTTTGGTGGAACATAAGTCGAATGAAGCAAGAGGTAATTTGAAAATGTCATTGGTCATAACAGAGTCTGAAATACCTGGTGTCTAGTAGTTGATGGGATAGAGAATCTTGAAATGTGTGGTCATCATGAAGCAGATACAAGGGGAGTGATGTATGCTTCTAAAGGTGGCAATACTGTAGTTATGGTAGGTAGCTAATGATATTGATATTATAGTACTCCTGGCATACACATGCAGCATTGTGAAACCTAGAGACGAGTGGATGAGGAAAGTTAACACTAAGATACATTAGTGTGAACACTGGGTGCAATAGACACTGATGAAGAATGTAATGTATTGCCAGCATATCATAGTATGATATTTCCATTTGGCATTAGGCAAGGTAAATGCTTTCAAGAAGATGATAAAGACCGACAAACTGGACATTGTGTATGGTGTATGAGAGACGTCATCATCTGCATGTACATGACACTGCTAATCCACAGGTGTCCATGAAAACTCGTATGTAGGCCTACTCAGACAGAGAAAATGAAGATATGGTAGAAACCATAATCTGCCTGTAGGAAAGACATATCACGTCAATTTGTAGCTTTACCCATCTTGTGTCAATGCAACCATTTAATGCTAAAGCTGACCAAGGCAGTCTCTTCAGTGGTGTTGGGCAGTGTCCATTTGTAGGCCAAGAGATGACTATTTTTTTTCAAATTTACCACTGAAATGACTGAGCTAGTCATTCCAGTGATACATTTTCAAAATGGGCATCTCTTGTCCTGCAAATGGATACTGTTTATCCAGTAATTTTTTTTTACCATATAATGTCCAAACAGCCTTCATTTACAGTACAACTGAGACTTTTTGTAAATTCCTTTGGAAAATCTTTAAAAAGTATTCTCTTGGCCTGCTAATGAATTGCATTTAATGAGCAAGTAACACTTCCTTTTTTTACAAATCGTGACCGTTAAATGGTTAATTAATAGGTCTATATAAGGGGTATATTGAGCGTTTTGAGGCGCCGTTGACACAAGAATGGTTAATACCTGATCAAAGGAGCATGGATAAACATTTACAATTGGCTAACTATCAAGCTTATGTCTGCTGTCAATGAAGGGAACATTTACTATTCATCTGTCGAAGGTAGAGCATAGCTTGATAGAATTATGGTTTAAGTGTTCAAAGAAACAAATGAGATGCCTTTGAAGGCCATAAGATTAGTTTTTGATAGATATATGCATATATTCATGTCTATTTAGTCAAATCGGATTCGTAACGGCAGGAGGTCAGTCTGGCATGCGGGCGGTAGAGTGGTTTCCGGATAATAACTCCTTTACCAATTTATCGGATCGCTTTGAAACTTCATAGGGTGGTTGGACTAGGTCTGGGGAAAAGAAACCTATCGAAATCGACTATGAACCGATATTCAAGATGGCCACCAGCCAATGGCGGCAATCTTGAAAATTGGTTTCCGGATGATAACTCTGTTACCGTTTATCAGATCACTGAAACTTCATAAGGCCATTGGACTAGGTCTGGCGAAGGAACCTATCGAAATCCAAGATGGCCGTCAGCCACTGTCGGACATCTTGAAAATTAGTTTCTGGATGATAACTCCCTAACCGTTTATCGGATCGCTTTGAAACTTCATAGGGTGGTTGGACTAGCTCGGAGGAAGAGAGCTAGCGAAATCAACAATGATCTGAAATCCAAGATGGCCGCCAGCCCCCGCTGGCCATCTAGAAAATTGGTTTCCAGATATCTCTGTTATCTTTTATCGGATCGCTATGAAACTTCATAGGGTAGTTGGACTACCGCTGGCGAAGAAACCTATCGAAATTGACAATGATCCGAAATCCAAGATGGCCGCCAGCCACAGGTGGCCATCTTGAAAATCGTAGATGATAACTTCGGTACCATTTATGGGATCGCTTTGAAACTTCATAGGGTGGTTGGGCTAGGTGTGGAGAAAAAACCTATCGAAATTGACAATGATCCGTAATTCAAGGTGGCCGCCAGCCACGGGCTGCCATGTTGAAAGTTGGTTTCTGGATGATATCTCCATTACCATTTATCAGATCACTTCATAGGGTGTTTGGAATATGTCTGGTGAAGAGACTTTACGAATTTGCGATAATCCGAAATCCAATATGGCCGCCAATCAGCGTCGGCCAACTTGAAAATTGATTTTCAGACGATACCTCCTTGATCGTTTAACGGATCGCTTTGACACTTCATAAGGATAGCTGGTCTGGGTCTGAGGAAGAAATAAATGTTTTCTGTTAGCTCGCATTCATTGGTTTGTCATCATGGCAGGGTATTATGCGCCGTTTGCCGAGCTCTTGTTGTATTCAGTAACCAACAGTAGGTGTATTGATGCGTTGTACATGTTTGTCATGTGTCAAAAATAGGTCTCAATGTGACCTACCTATCACGGTTCACTGATAATCATTGAATATTCTCGCCCTGGCTTAATTATTTTGGATTTTGTCTTTACTATTTACTAAACATTCTGTTGAATATTTTGAAACTAGTTTAACTGTGGACTGTTACTGCCATAGGCAGCAACAGCACCCAGTCAAATTAGGTTCAAAATATCCAACAGCTTACCTTATAGTTTTCTGGAAATTGAGATTTAGAGTGCAGGGATCGATTGATCCTAATGCGGGGAAAGCGTGGGTGGAGCTTAGCTAGAGATCGGCAGGGAATAGCCAAATTCAAAACTGGATTCATCCAGGTATTTAGTGCTTTATGGAAATATGCGGCTGTAGATTCCACAGCTAGTGTTGTATACAGGGACTTTGACTTTCTTGTTGATATACGAAGAATAGACTGGTGTCTTAATATATCGATCCAGATCCAAATAAGCCCAGCCAATGGCTACATAAGCTCCACCAATGGACCTTTACATTTTTAGCTATGCCCCGCCCATCGCTAGCTAGGCTCCACCCACACCTCGCTCGTGTTGGGATAGATCGATCTCTGAACACCCTGACTGTCAATTTCCAACAGATTTATTCGCAATGAAGCAGAATGCGAAGATGACGAGTTATCTTTCTCCAATTTCAGATCCAAGCGCTATCGCAATAGATGCGCTAGCTATCAGTTGGAAGGGAATGTATGCATACGCATACCATCCAACACTCCTGATTCCAAGGATTCTCCAGAAAATCAAGCAGGAGGAATGCCAAGTGCTTCTGATTGCCCAGAATTGGCCACGCCGATCATGGTTTACGGATCCGCTGGACCTTCTGTTCTTCAATCCGGTTCCTCTGTCTCTGATGGACAATATTATCTTCCAGGGCAAGACCCTTCACAACAATCCGTCAATGTTTCAATTGACTGCATGTATGTTGTCAAAAAATCCGCAATTAAGGAGGGCTTTTCTGATAATTTCATGGCCAGAGCCAGAAGGGTGTCAACCTCCAGAGCATATAATTATAAAATCAACAGATTTGCAGAATGGGGCTCAAAGAGATGTATCCATCCAATGAATGCATCTATTCAGGTAGTAGCTGATTTTCTCTGTCACCTGTATGATGCCTATAGTCTTAAGCCTAATTCTATTACTGGATATAAATCAGCATTAATGGCTGTTATCCCTTGCTTGGCAAAGAGGGGAAGTGATGAAGTATGTGTTCTAAATACTCTTATCAAGGGTATGGGCAACCTTAGACTGAGAAATCCTCCACATACACCGTCATGGAGTCGTTCTCTGGTTCTTCAAGGTCTGAGTGATAAGGCTTTTGAACCACTTAGTGTTATTTCTATGAAATTATTGACACTTAAAACTGTATTTTTAAATGCGGCAGCCTCAGCCAGACGCAGGAGTGAAATTCATGCCTTGTCTGCTGAGTCTGACCATTATATAGTTACAGGTGAAAGCCTTGAGCTTCTACCGAAATTGAATTTCTTGGCTAAGAATCAATCTTTAAAATATCCGGGTCAACCTATAATTTTACCTGCCGTAACCAGATATGATCCTGGTGCTAAAGCATGGTGTCCTGTCCGTGCCTTAAATAGGTACAAGGAAAGGACTCAGGTTTGGCGGACTGACCCATGCTCCCTGTGGTTGTCATATATCGAACCCCATGATAGGGCGTCAAGAGACTATTTCCAGATGGAAAGTAGAACGCATTTAATTCTGTCATACGACAGCCACTGGAAATCAAATAGATAGAGTCAAGGCTCATATTATCCGTGGTGTGGTAACTTCCACGGCATTATTTAATGGTGTTTCTATTGAAGACATTGTCAGTAGCCCAGTGGCACTGTGAATCGAGTTTTACCGACCATTATCTCCGTGACACTTCCAACCCGCGCGCCGTCTCAGTCCTCGGAAAATAATGCAAAGGTATTTTTTTGTAATTAATTTTCCTCCTCTCCTATTTACAAATATCACATTTGTTAGTAGGGGATCCCTACTATTTCCGGTTACATTCTCTTCATCCGTATGGGAAAGAGGTGATTTCCGCGCTCAAGACATCAGAGGTCAGTAAATGTAACCATTTAGTTTTTTGTCTTTTTAGTTGTGTCATGTTATTATTTAATATGGTGATGGTTAATGTCTCTTAATCGTGGTTCTTTCAGAGAGTTTTTTGAAAATGAAGCAATTCTTCTTTTTCCAATGTCTAGTAATACTTATTTTCAAGTATTAGAGAACGTGCTAGTGATTTAGAGCAACGTTTTTTCCTAACCTTCCTCAGAAAGAGGGGGGGGGGGGCGGTAATGAGGGGGGTCGATTATCCGATGCATATTTCTATTCCTGGTTGTGTTTTCAGACACAATTTCAGATGTTTTAAATCTCTTGAAAATTCAAAGAGCTAGTCTCTTCGAGGGTGAACTGGTTTTAGGACTTTGCCTCCCTCCCGCCAAATTTACTTTCAAATTCTTTTATCAAGTATGTTAGGGAGGTAAGCATGTTCTCATGATGTGAAGCAATTCTTCTTTTTCCAATGTCTTCATATTTTCAAGTATTAGAGAACGTGCTAGTCATTTAGAGCAACGTTTTTTTCCTAACCTTCCTCGGAAAGAGGAGGGGGTGGGGCGCATTTGCTTTTCGATCAATTTCTCTAGTCATTTAGATAAAGAGCTAGTCTCTTCGAGGCTGAACTGGTTTTAGGACCTTGCCTCCCTCCCACCAAATTTACTTTCAAATTCTGGTTTTTATCAAGAGTGTTAGGGAGGTAAGTATGTTCTCATGATGTGAAATAAGAAAATTTATCAAATTTCTTTTTCACGAGTGAGATGACATACTTACCTCCCTAACAGGATTCCGGCCTCTCCACTCCACGGAGGCCTGGTCCTTTGGTTATTTGAATAGTTGCTTCTATGTCAGCCAATATTTAGTAACTGAAGTAACAGTATGCGCATGAGCAGAGGTGGGGTCTGGCATGTGCATGACTGTGTACATTCCACCTTCCCAGTAAGGGCGCCTACCTTTTTATAATTCGGAATATTATTGAATTTAGAGCCGATATACTAGTATATCCAGATTGTTAGGGATGTAAGTATGTCATCTCACTCGTGAAAAAGAAATTTGATTAATTTTCTTAAATTACAAAGACACACGATTCATACAACGTGTCGGACCATTTGAGATTTGATGACGGTCTATATGGAACCCTATGTGACGTGGACCCCTATGTGACGTAATGATTATGACGTCATCACACGCGAGCTGAGCTGATGATGACGTCATACGAGGTCTGATGATGGATGGATACTGTGTAAAGGAGAATTATTTATGCATATTGGATTCGATTTATACAATATATTGAATCGTGAATTAACAGATTTCCAATTGCAGGTAATCCGTTGAATATTTTGAAATTAATTTGAGTGGACGGTTGTTTATTAAATAGTAGACATACAATGGACCTTTGCATTTTTAGCTATGCTCCGCCCATCACTAGCTAAGCCCCACCCACACCTCGCTCATGTTGGGATCGATCGATCTCTGAACACCCTGGCTCTCAATTTCCAAAAGAATACACAAGTAAGCTGTTGAATATTTTGATACTAATTTGACTGGGTGCTTCTGCTGCCTAAGGCAGCAACAGCGCCCAGTCAAATTAGTTTCAAAATATTCAACAACAATGTTTATTAAATAGCAAAGAATTGCAAAGACATACAATTCATACAACGTGCCGGACCATTTCAGATTTAATGACGGTCTATATGGAACCCTTTGTGACGGTAATGATTGTGACGTCATCATTCACGCGCTGAGCTAATTATGACGTCATACGAGGTCAGCTAATGGAGGAATACTCTGGAACGGTGAATTCTTACACTTGACAGGCTTTTAAATGTTAACGACTGAGCCATTCAATACGCACGCATTTTGATTGTGACGTCAGCCTACATGTGACGCAATTGATTATGACGTCATTTACTCGAGTGCCAGATCCTATCTATCGATAGACACCATCTCAGATATATAAACTGATACAGTAACGTGTGCGGGACTTGTGAGTTCTATATCATTAATAGTCAGTGGCGCGTTGGGGTCAATAGGTCAATGACAACGCTGCACATCCGAGTAGTACATGATTATCATTGTATACCATACTTCCTTATTACGTTAAATACATCAATTGCCATATGCACAGAATTGAGGATTCTAGTTTCTAAGTTAATCATATGACGTCATAATCAACTACGTGATATGTAAGTGACGTCATGATCAATTATGTCATAGATGGCGTAGCTATGTTTGTCACGAACGCTTAATTGATGACAGACTATAAACCTTATACGAATTGTATGTCTTTACTATTTAATAAACATAGGCAGCAACATCACCAAGTCAAATTAATTTCAAAATATTCATCAGCTTACCTGTATAGTTTTCTGGAAATTAATAGTCAGGGACCTCGTGGATCAATCGATCCCAACACGGGCGAGGTGTGGATGATGGAGCTTCTCTAGGAATCGGCGGAACATAGCCAAACCTGTACTCATCCACTTGTATTTGTCTAACCATTCAAATCACAAGCAGGCAAATCAATTAAAGGCGCACTCGGTAATACTTTAATAAATTGCATGGATTTGACAACAAATATTGCAGATAGAAGGAAGCCCTGTTAATCTTAGCAAATGCTGCGAGATCTACTTTCAGCTGCATCAAATCATCAAATGTCCAATGTGTCATTAATAATGGCATACACAAAGCCATGGCTGTAAACCTCATCAGCATATAGAATATAAATACTATAACATCCTCTATTGCTTGAATTAAACTGTGGATATCGTTATGTTCAGAAGGCGTTGTCCGATTCCGGCTATGTACAATCCCAGCAGTGAATCAATACCGGATATCACGTTCTAATGAACACTATGCGCATGAGCAGTGCATTCACTCACATGGAATGAATGTATAACAATGTATAGGCGAGTCCCCACACACACACACACACACGCACGCACGCACGCACACACACACAATCGATGTTTCGCATCAATATTCGTACTTGTTTATTGAAAGCTTACACGTTACAGTGACATTGATATACAGATTGTACACGCACTAACATAGTACAGTGATGAAGGCATTACCTCGCAGACAAATCGATACTTTGATTCTTTCAGAGCTTGACCAATGCATTAATAATTAAAACCGACAAAGCGGTGATTTCATTTGATAGATGTGTATAGATGTGTATGCCATTGTTGGCATTTAGTCCAATGCTGTATTGAGCCGCACACACATTCACTTTTTAATCTTTTAGTAATACAAGGTTCTTCACTTAAAGATATTATATGAATAAACGAAGACAGATAATTTATTTTAATAAAACCGTTTACGCCACCCACAGCCCCTGTGTCGGGCAGAATGGTCCCACTCTGGGAGAAAATCACACCATGGTTCCGTATAGCCCTCACACAACGAGAATTTGCAGAGTACTAAATAATAGAGGTAGCAACAGCTCTCAGTCAAATGAGTCAAATTACTTAAGAAAGGATTATTGTCATTCAAGATTGCTCGTGTTCATATGACGAGGAACAGCTATCGCCAACTCTCACCTCATTAGTGTAACATAGACAGTATATGAACGATGAGCTCTTGAAATAAGCATATCATTTCACCACGACTATGGATGAATCCAATCTGTCACTCATGTATATGACATAATAATCAATCACGTCACATGTAGGCTGGCGTCACAATCAAAATGCATAATGAATGACGCATCAAACTCCGTCATCAACATAGAAAGGTCCGTCAAATGTTTGAATTGTATGTCTTTGATAGATATACAATTTATTAATGATTCTGTTTAATATTTTGAAGCGAATTTGACTGGACACGGTTGTTGTCATATACAACAGTTTATCTGTATAGTTACCTTGAAATAGGATTCTGAGTATCGAGGGTTTAAGGTGTATAAGTCGATCCCAGCATGCGCAAAACATGGGCTGGCCTTAGCTAGAGATAGGCAGAGCAAGGCTAGAAATAGGCGGAGCAAGGCTAGAAATGGGCGGAGCAAGGCTAGAAATGGGCGGAGCAAGGCTAGAAATGGATTCAGAATTCATCACAACAAAGCATTGATCAGCTGCAGAATCGCACCGTCCTCGCTTGAGCTATAGACCCTAAGTATCGTGTGTTCCTCGGTTAATAGCTCAGGCAATCTACACTCAGATTACCCTAAGTTTGAACAAATTGTAACAGAGGGTCTCTTAGTCTAGTCAATCTAATCGATTATGTGGCTAAACCGAAGCCAAATTGCAACATAATTTCTTTTAATGATATGCGTTTGGGGGATTGTCCCCCTGAACACGATAATAAAAGTTTGCTTCAAAGGTCTGGTAGAAAACCTTAGAAATTATATAATATGCAAACTATCTACCACCGTTGTTGAAAAAAAAATGATTTTTCTCAATTATTCGGTATCTAACCATCGATTCATGTCAAACGAAATACTTAGACGCGTTCTGTCATGCCCAGAGAATAACGAAAAATGTGCTTAGCAAAATGTGAATATTTTTATTATTTGTTCCAGGGTAATTTGCAAGTGTAAATAAAACAAAAATTAAACCGGATTATCATTTAATATGATTTGGTTCGTGTCCTAAATTTGTTCTGTGCTGTAGTGCAAACACATTTTGAATAGTGTTGCTGAATATCATTGGGCTACATGCTTTGATGAACATGGATGTGTTGTTATCTTTGATAAACAATCACCCAAAAATATTGACAGCGGACAGCGATGAGTGGTAGTACTGGATCCACCTTCATTGTTAGGCTCATACGAGCATGCTATAGCAGCAAGCCGTCTACACGAAGCTGTGCAGCTTGGTTTATGCTGGTAAAGTATTTGCTTAGAGGCAAAGCAATCTCAAGAGCTGTTCGATGACATCTCTTGCTGGATCAGTTCCTTAATATGATGCTGGTTGCGAATGCATTCAGCTTCCTACTGCCGACGCAACCTAACATAGACGAACTAGAGAGAAGAGTGGAGAATCATTCTGGTGAACTGCACAGAATACATGAATAGGATACCATCAAGGAGGAAGAGCATGTTCAAGACTACGCCTTGTTTGAAGTTTGTGAATTATTCAATTGTGTAATGGAAGATCTGTGTATTGCTGGTTGTCCAGACAGCAGTGGAATCCACAAAGAGAATCAATACTGTTATTGTTGTGAGGACACAGCTCTATTGATTCTTCTATACTACCATGCAGACATACACACGAAGCATATAAGCCAAAGCTTTAGGCTAAGAAACGATGAGTGTGGAACATAAAAAGACGTAGACCATCTTGGGAGAGAATGCCCGTGTTAGAATACTATTCGCACATGCCATACCTGGTTGCGATGCATCAGGAGTGGATGGCAATCGCAATGCCGTGGCTCTGAAGAAGCTCCAAGGAGGTGTCATAATCAGAGCAAGGGAGAAGGCCCATGTAGGCATGTACATTGTACAATGGAAATGAAGATTTTAATGGGCTACGATATAAGTGTTTCCGTGACAAGGCTGCAGTACGGTCTAAATATGTCGAGTGTCATTGTTTATCACCAACATCTGCGTCTACCACAGTAGCATAGCCGTAGATTCTACTTACAAATCCATTTGCTGTCAGCTGATTGGAAATGGAAGGTTAGCGATGATCGATTAGTCCCTATACAAACTGACCTGCCAACAGCGCCATCGAAACTCACTGAAGTCTTCAGATGCAATTCAGCTGTCCAGAGTATTTATCCATCATCTGACCTCGTATGACAGCATAATCAGCTCAGCGCGTGTATGATGACGTCACAATCATTACGTCACAAAGGGTTCCATATAGACCGTCATAAAATCTCAAAAAGTCAGACACGTTGTATGAATTGTATGTCTTTGTAATGCTTAGCTATTTACGAAACATGCTGTTGAATATTTTGAAACTAATGTGACTGGGCGCTGTTGCTGCCTTAGGCAGCAATAGCACCCAGTCAAATTAGTTTCATAATATTCAACAGCATACCTGTGTATTTTTGGGGGAAATTGATAGTCAGGGTGTTCAAAGATCAATCGATCCCAACACGAGCGAGGTGTGGGTGGAGCTTCGCTAGAGATGGGCGGGGTATAGCTAAAACCGGAAAGGTCCATCGTACAACGGGTTGCCACACTGCTAGATGCGCATGCAAGAAGCATAGCCTTGCTTGCTCATCTGTGTGTGGCGAGTGCAGAAGCCTGAGTTACTCTAACGCACCTGAGATGGTATACCAATGACTTGTGTGTTAATGATATTTATTCACTCCTGAAGAAAGGATATGTAATAAAATAAAATATTTTGTGAATCGCACCATTAATTTGCATATTTCATGACTATTCAAGCGCATGATCAATCCAAGAATATGCTAATCGTATTCACCAACCTTCAATACCTGGGTCTCGACCCCACATTTGTTCTGATTGGATGCTTAGAGAGAGTTTTAGCGGAAAATCGATCTTTAAACAATGGAGCTAGGTAATTTGCATAGTATGCAATTTTGAAGACCATCCATCAAATATTTTTAAGCAAACTTTTAGTATATTATTCAGGAGACATTCCCGAAATGCATACACATAAAATAAATTCTGTTGCAATTTGCCCTGGATCAAACCACAATTTGACTGCACTAAAATGGTTTAATTAGTTTAATTATTATCGCCGTCAAAATGAAGGTTGAGGCTCAATTTCACCTGTATTGCTGGTTTTAGACCCGTATGATGTATTGTAAATATTTAGGAAAAGGGTACTAAAGAGGTGATATCTTATGTTTCGAACATTCTGCGACGTCGCCGTACCAGTGTCCTCGTGCCGTCACCGTCATCATCGCGTCAATATTGGAAGATGGCAGCCAAAACGTTTTAAACTGTGCTTAAGACATTGGTGTATAACAATATACAAATTCATAGATGCATTCTTTCCCGGGTAATTTAAAAAAGGTACAGATAAGTAAAACAAAAACTACATTTCTGCAACATTGCTATCTACTGAAACAGTAACATCGTCTGCTGGTTAATTGTATGCCTATGCATCCTTATGCATATCTTGCTATAAAATGATTTTTCGTTTATCTACAAACTTTGAATTGATTATCAAGAGAAATTAATAAATATATCACGACATTTTCTGTCAGATGAGAGAAGGCCGTCAGAATTGCGAGGTTTTTTGACGGGCTTATAGTTGGGCCGCTATCAACCCGCCCTGGCGAGATGCCGTTGGACGTGTGGAGATGCTGCTGGTGTTGCTTGCTCGCTGCTGCGTTCCTGGTGGCGCGTTGTCAGATGATGCAATGACACAGATATGGAGACGAGGTGTACAGCTCTGGAAACACGAAAACTGGGCACGGGAAGCGTTGGTGGCGCAGCTTTGTTCTTGGTATTGATGCTGCGACTCTGCTTTGTTCTCCTTTCTCCAGCGCTGGCTCAAGGCTTAGCGCTTAAAGGTAATCACAAACAAGTATTAGATTTCAATAAAAACGGCCAAAAATAGGTTTTTATCACATTTTATGAACTAAAAATAATTTAGCTAATTTTCACTAACTCTTTCACTGTAAAAATTTCTGCTTAAGACATGAATTTTAACACGCCATAAAATTCACGGTATGACGTCATCGCGTAAATCGTCAACTACATGGATTCGGATTACGCAACACCGGTTTTCAGAATAGACGCGTTAAATACAGATATACGAAGCTGGAAATCAACTTAAATCAAGTTCAAGTTTAACAAACACTAGTGTTTCGCATGCATATTTCAAATTTTTGCCTAATTTTTGTTATTAGATTTCATTTCACAGACTGCCCTCCACGGCCACCACACTGAGGGAAATAAAGTAATTCCACCTCCCACACCTCTACACGGCATACAATACGTCCACCCGCCAACAACAGCTGATTAGGTAGCAACGGGAAATACATACACCCCTAGCAACATCTTAATTTTTTATTATTCCAGTTTTTACTTTCATTTATGCAACCCTTCGGGTGGTGTGGAGGGGGGGGGGGGGCGTAGCTACGCAACCCTTCGGGGGAAGCACCTCTATTGCGAGTGAAGTGGCTGAAATACGCCCAGGTGTGAGTGGCCAATAAAACTAAACCAACTAACCAACCAACCAACCAACTAACCAACCAACCAACTAAGCAACCAACCAACCAAGCAATCTGCCAGGTGACCAGGTCATAGAGGAAATTACATCTGAACCTCTGGATGTCGCGCACAAATGCGTCATATGTAGAAAAAATCTAGACACAAATGCGTTATATATAGAAAAAATCTAGACAATTGGATATCAAAAATGGTATCGCGAGAATAAATCAAGCTCGTATTGCCCTAGGACACCACCCATTACTGTTTCGGCAGGGCAGTGGCTGCATGTGGACTGTAGGCGGGCTCGCACTGATAAAAAGAAAATCGGCGCCATGAAAAGAAAGATACAAAATTATCCACGCGCTATGCCTTCACTGTGCTCACAGGTACAGAATTCCAATGCAAGCACAACTGCTTTCAGTATTTGCTTCAAAAGCCTGCGGAGCATTTAGCCGAGGATATCGTATTAACAAATATAAATGGTCGGCCTGATGTTGTGACATTTCGCACCACTGCTGGGAAGATATTACACACATTTCATGATACGCCAAAACTGGCCGATGATGAGGTAAGAAATCTGCAAATTATTAGAACGGCTGCAAAATTGATCAAGAATGGCATCAAATGTATGCAAACATCAAAGGAGTTCTATCCAGACTCACGTGAAATAAGGTCGTTAGAAGACAATCTTACCTATCTGCTGCCGACACATCGCATCATTTTAGAGATCTTTTCAGTGGAAAATCAAAAGATGCTTCTATCAGTCTGTGACTCAGTGTATGCTACAGACGAAAAAACCAAGAGTAGTCATCGCACCACTTCTTTCAGTGCTTGATGTACAAATTCATCAGCAGTTTGGGTCAGGGTTCTTGGTTGAAAGCTTATCGTGGTATGGGTTTTGTGTTTCATATTCAGCAGTGATAAACCTTTCCAAATTTGCAGCATCTTTTCCAGAAACTGACATTCCAATGGCAGTAGGCGTGCAATTATTCCGTTGAGTGATCGCGATCGATTATTAAAAAATAATCGTGATTACTCGATTAATCAGCTTGGAAACAAATTACCAAGACAACAACAAAAGAATATCAATGACGAAAATAACAATGGTGTTTAGAAAAATCCATTTGAAGGGCAAGAGAAGACTATTTTTTATCAATGTATCACTGGAATGCCTGGCTCGATTCTCGAGCCAAGCATTCCAGTAATACATTTTCAAAAATAGTCTTCTGTTGCCCTGCAAATGGGCATAGATTCACTAAGCAAAATGCCATTTTTCATGACCGATCGCATTAAAAAGTAATTGAAAGTTGGGTTTTGACATATTTTATGCAATAGAAAATGGTCACGACTATTCGATTATTTAATTTTTAATCATATAAATTCACGATTTAAAACATAATCGCGATTTTCCATTTAATCACATAATCGCGGCAGCATAAATGGCAAGATACTTTGGTCAGTATTTTACAGATAGTGTTGACCATAATCTGCGCAAATTAGATGGGCATGATACTTCCCATTCCACTGGTATTATTGTAATTGTTAACCCGGTGTTAAGACGACATCACGCAGCACCAATGATAGCTTTGGCTAAAAATAACACACACAATGCCAAAATTGCGGTTCAATACTACAGATCTGTTAAGGAGAAAAAATGACTACTTTATTAGACTACCAGATTTCGATATGACCGAATAGCTGTAGACACTGGCCAAAACAACCAGCGTGGTCTGAGACCATACACGCTGTTGACAAAGGAGTACATCCTTGGAAGGTATCTATACACATTCTCCCTATGATAGATATGAACCCTACGAATATGCGTTGCATTTATTTAACATTGCATTTCATCGCTGCCGAAAACGAACTTCAAGGTGCAATCCCCATTGTCACTTTCGATGAACCACTTTGGTGGAAATCGAAGATAATTATTGTTCATGAAAGCGAGACGAGTGAATTGAAGCCAATCATTCTAAATCTAGGTTTCCATATAGCGATGAGTTACCTGGGGTGCATCGGCCACTTCATGCATTCTTCAGGTTTAGCAAAGGTCCTTGAACTGAGGTATGCTGAAAACTATGGGGCACACATGCTAAGTGGAAAGGTATATGCGAGGGCTGCGTGCGCAATGTTTAGACTTTCCAGGGCCTATGGTATACGTATTCTGGAGGAAGAAAAAATGTGGGCATGGATGCTGTGGCACCAAAGGAAACTGAAACAGTTCTTCGCTATTTCGGCAGTATTTTGAGTGACGACTCTGTTGTCGAGGCTGTCTTTCCGGATGATGTTTTTGATGGGAAGGATAGAAGGTTCGACACGGAGAAATCAAAGATAGGAAGCTTTCTGACTGGAAGCTTATGGAGCCAATGAATGCGAATGGTAGATATGGTCAAGAGTTTTCTTAAGCCACGGAGGACAAGTGACTTAAAGTTACTTGATGAGATGCTGCCATTCTTTGCTGCTGCTTCTGCTGCTGCTGCTGCGGCTGCGGCTGCTGCTACTGCTGCTGCTGCTGCTGCTGTTGCGGCTGCTGCTGCTGCTGCTGCTACTGCTGCTGCTGCTGATGATGATGATGATGCTGCTGGCCGTGCACATTTGCATCCCCAAGACATGTTACACATGGACATTATGAGACCAGAGATTTACACTCAGTTCATGTCAGGACATTTTGTGGTACGAAGAAGTGATCGTTTTGGACGGGTCTTTCAGCTTATTTAGTGATTTAACAAGGCTTCATGAGGACGCTAAAGACTACTAGAGGCTGGGCTAGTGGCCGACGAATGTACGAGTCGCAGAGAACCCATTGGCTTTTAGCACTGCCTGCTTGTGCGGAAATAAATATAAGCCATGCGGGAACTAACAGATACAAAGTCCAGCACAAGGGAGCAGCATAAAGACATGACAGAGGCTAGAAAGCAAGCGATTACACGGACACCATTGTCCATTTCTTCTAAGTGATGAACTACACACCATTTCTACAGGCACCACGGCACACGCATTTTGTAATCAATACAATGCAGAATAGGTTAATAATACTTAAGAAAATGGAAGGAGATACTGCCTTTCAGTATTCATACAGGCACAAAGATCAAGCTGAGCTTGTGGGCAAAAATAGTGTCCGTGGACGGCGTGAAGGTCGCCGTTGGTCCATGTCTCCTGTTCACGCGCCTATTAATCGTAGCTAATAACAGTAAGTATAATCTTAGTTAAGTATTGAAGTATGGGCTATCTACAACGTCTCTGTTTGACTACCAGGGTCTACGAGAGCCCAACAAGCCTCAGCTTTCAGAATCCTTGACTTCAGCTACTGTATCGCCATCGGGTCAGACTGCAACCTCGAAAACACCGCAGAATACAATGTTTTATGGGGTTGGCGGATGAGGGTGTCATTGATACACCGATTTCAATGGAAGAAAGGAACCACATTTAATGATATTACTAAAATGTACATGGATTATGCTAAGGATTCTGGCAATCCAGCGAGCAAATACCGTTAGAACTGTGATTGCTGATGGTGATGCAGCTGTTCTAATAACATTGGCAGGAGTTGACCGTACCAAATTGGGCACAACACATGTTATATGTGAATATATCTTAGTGTTGTTCTGTCACCATCCAGAACCTGCTTCCACGAGATAATCTACAGATATGATAACCCAAATAAAGAAGACAATGTGACAAAAATGCGGCTTTTGGGAAATAAGCCTTCTTCGTGAAATCTTGGGTGATCGTGTTGCTCACAATTGGCCTTTCATTCATGCCCTAGGTGGCTGTGTTACGACGTCAAGATTATTTGGCATAGGGAAAAGTGTTCCTCATAGGAATATACTGATTCAGAGTTTGTCACCAACTGTCAAGTATCATTGTTTTCGTGTTTTTATCAGGTTAAGGTGTGGATTGGGGAGGGTGCCAGCTTGAAACCGGATGACTGGGGAGGCAGAATCAGCAGGGAAAGTTAGTTCCAAAAATTATGGATTGTCCACCAGCTCCTGATCACAATCTCAAAATTCTTAGATGCCAGTGCCTGGTGCGGCTGTAGTAAGCACCAACCTAAATGTCCAGGTGCGTGTTGTGAATGTAGGGGAGTCAACTGCACCAACATCCCGATTATTCAAGCAGATCTTGAAGAACAGGATGACTTTGATCCTACTCTTGTGTAAATATGTCAAGGCAGGTGAATGAAATTTGTTTCAATGATTGAAAAACCAGCTTTTAACGAGTCTTGACGTCATGATGACGGAATAATATGCGCTGTTCAGGAAGTACACAGGCAAGGGATGTCACAGAGTATTTTTGACATAAGATATCAACTCTCTAAGACTAATTTTCAACCTATTTGTAAATCCATTATAAACCTACAATAAACGAGATGTTGAGCATCGATGTTCATTCTGGCTCTCATTTTGAATATTTGTTAATTTGCCTCTTTCCAGAAGTCGGATTTTGTCAGAATTTTCATGTTGTACCTGAGGACCTGTAACTGATAAACTCAAGAAATCTGTTGCAAATTGTTGTAGGTCTAACTGTAGATTCGCTGGACTATCATGTGTTCGTTTTAACAACATTGCTATTTTTCTTGCACCTATGGTGAACAATCAATAACAAGAGCCCTCCCGTGTTGTCACGTTGTAAAACTTTTTCTTAATCAAACTGTTCTGGTTTGTTTGTTTTTGGCATTGCCCTGCTATTGGCAACGTCATTATCAGAATATGCAGATTAAAAGTAGACAGACCACATACTCAGGAAATGTCGACCCATACATTATGAAATGGAATATAAACACACTGTGTCAATCACGCGTGGCAAATATCGTATACATATTTAATGAAGGAAGATTATAACATGTTAATCGTTTGTGCACTGTATGCCAAGCTAAGTATTCTACCCGGGTATCAATGTAGCGATATTGTTCTAGTATTGCATTAAATTAACGCGTCACAAATAATGACGTCACAATCATATTCTTTGTTATACAGCTATTAATCCATGTCATAGCGGATGAAAGTGTGGGTAATGTGATGTTAGAGATGCGACGACGGGAATTTACTTGGAAGATCAAACTGTATGTACAACTGACAAGCTACGAGCTGTCAATGGTTAAAAGTAGGTGGAGGGGTGGGGATGGGTGGGGGAGAGGGGGGGGGGGGAGGGGGGGGGGGGGGAATACTGTGTATATTTTTACCCTGTGATTATTTATTCAGCCATGGCAAGTGATACTACAATCATCTATCAATGGCAATCACTGTATATGTTTGATCTATTAATGCATTGGCAAATCTCTGAAACCAGGAAGTATTGATTTGCACATAATTTAAACACATCACAATACATTGCGTTAGTGTACAAACGCTTTTAAATGTCGATACTGTTAATACTATATAACGGGACTGCGCTGGCTGGAAGAGCTGTCATTTCTAACCATTCTAACGATGAATGGGACAACACCGCCTCAGCATATGACAGAACTTTGGGCGACACCGCCACACCGCGTGGAAGAAGAACTTATACCTGTGATCGTGGCAGCAGTAGTGTGCTTCTCGGTATTAGGTGCGATATTTAATTTTCTACTTATCATCATCATAGCCACACACAGAGGTCTTATGGTAAAAACTAACATGATTCTACTTTCACTAATGGCCAGCGATCTACTCACCATACTTGTATTCGCGTTACTGTTTTTTCTGCTGAATTTACTGATAACAATTAGGAGTCAGTTTACTTTTCATATTATCATGATTTGTATTCTTTTATCATTGCCATTAATATCAGACCTGCATCTACTGGCTATTGCGATTGAACGTTACATATGTATCGTATTCTATACTAAGAGCTTGAGTCGACATCGTGTTAGGATTCTGATTGTGCTGTGTTGGATTGTACCGGGGATGTTAGTCTCGTTTCCATTGTTCATATGGAGAAATTCTGATGAGGAAATATCGCTGACGTTACCGCCTCTGACTATTCCTTCCTCCATTACGTGTACATATTGGAGGTTAATTAGTGGAATTCTATTCACAATAATTGCACTGATTAGCCTATTGTATCTGCACATACCTATTTCAGTATGGTCACGCACTAAGCGTGTTCGTGACGTCAGCAACGTGCATCAGAGCGCGACGAACAGAGTAAGAACTGAGATGAAAACTATAGTTATATTAACAATCACAGTTGCTTGGTTTGCTGTTTGTATGTGTCCTATGTTTATAATGGTATTGTGTTGGTGTGATGGTCTACATGATATCCCCAGGGTAGCTTGGGACCTTGCGTTAGTGTTGGCTGCCATAGTGAAGGCAACATTCAATCCAGTTATCTATGGGATTGGCCATCGCGTAATCAGAGAAACAATTCTGAAGAAGATCCGGCATTGCTATGGACAAGCTTAGAATTTCTTAAGAAAATCCGTCATTACTGTGGACAAACAGAGAATTTCTGAAGAAGCTCTATTATTACTGCGGACAAACAGCGTTTCTTAGGAAGCGCCATCATTGCTGTGAACAAACAGAGTTTCTTAGGAAGCTCTATCATTACTGCGGACAAACAGAGTTTCTTAGGAAGCGCCATCATTGCTGTGGACAAACAGAGTTTCTTAGGAAGCTCTATCATTACTATGGACAAACAGAAAATTTCTGAAGAAGCTCTATCATTACTGCGGACAAACAGAGAATTTCTGAAGAAGCTCTATCATTACTGCGGACAAACAGAGAATTTCTGAAGAAGCTCTATCATTACTGCGGACAAACAGAGAATTTCTGAAGAAGCTCTATCATTACTGCGGACAAACAGAATTTCTGAAGAAGCTCTACCATTACTGCGGACAAACAGAGAATTTCTGAAGAAGCTCTATCATTACCGCGGACAAACAGACATACTTAAGAAGCGCCATCATTGCTGTGGACAAACAGCGTTTCTTAAAAAGATCCATCATTACTGTGGACAAACAGAGTTTCTTAAGAAGCTCCATCATTGCTATGGGCAAACATAGAATTTCTTAAGAAGCTCTATCATTACTGTAGACAAACATAGAGTTTCTTAAGAAGCTCCATCATAGCTGTAGACAAACAGAGAATTTCATAAGAAGCTCCATCGTAGCTGTAGACAAACAAAGAATTTCTTAAGAAGCTCCATCAATTATATGGACAAACATAGAATTTCTTAAAAGCTCCACCATTGCTGTGGACAAACATAGAATTTCTTAAAAGCTCCACCATTGCTGTGGACAAACTTAGAATTTCTTAAGAAGCTCCATCATTGCTGTGGACAAACATAGAGTTTCTTAAGAAGCTCCATCATAGCTGTAGACAAACTTAGAATTTCATAAGAAGCTACATCGTTGCTGTAGACAAACAAAGAATTTCTTAAGAAGCTCCATCAATTATATGGACAAACATAGAATTTCTTAAAAGCTCCACCATTGCTGTGGACAAACAATGAATTTCTTAAAAGCTCCACCATTGCTGTGGACAAACTTAGAATTTATTAAGAAGCTCCACCATTGCTGTGGACAAACTTAGAATTTCTTAAGAAGCTCCATCAATTATATGGACAAACATAGAATATCTTAAGAAGCTCCATCATTGCTGTGGACAAACTTAGAATTTCTTAAGAAGCTCTATCATTGTTGTAGACAAACAGTTTCTTAAAAAGATCCATCATTGCTATGGGCAAACATAGAGTTTCTTAAGAAGCTCCATCATAGCTGTAGATAAATATAGAATTTCGTAAGAAGCTCCATCGTTGCTGTAGACAAATTTCTTAAAAGCTCCACCATTGCTGTGGACAAACTTAGAATTTCTTAAGAAGCTCCACCATTGCTGTGGACAAACTTAGAATTTCTTAAGAAGCTCCATCAATTATATGGACAAACATAGAATTTCTTAAGAAGCTCCATCATTGCTGTGGACAAACTTAGAATTTCTTAAAAAGATCCATCATTGCTGTGGGCAAACATCGAATTTCTTAAGAAGCTCCATCATTGATATGAACAAACATAGAGTTTCGTAAGCTGCCCCACCATTGCTGTGGACAAACTAAGACCGTTCTTAAAGCGATTCTAATAGAAGCCAGATGTCCGTATTAGAGTGTGACATGCCCATGTGATATAACTGACTTCCAGACACATACGTTTATTATAACCCTTCACTTACCCTTTGAACACAGCATTATTTTGTCATTTAGAGCGCACCCATTTTGTCTCCTAACGCAGTGGTATCTGACGTCATTCACGCTCAAATTAGCTGAATTTAGTAGCGACTGCAGCTCTTTAGTGACAACGTGTTAATTGCCCTCACGTCGTCCATTATAGACTGGTTTGACTAGAGGTCATAGCCAATTTGTAACCCATAGTCGCTGTGATATAAAAACTAATCTGTTAAATATTTTGAAATTAAATGTGCAAAAAGTTGTTACTGCTTCTAAGGACAGCAACGTTTCCTTAAGCTCAGTCTCAAAATATTCAACAATTTTCAAGCAGGCTGACATAGGATTTTCACGTTCTGAGTTGATTGGGATTTAAATGTATGGCATAAGTAAAATTGACATGCAATCATATCACGGCCGTAAAGCATATTGGCCTAGATACCATTAGAGCTACAATGAGAATATAATTTACTAGTCTACATTTACACGTGAGCCACAATCACGTCTTGAAAACCGGGGGAAATGTCATGCAATGGCGGCTTCGGTAAACTTGGGGAATACATTGAAATTTCACATTCAACATCAAATATCTTTCTTGGATGACTAAGTATAGATATGAAAATTGCGTCTCTTGCTTACATACGTCACATTCTATTATTATAATACGAAATTCTTGCTCCGTTTAGAATCGCTTTAAGAAGCTATAATATTGCTGTGCACAAACGTAGACATTTCCAAAGAACATTTATTATTACCGTAAGCAATGCACAATAAACAGCAAATATTCTGTGTTCTTATCGAAATTGCGATAAATTCCGCTGTCAGAAATGTGTTTCCAATTTTAACCTTTGCAGAATTTACAATTGGCATCTTATTGGACATTAACTGACCGCATATATAGAATAGATGTTAAAATGCTAACTAGTATTTCCAACTAAACTCCACTGATTTTATCCGCGGAATGGAGGCAATTGACCTTTCCGGTTTTAGCTATGCCCCGCCCATTTCTAGCCAAGCTCCACCCACACCTCGCTAGTGTTGGGGTCGATCGATCTTTGAACATCCTGACTATCAGTTTCCAAAATACTACACACGTAAGCTGTTGAATATTTTGAAACTAATTTGACTGGATGCTGTAGCTGCCTAAGGCAGCAACAGCGCCCCGTCAAATTAGTTTCAAAATATTCAACAGTATGTTTATTAAATAGCAAAGACTTACAAAAACATACAATTCAAACAACGTGTCAGACTATTTGAGATTTGATGACGGTCTATATGGAAGCCTTTGAAATGTAATGATTGTGACGGTATCATACACGCGCTGAGCTGATTACTACACACGTAAGCTGTTGAATATTTTGAAACTAATTTGACTGGATGCTGTTGCTGCCTAAGGCAGCAACAGCGCCCCATCAAATTAGTTTCAAAATATTCAACAGCATGTTTATTAAATAGCAAAGACTTACAAAGGTATACAATTCAAACAACGTGTCAGACTATTTGAGATTTGATGACGGTCTATATGGAAGCCTTTGAGATGTAATGATTGTGACGTTATCATACACGTGCTGAGCTGATTATGACGTCATACGAGGTCAGATGATGGATTGATACTCTGGAAAGGTGAATTAATATACTTTAAATCCTGTATTCCTAGAATCCCAATTTCAAGATAACCATACATGTAAGCTATTGAATATTAATAATTGACTGGGTGCTGTTACTGCCAGAATGCTTATTAACTAGTAAAGACATACAATTCGTACACTTGACAGACCTGTCAAGCTTCGTGATGGAGCTAGATACGTCACTATACATTGTGACGTCAGCCTACATGTGACGTAATTCAGTATGACGTCATATACTTGAGTGATATATTGGATCTCTCAATTGCTGTGAACAAGCTTAGACATTTCTTAGAGGCTGACTTTGAAATATAAAAATCTAGAAAGATCTTGTCTCTTTGTTGTAGCATCGCGGTCTTGGTGTACTATTAGCGCACATTAATTTTTATACTTAAGCTCCAAACCTCGTATGCATATTCGTTATTTGACGGGGGGGGGGGGGGGGAGGGGTTTTCTGAAAACTCTTGTGGTCATAAGAGTTTCTCAATTTAGGGAAGCTTTATATTTACGAAACAATCCTATTGGACAGAAAGCAGAAAATCATAATATGTACCTAGAAAGTTCGCTTTCCTCAGACGATATAGCGGCCTACTAGCCCACAACCATCGACCCAAAAGAAATCGGTTCGTAGTAATAATAACATGTCCGTATAGTATTTTGCGTTTGCATTTATCATTTACTTTTATACCACACGAAAAATGGCGGGGTATTTATGTGACGTCGCCATCCGGGCGTGTATGCAGAAGCGAGCACGAGCAGGCAGCAAAGCAGTTCGAGGAAGATATATTTACTACCATTTATGGCAGATTAGTTTAAAGAGGATATATTCACTACCATTTATGGCAGAGTAGTTTGAGGAGGTTATATTCACTACCATTTATGGCAGATTAGTTTAAATAGGATATATTCACTACCATTTATGGCAAGTAGTTTGAGGAGGATATATTCACTACCATTTATGGCAGAGTAGTTTAAAGAGGATATATTCACTACCATTTATCATTTCGCTTTGAAACTACATAGGTTGATTAGAGTAGGAAGGGGAAGAAAGCTATTCAAATCAAGGATGATCTGAAATCACAAGATGACCGCCAGTCACTGTGTAAATATGGGATTGTCTTGTGGGAGTCATGACCCCGCCGGATATCTTATGTTTTCGAGTAAGTCCCGAAAGAGATTTTATTTTGAAAGTACCAGGTGAGCTAATGGACCAGGTGACACTATGCTTTAATATTTAACTTGATAAATTGCATCAGCCAGTGCTGATGATATTGTTGATAAATATAGGCTGTCTATATTTCCAGTAAGTGGATAGGGTGCTAATGTAGCACGCTGTAACAAAATGGATAAAGTTTTATAATCATATTTGAAATAAGTGAATTGATTAGAATAGAGTCCACGGTTCTGAGTTGATGTGTATTCGGAAATAGTTTGGACACAAGTTGTTGCTGTTCAGTCGGCACACACTTCTATAATATTCAGCAGTCGTTTGGATCGATAGTTTAGAAAATAATCGAGGCATAATAATCAATGGAGTCGAACGTGACAAACGGACTTAGTTGATGACGTAGGCATCCTAGATTCTCACATGAGAATGGAACAACGCCAGCTGGCAGTAAGATCATACAACTCAGGTGCCTATTCACCCTAGCATCCTACAGGCTTATTCATCGATAGGCAATGGACAGGACATGGACATTGTAGCGTCCTGCAGGAATTAATAACATAAATGAAACTTATGTATCAACTATATGTCAATCATACAATGGTATGCAGCAACAACACATTCCGTAATATTGTTAGTTAGCTGACAGACCGCATCAATTCAGAACCAAACGCCACCGCTTTGTTTATGTGAGGCATCATCTCCATAGAAGAATAGCACAGAGTTTGATTGGTCAGGATGACGTCATAATCAATGAGCGTCGATCAAACACTGTAGCAAAGAATTAAGTAGAATAGGTTTTACATCCAACAACGAAATGAAGGGATCGTTGATTGGTCAGAAGGACCGACATTTATTAGGTAGGACCTTCTAGGAAGGAATAAGCAGAGGTTGATTGGTGGACTGATGGTCCGGGCCTATCAAGGTGTGCTTATGACGTGCATAGAAGAGTCATTCGAACAGATTCGGGAAGAATCTTATTATTATGATAAATATAGAACCTGAGAACCCGAGAATTGGATAATATAAAAGATGCGGTTTTATACTTAGAAGAGCATTCAATTCACCACCGTGAATCCTGAACATCACGCTGATGTTCAGTAGCTGTAGTCAGATAATTTAAGGCACTTGTTAGTTTCGTTCAATTTAATTGTACTAGTTTGGCTATGAGCGATCTTGCTCTCAATTAACCGTTTGTAAATTTGTACAAAGTTTGTATCAATAAATTCATAAACTTACGTATATGTAAGTCCGGCGTCTGTTAGTCACTAGTTTGGAATCATCAGTAAGAATCTAATCTTGAGTTGAAGGCAATCTGCAATCCTTACCAGGCAATCTTCAACGTCAGATCAGGCCCAGCAGTCTCTTATAGAAATATCGTCATTCACCATCTTTACGACGAGGCGAGCTCAGACTGCCGCATTCCTTCTCCACCACCGGTTAGCGTGTTGTCACAGCAACACTCCATCTTTGCTACCGGTGCCGAGTCGGGACCACCGACCCATTAGTAAGAAGTTAGCACCAGGAAATCGAAAATCTTCATTGGCGAGCCTGCCACGATTTGGATCAGATTCGTCATCATTAGAATCGCGTATTCGTGTTCAGAGTATTATTCGAACGGGAGTCAAATCAGTGCAACATGTAAGTACATTTTTTTTTAATTATGTCTAATACGCCAACAAGGCTAGTCATCTCTGTTTTGGATGATATTCGCGATCGTGTGAGTCGGTTTATAGACTTAGCGAAATTATCTGAACATCCAAGAGTTATTCAACATCGTGAGTATAAAGAAAACACTATTATTAAGATAACTACTGACATTAATTGTGAGGAGAAACCGCGACTCAAACGAGTTATTATCCAACTGTACTATCAGTAGCCTATATTATCTGTTATATCGGTAGACCGACATGGCCACTCCACGTAAGCCCGACCCGACTCTACCCTCACCGATGCAGCCGAGAGAGGCTCCAATTCCGACAGTGTATACGCATGAGCTGCGGCAGGAAACTGTTGAAGCAATGCAACACTTGGGCACCTCCATGGCCCTTCCCATCACATGGGAAGAGGATCGGCGTGAGCAGAACAGAGTCTTCAAACAGGAGTTTCGTGAGTTGACACAGCGGATCAAGCCCTGTGACGGCCTTCTCCCTGAGGAGGTGCGTCAGTTTCTAGATGAAACATGGCATGTCTGGGAAGCATCCGAGGGCAACCTCGATGGCACACGAGTTTATATCGTGACGAGGGCATCGAGAGGTCAATTGTCAAAGGCTGTAGACCAATATGTACTGGGAAAGGTACGTAACGAGGTTACATACGAGGAGCTAAGAGCATACATCACGCTGAATTTTGTCTCAGCCAATGAGACTGAGCGGGTGAAGTATGACCTCGAGTCAGTATGGCAGCGAAACAACGAGACAATAATATCATTTAACAGGAGATATAAAGAGTTATCGGCTTGAGGCTACCCGGAGGAGAACCCAGACAGCAAACGCATGGTGCTGTCAGCTTACATCCGTGCCCTGAAGTATCAAAGCATGGGCCGAAGGATTGTAAGAAGGAAGATCAAGGATCTCCAAGCAGATATGGAGCTGACAGAAGACGAGGAAGGGTGTAATGAACTGTTACAGGCAATGAACATCTCACCCCGAAGAGATCAGGAAATGGAGGTAGATATGATTAACGAGGAGGAGGGGAGAGGTGTATGAGTGGTAATCAACTCGATGAAGCGCCAGATTGCTCAACAAAGCAAACCTATTGAGAAGCTTTGTGGTGTGATCGAAAACTGGCAGAGTGGTCAGGTCTTTCGACCATCGCAACAAGCACCACCGCAACAATGGGCGCAACCACAACCACATCAACGAAAAGCAAAAGCTGCACCCAAGGCAGCACCCAAGAAGCGTAGCAGCACTTGTTTCAATTGTGGTCGTCACGGGCACTACAAAAGCGATTGCACCCAGCCAATACAGCCACCACCGAATAATGCGGCGCCAAGATCACGCCAACCACGTCTGCAACGTCCACCGATGACGTGTTTTAACTGTGGCAAATTGGGACATCTAGTGCAGGATTGTTTTATGATGCCAACAAAGCCGCCTCTACTAAAGCATCCAATAACCTGCTTCCGTTGCAACAGGACCGGTCATTTCGAAAATGATTGCCCGCTCAACCAGCAACCTGCACCACAACGACGTGCACTGAAGCATCCCCATCAAGCAGACCATGACGAGGAGCCCATGCAGGTCGATCAAGTAGATGATCGATACTATAGTGATAGTGAATCGTATTCAGGACATGAGCCCACACCGCAGGCATGTTCCAGAAATACTAGGCACGATCTCGCAAATAGGAATCGGAACAGTGACGAATACCAAGACAGAGACAGATTTGTGTTAACAGATTCGCATACAGACAGGTATGGCCGTTATTCATACAGTGATGGAGGAGCCCTGTCTGACGGAAATCGGAGACAATCTTATGCTGAAGCTGTCAGTGGATGACGGAGTCCATTAAACGAGTATGGAGGGAATCTGTGACGACTGAGAGATTCCTTATCCGGCTCGAAATGGATCCGAGCAGTCGAGGAAACAGGGGTGAGTATATTTATGCCTTAGTAGATACTGGTGCTAGTACTTCCCTTGTTAGAAAGGATATATGGCGGAGCATTCTAAGTGCTCGACCATTGAAAAAGGCTAAGACTTTGTTAGCCGTGAATGGTTCACCAATAAATATTTTGGGGGAGACCCAAGTTAAATTCAAGAATGCCCGGCCTATTCCGAGTATGATTGTGAATAGCATGCGGCATGAATGTTTGATTGGTGCCGACGCCTTGTATATGGGAAATGCAAGGATTGATTACAAGACCAAAGAAGTAGTATGGTTTGGTCAGGAATATCCCTTTAGAATTCCATTTAGAAGTCAGAATGACTATGTATATGCCAGTTGCAAAGAAACGACCGGATATGCAGTTATTGACAAAGTACTGAACGAGTTTGCCAATAATTTCGATATGGCTCATCCAAATACGTTAGGACGTGTACCCCAGGTGAAATGTACAATTTCGACAAGAGATCATCCTCCTATTAGGCAGAAAGCCTATCGGTTACCGTTAGCTAAGCAGTACTTGGTTAAGAACTGCTAGCAGCGGGCGTCATAAGACTGTCGTCATCACCTTGGGCGTCACCTATCACTTTAGTTCCAAAGGACGGTGATACTAGATTTTGTGTTGACTTTAGAAAATTGAACTCAGTGTGCCGTAAGGATAGTTATCTGTTACCGAACATATCTGACATTTTTGATTCAATGAGAGGCGCAATGATATTTTCTACGATGGACTTGAAGTCCGGCTATTGGCAGATACCCATGGCTAGCCAAAACATCGAGAAAACAGCGTTCGTTTGCAGTGAAGGTCTTTTTGAATGGATTCGGATGCCATTTGGTTTTTGCAACTCAGGTGCCGTATTTCAGAGGGCAATGAACGATATTTTCCGTAAATTTGTAGGAAAATATGTGCATGTTTTCGTCGATGATATAGTCGTGTATTCACGCAATCCAACGGAACACGTGCATCACTTACGCCTGGTCATGCGTAAGATTCAGGAGTACAAGTTACAGTTAAAGAAAAAGAAATGTGACTTTGCCAGTAAGTCTGTTGACCTGTTAGGGTACCACATTTCTGCACAAGGTGTAGCTCCTCAGAGTCAAAAGGTCAAAGTCATACAAGAAATGTCACCACCCCATGATGTGGGTGAAGTACATAGTTTTCTCGGAGCCACAGTTTATTACTGATCTTGTGTATGAGGCTATGCCAAAATTGCCAAGCCTCTGATAGAGTTAACGAAGAAATATAAAATGTTCGAATGGGGTAAACACGAACAGCAAGCGTTTGAGAAATTAAAGAACTTGCTGTGTAGTGAGACCATACTCACTTATCCGAATTTGAATGCCCTGTATAAATTATATACCGATGCGTCTAGTTATGCAATAGGTGCGATATGAGTACAGGTTGATGATAAGGGTATAGAGCGTGTCATACAGTATGTTAGCTCCACTCTTAAAGACAGTCAGTTGAATTGGCCCGTAATAGAGAAGGAAGCTTATGCTGTGATCTATGCATTAAATTAGTTTAGACCTTATCTATTTGGCACACAGTTTACCGTGTATACTGAACAGACCAAGGAATTCCCAGAGTTATTCAAGAACACACTGAAAGAGTACATGGTAAATAATGGCATATTATATTCTTTGATTCCACCTTCAGCATTGGACGCTGAGTACCCCAGAATCCTACTACCTACCCTGTTCCTTGAGACAGTGCTCTGGAAGGATCATGAACGAGCCGGTCACCAAGGTCTGAAGAAGACCATCGGTATGGTAAGAGATTCTTTTGTGTGGACATCCTTAAGGAAGGATGTGGTACGTGTAATTGAAACGTGTACTACATGCCAGGTTAACCGATCTGTCACTACTCGACCCACGTACAGTGAGATGCCAATGGCTAATTATCCAAGTCAGATAATTGGTATGGATTTGATTGGTCCACTATTGGAGTCGAGCAAAGCTAATAATTATATCATGACGATTATCAACCATTGTTCAGCATGGGCGGAAGCATACCCAACTGCAGCCAAGACATCTCAGAATGTTGAAGATAAATTCTTCAATGAGTATGTCGCTCGTCATGGTGTCCCTGAGATTCTGATTACTGACCAGGGTAAAATGTTCTGTTCAAATTCTTTAGAGCAACGATTTCATGAACATGGAATCGATCATAGACGATCAAGTCTGTATCACCCACAGACGAATGGATGGACCGAACGTTTCAATCGTACTCTTAAGGAGTTAATCCAGAAGGGTGTAAACAACTAATCTCGTGCATGGGAGGATGAGTTAGGCGCAGCTTTAACAGCGTACCGCAACACTCGTCACTCAACGACTGGATATACGCCGTTCTATCTGACATATGGTCGACGTGCTAGATTTCCGTTTGCGATTCCACTCGATGCATCGCATGATCTGGGCGAGAGACTGACATGTCTTAACAATGCCTTGTTGTGTGCACGCTGAGAAATGGCTAAGTCTCGAGAAATGCACTGTGAGCAGATTGATAAGCGTGCAAACGCTGGTGCATTTAAGATTGGTGATTCAGTGGTCATAAAAGCTGAGGAGAGGATGAAGTTGACCTCTCGCAGTGACCCGGAGTACGAGATCTTTAAGATCAATGGACCAGTGGCTCATGTCCGCCATCAAAGGTCTGGGAAGGTGCGTGTACTTAACATTTCCAAGTTATGCGTAGTCGACTCGGAGATGTGCTGGGACAAGGTGAGACCGTGCCCTGTTCGTAACCCTGCCAAAGGTACGAAAGCAAGCCATCATCCGCGAGTGGTACCATTACCCGAGTCCATACCTTTCCCAGTACACGAATCCGATTCAACACCCCACAAGGTAGCTCGTAGGAAGCGACCGGCTACTATGGAAGCACCAAAGGTGCGTAAGATGGGTAGGGTGGTTGACATGGAGGTCGATCGACCTAGTACCAGCAACGATCCAAAGTATGAGTCACCGATGGATGTGTCAGAAACTCCACGTGATGATGTACTGATGGACACCTCGGAGGATGTACCCGAGCCTGCCAACGAGCCAATGGAAACACTTCCAGCGCACTCCTATGATCTGCGCAAGCACAGTCATGCTCCTGAGTTCAGCTCAGATAGCAAACGTGTTAGGATTGGTGCATTTGGCTGGTCTTCTTATGCTGACTTTGTGAGTCGCATTGAAGCTGTTATAAGGCGGCGCAGTACGAGGCAATTTTAATCTCTGCTTAATTGCTGCTGCTGGTAACATCGTACTTGTCTAAACGAATCATGTATACCTTACAGTTCTGTGTCGTGTTAGCGTGTGTTAGTGTAATTTCTGGACTTTGTCGAAATTCTAGTATTCACAAGTTACAAAATGGCGTAATGATAACTAACCATCAGAAAATCTCTGTGATACGCGCAGAGTGGACCATGGTGGTATCGATTGACCATCCATATTTACCTGCTAATTTCATCGACCGGTTGAGTAAATTCCGCCTTCTTGTTGCGGACATTGGTCATAAGATTTCGTTGAGTGGCAATGATATTTTTGGGTTACAACACCGTATAAACATTATCAAGAAGATTGCCATTAGAATGCAACAAACAATGCTAAGTCGCACCAATGGTCGACAGAAACGTGGACTATTTAATTTTGTTGGTGATATAGCTTCATCTTTATTTGGAGTGGCAACATCAGGTGACATTGAAACCATCAAGAATGTCGTTAAGACCGCTATGAAGAACGTGAACAGGTTAGTCCATTTTTCGAATGATTTGGCTTCCCATGTGAAACTTGCTTTCAAGGGGATTAATATTAATGTCGACCGGATTAATGAGATCATAGACAGTTTGGTCGATTTGACCAAAAATGTGAGTAGATCATTCAAGATTTACGCTGCACGGCAAGCTGACCTATACGCACTAGTGTGATTAAGTCATATCATTGATTCAGCCGAGAATGCGGTATATAGCTACCAGAAATTGCCCACGACCGGATATTATATGCAGGTTATTATCGCCCGAACCAGTATTGGATTGGATACCAAAACTGGGTGGTATTTTACCCCAGCTGAGTGTCGAGGTCTTGGACCTCGCGTATGTCACGGACAGTTGAGGGTCGATAAGACCCACGTGCCGTGTATAGTTAGTTTGTTAACAAATGCGACTGATAGTATGTGTATGGTCAAGCTATCAGAGTCAAGCAAAACTTCAAGCAAGTTGTTTGCCCATAAGGAAATCGGAGTTGTCTTGCAAACCTTCGGGAAACAAATCGAGGTACACTGTGGAGGAAAATTGACGGACAGATGCGACATACTGAATGGAGTGTATGCGTTGATGTCGAGTGAATGTGATTATAGTGGGAAGGGGTGGCGGTTCGAGCCTATACAGTCTTACAGTCGGACTTATAGTCGAATCAGCCTTGTGGTAGATGTCCCAAGGTTGGATGTGGCCGGAGTGTTAAACCAATCTTTGATCGTAGAACATCTTAAGATTCAGAAATGGGACCATTTATGTAAGACAAAGTACGTACCCTTAGCACCACTATCTGAGATCAACCCAGCGATGGTTGACGGCATCAGTATACATTCATTGTTTTCGTGCTCGACGGCCTCTGTCGTCGTAATTCTGATCATAATGTGTGTTTTATATAAGTGTTGGATCCTGCACCACGTGTGGATGTGTTTCGTACAAAAGCCATGTGCGGCGAGGGTGCCCGTATCAAGATCTACTCAGCCTCGACAGTCGCAGCTACCTGCAGTGCTGTATGGTCCGTCACACACGCTTAATGGGGGTTCATCACCTAACGCCAACCACAGGACCATGGACCCCACGGCGAATGGCTGGGAAGATGTGGAGATCAATACTGGTGCTACTTCTGGCACCTGTACTAACATAGAGTATGAGGACATATAATTGTTTATTTACTGTTTTCGTACTGTTTTGATTCATGCTTGCACCGTTTATTCTAACCGTTTTCGTTTATTTGGTTAATGATTATCGTATTGTCATATTGTTGATCGTAACCGTTTCTCTGATTTACAGTATTAACTGTTTACTAGTTTGCTATAGAGTGGCGATTGTTTTACTTTGCTGTTTATTTGACTTTTATTTTGGTCTGAATAGCCCAGCTATAGTGTGGTTTTGGTTGTAGATAGAACACAACGAGTTAATTAATGCTCTCTTAAGGCCTTAAGAGACGGTTAATTAACTTTGGTTGATGGGCGTGTGTAAATATGGGATTGTCTTGTGGGAGTCATGACCCCGCTGGATATCTTATGCTTTCGAGTAAGTCCCGAAAGAAATTATCTTTTGAAAGTACCAGGTGAGCTAATGGACCAGGCGACATCATGCTTTAATATTTAACTTGATAAATTGCATCAGCCAGTGCTGATGATATTGTTGATAAATATCGTCCGTCTATATTTCCAGTAAATGGATAGGGTGCTAATGTAGCACGCTGTAACAAAATGGATAAAGTTTTATAATCATATTTGAAATAAGTGAATTGATTAGAATAGAGTCCACGGTTCTGAATTGATGTGTATTTGGAAATAGTTTGGATAAAAGTTGTTGCTGTTCAGTCGGCACACACTTTTATAATATTCAGCAGTCGTTTGGATCGATAGTTTAGAAAGTAATCGAGGCATAATAATCAATGGAATCGAACGTGACAAACGGACTTAGTTGATGACGTAGGCATCCTAGATTCTCACATGAGAATGGAACAACGCCAGCTGGCAGTGAGATCATACAACTCAGGTGCCTATTCACCCTAGCATCCTACAGGCTTATTCATCGATAGGCAATGGACAGGACATGGACATTGTAGCGTCCTGTAGGAATTACTAATATAAATGAAAATTATGTATCAACTATATGTCAATCATTCAATGGTATGCAGCAACAACACATTCCGTGATGTTGTTAGTTAGCTGACAGATCGCATCAATTCAGAACCAAACGCCACCGCTTTGTTTATGTGGGGCAGCATCTCCATAGAAGAATAGCACAGAGTTTGATTGGTCAGGATGACGTCATAATCAATGAGCGTCGATCAAACTCTGTAGCAAAGAATTAAGTAGAATAGGTTTTACATCCAACAACGAAATGAAGGGATCGGTGATTGGTCAGAAGGACCGACATTTATTAGGTAGGACCTTCTAGGAAGGAATAAGCAGAGGTTGATTGGTGGACTGATGGTCCGGGCCTATCAAGGTGTGCTTATGACGTGCATAGAAGAGTCATTCGAACAGATTCGGGAAGAATCCTATTATTACGATAAATATAGAACCTGAGAACCCGAGAATTGGATAGTATAAAAGATGCAGTTTTATACTTAGAAGAGCATTCAATTCACCACCGTGAATCCTGAACATCACGCTGATGTTCAGTAGCTGTAGTCAGATAGTTTAAGGCACTTGTTAGTTTCGTTCAATTTAATTGTACTAGTTTTGCTATGAGCGATCTTGCTCTCAAATAACCGTTTGTAAATTTGTACAAAGTTCGTATCAATAAATTCATAAACTTACGTATATGTAAGTCCGGCGTCTGTTAGTCATTAGTTTGGAATCATCAGTAAGAATCTAATCTTGAGTTGAAGGCAACCTTCAATCCTTACCAGGCAATCTTCAACGTCAGATCAGGCCCAGCAGTCTCTTATAGAAATATCGTCATTCACCATCTTTACGACGAGGCGAGCTCAGACTGCCGCGTTCCTTCTACACCACCGGTTAGCGTGTTGTCACAGCAACACTCCATCTTTGCTACCGGTGCCGAGGCGGGACCACCGACCCGTTAGTAAGAAGTTAGCACCCGGAGATTGAAAATCTTCAACTGGTAGCCATCTTGAAAACTGATTTCCTGATGATAATTCCGCTAGCATTTATCAGATCGCTTTGAAACGTGATAGGTTTATTGGAGTCGGTCTAGGGAAGAAACGTTTCGAAATCGACGATGATCAGAAATCAAAGATGGCAAATCAATTTGATCAGCCATCTTATAAATCTTATAAATCAGTTTTCAGATGATAACTTTTGCTACGGTGTGTCTGAACGGTTTCTTGTGGCATTATAAAATGCGGGGGGCTGGTGGGGGTGGATGGGGGGGGGCAACTTTGCCTTCTTTTAAAACTGCTTTAGTATCGCCAGGACATGTCTTGAAATAAAGGTCAAGAGGTCAAAAGTCAAGATCAATGAAAAGTGAGCATACGAGACTCGGAATTCTCTGGAAGGGTCGAACATTTGAATCCATTGATAATCCCCTGATATCCCCTACCCCTCATCCCACCCACCCCACCCACCCCACACACACACCCCACCCACCCACACCACACACACACACCCCGCCTACCCGACTCCCGTAATTGAGTACACCATCATATACGTGAGTGACATATCGGATCTATCCATGGCTGGAAAGTTTCAGTACTTTCATTGTAACATAACGGTCTTGATGTACTATTAATAAACTCATACTAATCTTTTTATATAGATTCCGACCCTATGACGCATGTTCGTTATTAGTTGTAGGGTTTTCTAGAAACTCACGTGGGCGTAGGAATTTCTCAGTTAAAGGAAGCATTATATTTACGAAAAACTAATGAAATAAAGCAGACGATCATAAATATGTGCCGAGACAGTTAGCTTGCCTGAGACAAAAGACTAGCCCGCGACCATTGACCGTAAATACATCAAGTGTTAAATTCCGGGAGGACGGAAACCACAACAAATTATTTTAAGACATCACAGATATCAGTTAAGTAATAATAACATTTCCGTATATTATTTTTCCGTTCACAGTTTCATTTATTTTTATAATACACCAAAAATGGCGGCGTATTATATGATGGCGCCCTCAGGGTGTGTGCGCGGGCGTGAGCACGAGCAGGCGACAGGGTAGTTTGAGGAGGATGTATTCACTATCATTTATCGTATCATTTTGAAACTCCATAGGTTGATTGGACTAGGTAGGGTGTGACGACGGTTGCTATCATATGATCGTAAGATCATACATAGCAATCACATTTCTATACAATCATGTTAGCTTATGCCACCCGCAACATATTTGGACTCCAAATCCGCAGGACCCTTTCGTCTTCAAGCCACAAAGAAATGACTGTTTCCATTGAGCATTTACAACAGCTATACTACATTCAGGTCGTATATTATTGATTTATTATATGAAAATCTTTTATTGATTGTTGTCATAACTATTAACACATTAATTAGGTTAATATTTTCAAGGTTAAATTCTGAACCAAGAACCGTTAAGTCTTAAGTTTATCGACATAAAATCATACATGCTGCCATAAACTCTGGGGATTATCCGATGGTCAATATCCATCCCAGGTTCTAAATGATACAGTAGTCGATAGTGGTCTTATGGATCAGATCGAATGGGGATCATTTTCAACTTGGAAAGTGGATGTACCCGGATCTCATCTTACATTAATTTTGAGCATTTATGATTTCTGAAGTGAAACTGAATCGTCTGTGATATTCTTTGGGGATTGAGATAAATGACATCGGATCGAAAAATCGATTTGATGTGATTGTTATCAAAACTCAATGAAAGAGCAGGGATTGGATCAACCAGGATTAATCCGTTGGATCGATAATGGTCGTTTCGATCAAGATATGACTTCAAGGATTAGAGTTCTTGTTTTGGGTCAAATTAGTCTATGAATATTCAACGTAAGACATTGAGGGTTTCAATAGTTATAATTTTGAAATCCGGCTTCAACAGAATCATTTTATATTCATATAATATATCAATTGTAACAATCATGTCAACTGTACAATACTGCTATAATTTTACAACAGATCAGAAAGTAGGCAAGAATGAATGAATAATATTTTTCAAATCTGTCTTTGTTTATTTCCTCTTAATTACCACAATATTTTGAATCAATAGGTTAAAGTTCAAATGCTAATGCAGATTACTTTTCCATACGTCGAGCCAAGACAAGGAAGTGTTGGAATTCACTTCAAATCGGTCCCATAAGCTTTCCTTCGAATAAAAGGGTTAACCATTGATAATGGAAATCATTTAGATACCCCTAGACATCTATTCTATCGTTTCCATTTTTGGGTTAAGCATTTTGGCAAAATAAAATATCCGGTAATCATTTGATTAATGACGTCATAATCATTACCGAGGTTTTGTCTTTTGGATAAAACGCATTGGTGTTTTACATCGTACAGTAATCTAATCCACGCCAACGTCAGCTAATTCCCTTACATGGGGGCTCGTTCAAAGCAAAATAATTGTCAATATAATCCTCGGATTTAATAATCAAGTTTTTGACTATTTATTTTAAGTGATTCTGAATAGTAATTTGAACAAAGATTAAATATTTTTGGAAATTTTTCATTGAATTAGGTGATTTGTTTATTTTTATATATTTTTTATATTAACGGAAAACAAATGACACATTTTATTTAAACAGGTCATATCTGCATAAGACAGTCGATGGAGTAATCACTGCTACTGCATAAATTAAACAGTTGAATAAATGTATTATATATTTAATTATCACCTTTTTATTTCAGGCTAAATTCAATTTCTTGTAGATACTAATTTTGAAAGTTGTTTTTCTTTCAGGTTTCAGATAATTCTAAACCGGTAAAACTTTATAAATATAGTAACGCCAAATTCAGCATTGAAAGGGTTAAAAAAATAGTCTCGCTCAGTTAGTTGTTGTCACGACGGCAGGCGGATAACAAAACCTCTGACAGGCGTCAAATATATTTCAATTGGGTCATTTAACGGATATAGTTGAACGCTTTCACAGAAGAACGCAAATAATTTAGCCGAAATTTTTTTTCTTGATTTAAATATTTAATTTAGTGTTATGTATTTAGCTATAATTAAATAATTAAGTAATTAAACACGTTAAAAATTGTTTCAATGTTTAAAATTGATTTATATTATACTGCGTTGTTAACCGGAACTGCGGATATGTTAGTGGGGCTTGTTATATAGTAACTACGTACGGTTAGGTTAACAAACTGTTATAAGATTTAATTTTGAAAACCTCATTTAATAAAATCGTACTGTTAAATTTATTTATAAATTTTATCGATTATAACCATAAATGAAGTTTATATTACTAGCTTCGTCTCGAGCTTGTAATTTTGATTCCTATCCACAACCAAACTTCTATATTACATATTTGATTGAACGAGGTGCCACAATAGAATCAGCTAAATATATCGCATTAGAACACTTGAGAAATGAAACAGTAGCGCAAGATAAAATATTGTTATACTGCTGTATTGGCATAAATGATATCTTGTCGACATTTACCTCGTGAAATAGTGCCATCATCAACATCTGTGGAATCAATCTTAGACAAAATAACAGAGTTACAATCAGTCATTTAATTGGAAAGACAAAACTTAGTTTTTAAGTTTACTGAAATTCCAGGTTGCTCAATAATTGACTATACTAATTATAAAATAAAGGACGGCCGATTAACAGGTTGCTCGTTCACAAGCAAATAGTTAGCTGAACAACAGAGCATAATTAATCATAACACAGTTGTATTGAATAATATTTTGTGTCAACTAAACAAACTTGGAGATTTCCGACCAATCACAAATTTTGAATTTGTATTATGGTCTAAATCTTGTCACTTTTTGACTAAAAAATCAAGAGGTCGCTCTAATAGATTCAAGGTGGACAAATTTGAAACCAATTATGACATTCTATATGACGGATTACACTGTGTATCACACGGAGAACGAAATTGTTATAGAGCATAATATCAGCATTTAGATCTGGATCGCTCAAGTTCTAATTAAAGGTAGATAATTCATATTAGTTACTATATATATATATATATATATATATATATATATATATATATATATATATATATATATATATATATATATATATATATATATATATATATATATATATATATATATATATATATATATATATATATATTTATATATATCGATTTCATGGATTGAAACTGTTGGGAAAAAGTTTTTACTGGCGTTATGTAATCACTACCAGTTACCCACACCATCACCCGGTGCTTAAACCTGATTTATTACAGTTTACTATCAAGGGTTTAACAGACTTGGGCGTTTTTGAGGTTGATGAAGAACAGGATCACAACCCTGCTTCTCCTTTCAATGAAAGACGTCAAACACCACCAATTGGTGGAGCCAGGCCCAAGGATATTAATAATGTCAACCCTAAACAACTATATGGTCATCCGGATTCTTTATCAGAAGATGACAAACTTCGAATGCAGTTTAAGATGGCAGAAATGGCTCTGGAAGGGAAACGCTTTGACTATCAAAGGGCAGAAATGGAATTCAACAGACCTGCGGCTCCTCCACCATTAAATAGTACCAATGCATTTAGCATTGCACACGAAGACATGCTGTACCTAAATTTTGGGAACGTGAACCTCAATCATTTTTGACAGTTTTGAGCAGGCATGCATAGACAATGCTTGGCCTCACGTTCATTGGGCAGCATTGGTACGCACAGCACTGATTGGACGAGCTCAAAAGGTGGAAGGATCATTACCAGCTGACGACCGGTCTGACTATAACAAGGTAAAGTCTTGTGTCCTTCTGGAATATTCCAGGATCCCAGAAGCATACCGTCAGGAATTCCGAAATAAAAACATCATTAGATACAATTACCCAGGAACAGCAAAGCGTCTGCGTCAATGTTTTATGAATTGGGTTAACTCAGAAAAAGTAATGTCTCGAGAGGAATTACAAGAACAATGTATTCTTGAACAATTTAAAGAAATACTTCCAGATCCTGCCCGAGCTTATTTAGATGATAAACCTGAAATATGATCAGTCGACGTAGCAGCAGAAGCGGTTGAACGTTGGAGTATGTTGCGAAATCGATCGTACATAGCATCAATTAATTCCCCAAATAATAAAAATGATAAAGCACAAAATAACCGACATCAAAATAAATCAGGGCATAAGTCAGGCATCCAACCCAACAGAAACAACCGTGAACGTGCGACGTCACCCTCTCAAAATAATAAAGCGGTTAAAAATCGTGATCAGTCACCGAGTAATAGTAAATGTTACAATTGTGGTAATATAGGCCACTTTGCAGTAAATTGTGCGCAACCACAGAAAAACTTTACTCGGCGCAGGGCGAAGTCATCAATGGCTGTTGATCTTGATGATAAAGAAACGCAAAGTGAAGAGGACAGCACATAACAATTAACCACAGTCAATATGGCTAATTACCCGAACGTGGATAAGGATTATCTCGCTTATTGTTCGACCGGACTGGTGAGCTTAACTGTAAATAAAACAAGCATGGCACCAGTTCCTGTCATAATACTTCGAGATACGGGGGCTAACCAATCACTGATCATGCGTTCAGCTCTCCCATTCTCAAATGAGACTTACACCGGTAATAGCGTTTTAATCCGAGGTGTAGGCATGAACTTTTTGAAAGTTCCATTACATAAAATCCAGCTACACTCAGATAATAAAAAACAAGACGTTATAGTTGGTGTCCGAGAGAAATTACCAATAAAGGGTATTTCTTTCATTTTAGGTAATGAATTAGCTCGAAATCTTTTGAATAGCGATGCTGCGTTGGCAGTAGTGCGTAATGCATTACCGATTGTGTCTGATACGCCAGTAACTGATCCTGTAGGAGCTGAGGTGGATCTCTATGGTTTCCCTCTATGCGTCGTGACGCGTACCCGAAGCCGGGATCAAATGGCAGGTGAGGTTAATACGGGAATGGATTCAGACATAACAACAGCAAAGAACACTTATAAGTGTGTCACATTTGTGGACGATCCTGAACTTGAGCTAAGTTCAGGTGAGCTAGCACGACTACAAATGAAGGATCAGAAATTAAGACGATTAGTTCCTGTTGTCAAGGACAAGGAGGAACGTGTTAATTACCGCATCTGTTACTGGTGGGATAGCGGGATCCTGCGACGTACGTGGACACCAAGAAATGCAAAAACTGATGATGCTTTACAAATTATCGAACAGATAGTAGCCTACTTCCGGTTGAATATCGTCATAAAATCATATTAAAAGCACACAATTGTCCCGGTTGTGGAAATCATTTCGGAAGGAAGAAAACGATAGCGATCATCACACGTAATTTTTATTGGCCCAAAATACATGGTGATGTGGTTAAATTTTGTAAATCATGCCCACCTGTCAAATGGTCGGAAAACCTAATCAACCAATTCCAGTGGCGCCATTAAAACCAATTCTGGCGTTCCAAACTACTTTCTACCGCATAATTCTAGATTGCGTAGGAACAATGCCTAAAACTAAAGCACAAAATCAGTACTTACTAACAATTATGTGTGCCTCAACTCGTTTCGCGGAGGCGATTCCACTCAGAAATATTACAGCGAAATCAGTGGTAAAAGCGTTGATAAAATTTTTACAATTTTCGGCTTACCACACGAAATACAATCTGACCAAGGCTCAAATTTCACGTCAACCGTCTTTGCACAGGTTTGTCAAGAACTTGGCATTAAACATGTCATGTCGACGGTATATCATCCTGAATCACAAGGCGCGTTAGAACGTATGCATCAAACATTAAAATCGATGCTTAAAAAGTTTTGTCAAGCTACTCGGTGTTGCCATGTTAATTTACTACGCGAATATGTTGAATGCGATAATATTTCAGATGAAAATCAAAATGTAGTGTCAATTGTTCAGGTCGATTCAAAGGTTTTTAATCTAGACGATGCAATTGACCTATTGTCAGCGGCAGCAAATTTTTGCGAACCAAAAATGGATACCTCTGGAGTGTTAGCTAATTTACCAGATAGCCTTAGTTATCTCCCCTTTGATCATAGACAAGATGTGGTAAACTTAATACGAGAATTTTCCGTATTATTTACAAACACACCAGGGCGAACTAATGTAATTAAGCATGATATTGATGTATGTGATCCGATCAAATTGGCTCCATATAGAACAAATCCTACAAAATCTGAGATCATTGATCAAGAAGTCGCCTATATGTACGCAAATGGTATAATCCAACCGAGTAACAGTCCCTGGAGTAGTCCATGCGTATTGGTACCTAAACCAGATGGTACTTTCCGTTTTTGTACGGATTTTCGCCGGGTTAACAGCGTAACAGTCGCAGACGCTTTTGTTATTCCCCGAATCGATGATTTTATTGACAAGATCGGAAATGCTCGATTTGTTACTAAATTTGATCTCTTAAAGGGTTACTGGCAAGTCCCTCTGCCGGATCGTGCTAGACCTATGTCAGCATTTGTCACAAATAATTCATTATGGGAGTATCGCATGTTACCATTCGGGTTGAAAAGCTCTGGAGCTACCTTTCAGCGACTAATGAATACTCTTGTCGTTTCAATTCAAAATTGTGATTCATACATTGACGACGTCATCATATATTCCAGTGATTGGAAATCTCACGTAGATACTATTCGTGAATTTTTTTCTCGAACTAAAGAAGCAGGCTTAGTCATAAACTTAGTTAAGAGCGAAATAGCTAAAGCAGTAGTGACATATTTACGTCATGAGGTTGGTCAAGGTCAAGTTCGTCCTAAATCTGCGAAGCTGGAAGCCATACATAATTACCCTGCTCCCACAAATAAAAAAGAAATTATGCGTTTTCTAGGCATGGATTGATTTTTTCGAAAATCTTGCAGGAATTTTTCAACCATTGCCGCGCCACTAACAAATTTACTTAAGAAAAACGTCCCATTTAATTGGACACTTGAGTGTAAAGACGCTTTCGATAAGATCAGGGCTATATTGTATTCGAGTCCAGTCCTTATGGCACCAAATTTCAACAAGCCGATGAAATTATTAATCGATGCAAGCGATCTTGGTGCAGGTGCAGTTTTAATACAAACTGACAATGAAAATAATGACCATGCAGTATGTTATTATTCACGCAAATTCGATATGCACGAGCTACGCTATTCCACAGTTGAAAAAGAATGTTTAGCGTTAGTCATTGCCTTGCAAAATTTTAACATATATCTATGTTCAACTCGTTTTCCAATCGACGTCTACACGGATCATAATCCATTAACTTTTATACAACGTATGTTGGGTAAAAATCAGCGTATGTATCGTTGGAGTTTGACAATTCAACCCTATTGTCTCAATATCATACACATAAAAGGTCGCAATAATGTACTAGCCGACGCTCTGTCACGCGCCTTTTAAGACAAAAGTCAACATCAACGCATGATTTTTTTTTTTCCTTTTTCACCTCACATGGTGATCAATTTATTTCTCGTAAGGTTGTTTAGATTTTTTATTTAAAAATATAAAAGTCTATTGAAATATCGGTCTGTGCTAAAAGTTAGGCAGTTTTAACGGTGGGCATAAGCTACCGACTTGCCTAACTCTAGATAGTTTTCGGCAATTTTTTCCGACTTCGCTAGTTGCGTCTAATTCATCCTAACGAGCTAGAATTTACGGATTAAAATTGGGAAACTTGGATTTTTCAGTGATTTTTCTTTCAATCAGAATTTGTTATCCGTGTGCGGTGAAATTTTGAAATTTTATTTTGCGTAATCAAACAAGGATGATAATTTCAGGTAAAAATGGCCTGTTGACCAAGCCTATGTTAAAAATCCTGAACTTGGCTAAAATACGATTAGGTATTGGATATAATCAGTAAGATTTTGTTTTTGTTTTTCAGATCATATTACACAGTTGAGGATTGTACAGAGGATGTATTATAAATTAACAGAATACTGTGTATGTTCAATTTTCAGGAAATTATGTATTGTGCAAAAATATTATGTTTTTCATTTGACATTGACAAATGGACAAATTATATTTTATTTTATTTTATTTGCTATATGTTTCTTCTGATATACCTAGATAAGCTTTTTGCATTTTATTAGGAAAATATGAATATTTTTTCAAAAATTATTTTTAACGTTCACGTAAATCAATAAATGGTGGAATTTCACTTAAAGTATTCACGTTTCAAGAAAATTTTTATTTTTATATTTTCTTTAAATTTAAGCTTAAACCATTTAATGTTTGTTTAATATAGCTTAATTAAACTGATTACGTTTATACGTAATCCCAAACACTAATAGCAAGTTCTACTTTTATTAAATGGGAAATTTTTTCTCATCCGTTTAATTTTTGTCTTTGAAAATATAAGACCAAAATTTTTTTTGGGTGGGGGCATGTGACGACGGTTGCTATCTTATGATCGTAAGATCATACAGATCAATCACATTTCTATACAATCACGTTAGCTTATGCCACCCACAACATATTTGGACTCCAAATCCGCAGGACCCTTTCGACTTCAAGCCACAAAGAAATGACCGTTTCCATTGAGCATTTACAACAGCTGTACTACATTCAGGTCGTATATTATTGATTTATTATATGAAAATTCTGTATTAATTGTTGTCATAACTATTAACACATTAATTAGGTTAATATTTTCAAGGTTAAATTCTGAACCAAGAACCGTTAAGTCTTAAGTTTATCGACATAAAATCATACATGCTGCCATAGACTCTGGGGATTATCCGATGGTCAATATCCATCCCAGGTTCTAAAAGATTCAGTAGTCGATAGTGGTCTTATGGATCAGATCGAATGGGGATCATTTTCAACTTGGATAGTGGATGTACCCGGATCTCATCTTACATTAATTTTGAGCATTTATGATTTCTGAAGTGAACTGAATCGTCTGTGATATTCTTTGAGGATTGATATAAATGACATCGGATCGAAAAATCGATTTGATGTGGTTGTTATCAAAACTCAAAGAAAGAGCAGCGATTTGATCAACCGGGATCAATCCGTTGGATCGATAATGGTCGTTTCGATCTAGATATGACTTCAAGGATTAGAGTTCTTGTTTTGGGTCAAATTAGTCCATGAATATTCAACGTAAGACATTGAGGGTTTCAGTAGTTATAATTTTGAAATCCGGCTTCAACAGAATTATTTTATATTCATATAATATTTCAATTGTAACAATCATGTCAACTGTACAATACTGCTATAATTTTACAACAGATCAGAAAGTAGGCAAGAATGAATGAATAATATTTTTCAATTCTGTCTTTGTTTATTTCCTCTTTCTTCTTCTTTTCGTTCGCTGATCATACCGCCAGTCCTGTAAGTGACTATCGACATGATCATAAGCGTTAAGTGCGTGGATCCATGGTTTATTAGAGTGCGCCGTGCGGCCTGGAACCTCCGTCTTCAGCACTCGAAGTTTCTGTCAGGGTTACCTCACCCTTACCTCCTTTAGTCGCCTCGTACGACACGCAGAGGATACGTAAGGTGTATTCTAAGCCCCACCTACAGGGCAAATTTATTTCCTCTTAATTACCACCATATTTTGAATCAATAGGTTAAAGTTCAAATGCTAATGCAGATTATTCTTCCATAAGTCGAGCCAAGGTAGGAAGTGTTGGAATTCACCCCAAATCGGTCCCATAAGCTTTCCTTCGAATAAAAGGGTTAACCATTGATAATGGCAATCATTTAGATACCCCTAGACATCTATTCTATCGTTTCCATTTTGGGTTAAGCATTTTGGCAAAATAAAATATCTGGTAATCATTTGATTAATGACGTCATAATCATTACTGAGGTTTTGTCTTTTGGATAAAACGCATTGGTGTTTCACATCGTACAGTAATCTAATCCACGCCAACGTCAGCTAATTCCCTTACAAGGGGAAGAAAGGCATTCAAATCAAAGATGATCTGAAATCCCAAGGTGACCGCCAGTCATTGGTAGCCATCTTGAAAAGTGTTTTTAAAGGTTCATAGGTTGATTGGACTCGGTCTTGGGAAGAAACCTTTCGCAATTGACGATGATCAGAAATCAACGATGGCCAATCAATCTGACAAGTCATCAAATCAGTTTTCAAATGATAACTTTTGTTACGGTGTGTCTAAACGGTTTCTTGTGACATTATATAATGCGGGCGGTGGTGGGGTGAGGGTGCGTTTGGTAGTGGCTTCGCCTTATTTTAATATACTAAAACTGCTTTAGTCTCACCACGAAATGTCGTGAGACAAAAGTGAAGAGGTCAAAAGTCAAGATCAATGAAAAGTTGGGGGTATGCGAGACTCGCAATTCTCTGGAAGGTTCGAACATTTCAATCCACTGATAATCCTCCCCCCCACCCCCCCCCCCCCCACCCCCACCCACCACTGCCACCCCTCCCGCACCCCACCCACCCCTCCCATACATTATCAGGATATTGGACGGTTGTTTTTGTTTCTACATACGGCTTAAGGAACCGGCATATTGTGCCACAAAAGTCACGTACTATTGTATATGACTGGTAGTGAGCGACCACCTCACGTTAGTGAGCGCTTAGCTGGATGGCCCGCTAAAGGTGTCCGTTATAGACATGTTATGTAACTGTTATTTTCCTTGTCCGCCTTCATTTAATCGCGACTCTTCCTTCTTACTGATATACATATATAGAGCCGTGGCGGGTAGGAGGATCGCCAACCCTACAAGGGCGAATATTGTGTCCAAATTAAACTGTGGATTCCATACAAGAGTGCGGCCATTGTCAATAACCAGCGTCCAAAACAGCGTCACAATTGGTGTAACAATACTCATCACGAGGACAGCGTAGATCGCTCCCTCCGTGTACTTTACGAGAAGACAAGGTAGTAGGGTGGTGATAGAGCCGCTTAGTAACTGCACTACATACTTTGGTAGAGACCCGTAACAGAGGGGGTCACCCGTGGGACTGAATGTACAGTAGAATCCGTTACGAAGGAATGACCAGAACTCGGCAAGGCTACGCGCCTGCAGAAATAATAATAATAATAATAATAATAATAATAATAATAATAATAATGGCGGCAGCGGCGGCGACGATGACGTCGACGACGACGACGGCGACTACGACAACGACAACGATGATGATGATGATGATGATGATGATGATGATGACTATGATGATAAAGCATGGCGTGTCTCCGCTCTATGGGCTCTCCATCTTCCCTAAGTTCTGAATTGTGAAAGGAAATTGCGCAGCTATAGAGCATTGCAAATGCACACAAGTGAACAGATATTCCATATTGCTCTCAAATCAACAAACTTCGTTACTTCATACAAACTTTAAAAGTTTCAATCTTTGAACTTTCAGCAACATGGTCCAGTTAAATTAGTTTTAAAATATTCAAATGTTACCATAATTGCTGCTCATGAATTATGATATTATATGTATAAGGAATTCTAAGACAGGGTGAGCTCACTAACTGTATGCCTAAGTAAATATTAGCGAGTGCCTTCGTGTGATATATAATACTTGACCTTTCCAGTTTATCCAGCCATCATATGACGCCATATGACGTCATAATCAACTAAGTGACGTGTAGGATGATGTCATAGTTAATTATGGCATGAGTGACTAGATTTAGTCCGTCTTTAACGCGTAATAGTTCGAGTAGTTGTACGAATAGTATGTCTTTGCTATTTAATAAACATTCTGTCGAATATTGTGAAACTAATTTGACTTGGCGTTGTTGCCGCCATGCGCAGCAACACTACCCATTCAAATTAGTTTCAAAATATTCAATAGCTTGTCTGTATAGTTTTCTGGAAATTGATAGTCAGGGAGCTAAGGGATCGATCGAGCGAAACACGAGCGGGGTGTGGGTGGGGCATAGCTAGAGATGGGCGGGGCCTGCCTAAAACTGGAAAGGTGCATTGTATAACTATATGTGGATAAGATTTGGCAATGACACTTTGTATTACAATGTCACCTACCATGCCGATGAAAGGTATTGAGACACTTTGTATTACAATGTCACCTACCATGCCGATGAAAGTATTGAGACACTTTGTATTACAATGTCACCTACCATGCCGATGAAAGTATTGAGACACTTTGTATTACAATGTCACCTACCATGCCGATGAAAGTATTGAGACACTTTGTATTACAATGTCACCTACCATGCCGATGAAAGTATTGAGACACTTTGTATTACAATGTCACCTACCATGCCGATGAAAGGTATTGAGACACTTTGTATTACAATGTCACCTACCATGCCGATGAAAGTATTGAGACACTTTGTATTACAATGTCACCTACCATGCCGATGAAAGGTATTGAGACACTTTGTATTACAATGTCATCTACCATGCCGATGAAAGGTATTGAGACACTTTGTATTACAATGTCACCTACCATGCCGATGAAAGTATTGAGACACTTTGTATTACAATGTCACCTACCATGCCGATGAAAGGTATTGAGACACTTTGTATTACAATGTCACCTACCATGCCGATGAAAGGTATTGAGACACTTTGTATTACAATGTCATCTACCATGCCGATGAAAGGTATTGAGACACTTTGTATTACAATGTCACCTACCATGCCGATGAAAGGTATTGAGACACTTTGTATTACAATGTCACCTACCATGCCGATGAAAGGTATTGAGACACTTTGTATTACAATGTCACCTACCATGCCGATGAAAGGTATTGAGACACTTTGTATTACAATGTCACCTACCATGCCGATGAAAGGTATTGAGACACTTTACATTACAATGTCACCTACCATGTCGATGAAAGGTATTGAAACACTTTGTATTACAGTGTCACCTACCATGCCGATGAAAGGTATTATGTCAGTCCAAAACATCGTTATGATGAACATGGCATTGAAAAGAAGCGACCAGAAAAGCAAGGTCAACGCTGGTAGCTGAAGATATAATAATAATAATAATAATAATAATAATAATAATAATAATAATAATAATAATAATAATAATAATAATAATACATATGTTTATTAATTTACAATTTTGATTTCTGGATTTATTTTCCCCTGGCATATTATCTACAAATATTTCACACCTGATGACTTTATGATGACACCAATGAGTTGTCAGATCATAAGGTCATCAGGTGTGAAATTTGTTTGGAAACCAGAATTTTCATGTGAATATAAGATGAATATTACTAAGCAAGAAGTACAAAGTTTACTAAGTGATATGGTTAGTTTAATAAACACACCTATTCTGGACGCTGCTGGTATTAAAGAAGCAGTAGAAAGCTTTCCTAGCGCAATAACAAAAACAGCAGAAGAGCGTTTTCTGAAAGTCATTCCAAATAGTCTCAATAAGAACAACAGACACTTAAATATTAGGCACTACTCAAATGAATGTGAAAGGAAACGATCTGCGGGTTTTTTCGAGCACTTGATTGGCATAGAAAAGAAGAATCAGACGAATCGCGCATAAATCTGGTAAGAGCTGGAACTGAATTCAAGAAAAGTGTTAAAATGAACAATTTAACTAAATCGGTCAAAATAACAAAAGATTTGCTAGACGCGCAGAACACAGATCATAAACAATATTGGTGAATATTGAAATCGACTAAGAGTTCAAATTGAATAAACATTAACATTGATGATTTTGCAGAATTCTTTAAACAATTAAACAATCCTGATGGTGATTTTTATGAAGCAGATCCGGAAATAGTTGCGTCATTACATGCTCATTTTGGAACATAACACCTTGAACATATATACTGAGTTAAATACAGACATAACTGGAGCTGAAATTTCAAGAGCAATAAAACAATTAAAAAATGGGAAAAGTGCTGGACCAGATTCACTAATAAACGAATTTTACTCAAATGCAATTGATGAATTGGTGCCATATATACTCATACTATTCAACGGTATTTTTAAGAGTGGCATTGCCCCCGGAAAACATGGTCTGAGGGTATTCTAATAACCTTGCATAAAAAGGGAAATATAAACGACGGCAAAAACTATAGAGGGATAACTTTGTTAAGTACAATTGGAAAATTATTTATAAAAGTTCTTAACAACAGGCTAAATACATGGGCAGAGGAGGAAACTGGTAAATCTGTAGACGCGCAGGTGGGATTTAGGGCGGAGCTAGGTACTGTAGACACTCTATCTGGTGTAAACGCTTTAATTTCCCATCTGATAAATAAGGGGAAAAACTGTATTGTATTTTTATTGATTTCACCAAAGCGTTTGATTATGTAGTGCGAGATTGTTTATGGTATAAATTGTTAAAATTGGGAGTAGAAGACAGTATGACAAACATTCTTATGTCAATGTATGAAACGGTTAAGACGTCGGTGGGAGTAAATTCTACATTATCTGGAAATTTTGAATGTAAAACCGGGGTTTGTCACCGTTCCTATTCGCGACGTATTTAAATGACTTGGAAAACGAGCTACTTAGAACAGGTTTCGATGGTATTGATTCAGTGTTTTTAAAGTTGTTTCTAATTATGTATGCTGATGACATCATATTACTGTCTGAAAGTAGGGACGATCTACAAAATGGGTTAGACATACTCCCTAAATACTACAAGCAATGGTGTCTAACGATAAATATTGAAAAAACAAAGGATATGGTTTTAATACGAGGGGGACGATTGGGACGAGATGATAAATGGCACTACAACGAAATCGAAATAGAAATAGTGAGCCGCTTTAAATATTTAGGCTTGGACTTTACCACCACTGGGTCATTCACAGAAGCGCAAAAAATGTCTAGCTGATCAAGGGCAAGAAGCCATTTTCTCAATGCAAAGGTTATGCAGCAAATTTATTGGCTTAACACCTGGCCATTATTGTAAACTCTTTGATAAATTAGTAGCCCCTGTACTGTCATATGGCTGCGAGGTTTGGGGATGTCATCAAGCATACGATATAGAAAATGTCACCTTAGATTTTGCAAAAAACAGTTAGACGTAATACAGTCCACGCCAAATGACATTATCTACGGGGGAAGACTTCCACTTCGTGTTTCAAGAGAGATACGAATGATAAAATATTGGTTTAAGATTTTAGATCTTATGAATAATAGGATAGAGAAATGTGTATATATGGCACTGTACAATGACTGCATTGTAAATAATGAATGTAAAAATTGGGTTTCACAGTTTAGAGATATGTTATGTTTACGTGGTTTTAATTATATTTGGGAATCGGAATGTCAATATATGGACAGAATTTATTTTATTACGTTATACAAACAAAGGTCTTTAGACATGTTCCTCCAGGAGTCGAGGGGGCGACTCGAATTAAGCAATAAAACATTGTTGTATAAACATATTGTGGATGACGAACTTATATACAAATGTTATTTAGATAAGGTAAAGATTGAAAATCGGCTGGCTTTAAGTAGAATTCGAACGGAATCTCATAGACTTCATGTAGAAACGGGTAGATGGCACAAACCAATTTCAACTCCACTAAGTGAACGAAAATGCCCTTTCTGTAACGATATTGAGGACGAGTTTCATTTTATTATTTTATGTCCAATGTATTTAGATTTGAAGAAACAAGTATATCAAAAAGTATTACTGGTTTCGTCCAAATGTTTATAAACTATCACAGCTATTGCAGTCCTTTAAGGGCAATGTTTTGAAGAAACTGACAGCATATGTTTATGGTGCATTCCTGAAGCGTAACGAACTCAACGAAATCCCAAAATTTTGACAACGCGGTGGCATTATCTCGAGTATCACTTTGTAGGATAGTGTTGCGTCATGGGAGGGGAATTTGTATGCGTCGGGGTGAATGTGTAGGGGTGCAACTTAAACGAGTGTGTGTGTATGTGTGTGTGCGTGCGTGCGTGCGTGCGTGCGTGCGTGCGTGCGTGCGTGCGTGCGTGCGTGCGTGCGTGCGTGCGTGCGTGCGTGCGTGCGTGCGTGCGTGCGTGCGTGCGTGCGTGCGTGCGTGCGTGCGTGCGTGCGTGCGTGCGTGCGTGCGTGCGTGCGTGCGTGCGTGCCTGCCTGCGTGCGTGCGTGCGAGCGAGCGAGCGTGCGTGCGTGCGGTCATGCGCGTGTGTGTGTGTGCGCGCGCGCACACGTGTGTGGGCGTGCGTGTGTGTGCGTGCGCGCGCACACGTGTGTGCGTGTGTATTTGTGTGCGGGGAGTGGGGAGTGAGTATAAGTGAGTGTTTGATACCGAAAATGAGAACATAAATTGGTCAGTTCATCTGTATAATTAATTTCAAAATGTTACCAAATTGTGAATTTATTACTCTGCATCCAGTTCATACTCTTTTAGATGGTACGATGAAATAATAAATGGTTAGCTAACAAGTGCATGCCAAAATAGTTAGGCCTATATGATATACGGAATCAGACCTAGTCACAGATATGCTCGAACAATTTGTTCATTTCATCGTCAATCAGGATGTAAGCGTATTATTCTATTCACGGTAGTCAGAGGCGATCATGCACGTGCTGGTGGATTGCAGGATCCTTGTGAATATATTTTACACTGGAATACACATATGATATAGGTCTAACTAATTCTGTATGCACTTGTTAGCTAAAAAACAGAAAGCACGCTGATTATTCTGAGAAGAATTTGACAACGCTGTTGCTGCCTTAGACAGAAAGGTCTGTCAATACAGTTGCTCGAAAAATTTTCAGCAAGTCTTGCAACACTGACTTCCCTGCTGCTTAGTTTGAGAACAATTTGATTTTTGAAAGTAGTTGCGTCGACGATTGTCAGCCAAATTGTTATCAAATCTTTATCTAGTGACAATTGTATTATCAGCTTTTTATATTGACAACAATTTGACGGAAAGTTTTCGCTGCTATAGGAAGCAACAGTTTTCAGTACACTTGTTATAAATATATTTGTTGTCACTTGCACCATATGATCATGTCGATAGTCACTTACAGGACTGGCGGCATGATCAGCGAACGAAAAGAAGAAGACTTGCACCATAGGAAATATACAACTAGTATTGTATTGTACTATGCTATGCTTACTATACACTCACTGCGGAGGCCAACGGAAGAATGACTAGCATTAGCGTTACGAGAATGGTTTTATACCAACAATTGCTCACCGTTGAAAACAATAGCACCTAAAATAATGGCGTCTGCAAATAGCTATTTAAAATGGTGGCTCTGCTCCTAGTTAGTTAAAGTGTCCATTAAGTAACAAAAGTCCTAAATTTAGCTAGGATATGTATATTTTATGAATAGATGAGAACTTTAAGTAAATGGTTGGCCACTTTGGAAAGTGTGATATCCGAACTCGCCTTACCCAAAAACCCATATTTAGCTATATTTATAACGAAATTTACAATAGTTACTAGATTGCTATGGAGAGCATCTCGATTGCTAATGGGGCTAGCCTGGTTCCTAAGGAAGTGATTGGCCACTTTCAAAAGTGTAATATTCAAAATCGGCCTACCTGATGACCTATATAGAGCCATTTTGTCAGACAAGTTACATTTGTTATTTAGATGTATAGACAGTATTTCGGTTGCTGAGAAAGTGTGACTGGTTGCTAAGGAATTGGTTGAACTTTGGAAAGTTTGATAATCGAATTCACTATACCTAAAACTATATAGAGTCATCTTTATTATGAACTTCGACCAGAAGGCACCAAAATGGTAACACACACAAATTGTAAAATATGGTAAAAATGGTTTTTAAAAACGTGCGAAAATTAGTAAAGGAAATAAAAAACGGCCAAGACAATTAAAATGTCAAAATCGTTAAAAAAAAGACCAGAAATGGTAAAAAATAAAAATGACCATAAATGCTCAACCACACAAGAACATCACCAAAAGTAGTAAAAAAACAACAATAAAAAATGACCCAAAAATGTCAAAACAATTAAAAACAGGAAAAATATGATCAAAATGGTTTAAAAGCCCCAAACATGGTAACAAATTACGAAAAGCGATAAAAATGGTCAAAATCTGTCAAAAAGGACAAAAAATTGTCAAAAACAATAAGAAAATTACTAAATAACGTCAGAGAACTGACAAAATTACCTAAATGGTAAAATCCGACCAAATATGGATAAAAATTGTCAAAATCTTTTAAAAATTACCAAATCGGTTTAAAATGACCAGAAATGGTAAAAATTTGCAAATTATCAGAAATGGACAAAGAAAACAAATTCACCAAAAATCGCCAAAATCAGTCAAAAAGGATGAAAATGGGGGAAAACAAATGAAAAATGTCAAAAAAAAGTTTAAATTAGACAAAGGATGGTCAAAAACAATCAAAAACATATCTTCCCTCTCTCTTAAAGACAACGTCTGAAAGGAGCTATTTGCTATATATTATGTAGTAATTTCGGAAGTTATTATGGACGGATTTCGCTTTCGCGCACAGTCCGGGTGTCGACAGCGACCCCCAACCCGCCCCCCCCCCCCCGAGGTTGTGAAAGTTTCAGCTCCCTACACTTCATAGTTTTGGAGAAGAAGAGGGAGGAAGAGGAATAATAATAATAATAATAATAATAATAATAATAATAATAATAATAATAATAATAATAATAATAATAATAATAATAATAATAATAATAATAATAATGATGATGAGAAGAAGAAGAAGAAGAAAAAATAACAAGGAAAATCCTTAGAAAAGTCTTCCCCATATAATAATAATCCCAGCAATTACAATAGTTTTCCAGCTCTTCATGCCTGGAGCCCTAACAGGTATACATAGTGTATGTCGCTGTTCCATCAACATCTGATGTATGAATTCTGCTAGCTTTTCTGCTTTTCTGCATACCTACGACATTGGTTTCCCGATCTGATTACGTAGTTATCATTATTTTCTGCTTATCTGCCAACACGAAATACGCCCTCCGCTTTGGCCCCAAATACCTGCCAATCAACCCTGCTCACTCAGGAAGATATCCACGTCTCATGTCATGGACCTTTCCATTTTTAGCTATGCCCCGCTCATCACTAGCTAAGCTCCACCCACACCTCGCCGTGTTGGGATTGATCGATCCCCAAAAGCCCTAGCTATAAATTTCCTGAAAACTATACAGGGAAGCTGTTGAATATTTGTAACTAATTTGACTGGGTGCTGTTGCTGCCTATGGCATCAACAGCGCCCAGTCAAATTAGTTTCAAAATATTCAACAGAATATTTATTAAATAGTAAAACCAAACAATTTGTACAACAATGCATAGACCGTCTTCAAATATGCGTTCGTGACGTACTTATCGACGTCATTCATGACGTCATCCATCATGATGTCATTCTACACGCCCCGTAGATGATTATGACGTCATATGATGGGTGCATACTCTGGAAAGGTGAATTCCCTCCTCAACGTCTACATGCACAGAATTCCCAGGCTTGACACCAAGATATCTTTTACATATTGTCAATGTCCTGACCTACATCTCACGAAACCAATCTGCCACATGCTAGAATGGGCATGTCATCATGCTGTTCGTTTCTGGTGAACCATTCTGCCCGAGTAGGCCTTGTCAAGTCGTTCTTCAATATAGCAACACAGTTATGCTCGTCATCGACACTTGACCAATGAAAGGTGAGCGGGGTTGAGCTAAAACCGGATTCCTCCATAATATAATCAAGGACAAGTCACCACAACTACCACAACTACCACATCAGATAAATGTGGTTTATACAGATTAGATACATATCGTTTGATAGACATTCCTGTCACAGTTATGCTTATAAAACTGGAAAGGTGACTGTTATGGAAGCGAACATATTTTGTTGATAATCATGTTGGCAAGATATTGATAAAGATGGAATATAATAATGTAAACAAAAAACAATAACGAATATTTGATTCTATGGTTAGCAGTATTCCAAAATGCATTTCTAGTGTCTTGCTTTATTCGTATTGCCCTCTAGTGGAAGAGGGCACTGCATTGGAGTATTTGAAGGAGTCTATCTAACTGATTGTGAGAGCATCTCAGAAACTTCTGATCTGACTTGCCTTAGCTTAAAAAGATGATTACCGTAAACTAGAATTTCCGGGCTTTGGTTGTTAGCAGGATATAACAACCTGCAGTTCAGGATACATTCTGGATCTATGAAAATCTCAAGAAGTACTGATTCAATTTCGCTCGAATATTTAACACAGGAAATGACTTTATTGTTTTCCACCCGTGATCCGGAAATAGGAAAACTGGAGCCGCCTTCAGAGTATATTCTGAATCAAAAACATTCTAAAAACGTGAAATGAGGGAGGGTTCATACACCCTGATTGCACCTGCATGTTACTACTATAGTTGATTCGGAAGTGAAATGAGGGATGGTTCATACACCCTGATTGCACCTGTATGTTACTACTATAGTTCATTCGGAAGAGCACTGATTTACTTAATCTTCATCATTTGGCTGCAACACATGTGACTGTGATTGGCAGTTTATGTTATATGTAAGACCGAGCTTACCTGTGTTGCGCGAAACTCTCGCTCATAAATCACGTGCATCATAGCATATGGTAGGTATGACAGGATATAGATAAGCGGCCACATGATATCAAGCGTGGTCATCCGGGCGTTAGCATCTTGTGTGTAACTGGCTGAATAATTGTGTTTAAAACCAGTATTGTTCCATTCTGAGACGCTGCTGCTGGTGGTGGTAGTTTGTTGTCGTGTATCTCGGGTACCGTGTAACTGGAAGATCTCTGGAATCAGTGACACAAACAGCCCTATCATGACTATTCTGTGCATAACAAACGTTTCCATCCAACCCCTGTGAATAATAATAATAATAATAATAATAATAATAATAATAATAATAATAATAATAATAATAATAATAATAGTAATAATAATAATAATTATAATAATAATAATAATTATAATAATAATAATAATAATAATAATAATAATAATAATAATAATAATAATAATAATAGTAATAATAATAATAATAATTATAATAATAATAATAATATTAATAATAATAATAATAATAATAATAATAATAAATGTATGCACCGCGGGCGCGAGCGCGTGCGCGTGTGCGCGCGCGCGTGTGTGTGTGTGTGTGTGTGTGTGTGAAGGGGACTAGTCTGGTTGCTACGCAAATCATCGGACACTTGCGAAACTGTAATATTCGGAATCAGCATCCACAAAAACCTAGATAAAGTCATGTTCATTGTGAAATCCCTGCAGTGACGCTGGTTGTTATGTACAGCATTTTGGTTAATGCATTTCCAATGGTATAATAATTGCATCCTGATACGAAGATAGTGATATCTCCCGGACCATAAATGATATTCGAGTTTCGTAAAAGGTTACCAGATAGGGAATCTTGCTCCGAATTTGATGGATCGAACGCAGACACAATTAGACTAGAATTGCGGCATTTATCGGCAAATTACGGAAAGAGAAACTAGTAGAACCTACGCATATTTTGCAATATTAGACATATTAATTAT